>JAODKF010000038.1:1891027-1916648 GCA_026779585.1 Mormyrus proboscirostris | reverse complement strand
GGGGGCACACAGGGGGGGCACAGGGGGGGCACAGGGAGGCACATCAGCACGGGTGTCAGCAGTAAGTCTCACTCACAGGTTCTGTCATCCATGAGACCACAGGAAGTTTCCATATCGCCCTCTTCAGGCAGCGGCCTGTAAAACAGCAGGAAATGAAACAGGTGATCACCCTGGCAGACAGTCAGCTCGTAGGCTGATACCCATGCAGGTTTTAGTGGCTGCAGCTCTCTGGCTACGCTACTGTCAGGTGGTTTAAGCAGAGTAGCACCCTCATCTAATTTTAGTATAAAATCCAAAACTGGAAACATTATCAAACCAGAGATAATATGCTGCTCTGCCTGACTGCATCGTTTGTGATTCGTCTCTCTTCTCGACTCCCACGGTTTTATTCGGACGTGTCAGGTTTCTTGCACTGGGTATTATTGCTAATATCCCTTCCATGACGCTCAGTATTTCTGACCAGCAGAGATACTGGGAAAAAGCATAAATACCAGATTAACAGCTCGAAGGAAAAAAAAAAAAACAAAACAGAACGGCAACACAAAAGCCGATTTTACCGTGCAGTGATTTAACAGCACAGCACGTACCAGTGATGAGACTAAGCAGGACTGAATCCCAGTATCAGTGTGACTGTCAACCTCAGCGATAACAAGCGCGTCCGACACGGAGCGGAAAGCCGGGGTCTGACTGGTCCCCCACCAGCTGCATTAACATCGCACATTAACACCAGTGTCTCAAACCCATTTTTTGCTAGCAATATGCTAAATAGAGCAGCCAGGCTAACAGGCGGCACACAGGCAGCACTCCCTATGGCATGACGAAGCACCACAAGAGATGAATCAGAATAGCTTGTACTCACCAGTACAAAATGGAGAATTAAAAGGTAATCTGAATTTCTCTCTCCTGAGCACCGAACGTCACGTCGGACGCAGAGTGCTGCGCGTTCACACACAAAGGGATCGGGCCTTGATGATGGTGCATCTGCTGCTGGTCGTTTCCCAGGCCTGCCCTGCCTCCATCTTAACAGGGGGATGCTCTGTTGTGTTCTGCTGACTGTGTCACATGACCCAGCCTTTTACCATTTAAGGGCAAGGCTGCACCAGCTCCTCTCCCACAGGAGCCTCCCTCCATCGCCCACGACAGCGCTCTCCGTCGTTCTCTCTCGCTGCCTATTCATGTCTCTTTTACTCTTCATCTGCTTTTTCTCCTGACAGCTTTCCAAAGCATTATATACACGAGTCAGCTTGCGTTTATTCTGATACCGATACTAAAATTCTTCATAAGTAAACATTGATCTCATTATGTTCCACAAATGGCAATGCAAATAATAAGAGCATTTAAATATCAGAAAAAAAATCGCATAACCTGAAGGCTACTTGTGTCTTGTATATTACTTATTTAATGCATGCAGTATATTATGTAAAATACAGTTCTTGTTAAATATGAATTTACATTTACGTTCTAACTACATACAGGCTAAAGTTTCTAAACTGCTTGCATTTCAGTGAGTAAATTTATGTTCTGTGTAATTGAAATGCTTTCTGGTCGTCCACCAACATAAGAACATCACAGTATCCTATCCCACTGTTATAGTATTGAAATATCGAGAAACTTTTTAAAAGACTAAAAAGCTGCATCATACTTGACTTCCCAGCATTCCTGTGACCAGCGTTCAGTTGCAGTTGATGGCCTTGATATTAGTGATGAGTTCACGGTTATAGTTTGCTGTTAATTAAATCCACGCTCACTGGTGTGTCCTCTCCATCTGTCACAACTGTGTTCATTCTGCATGCTGATCACTGAAAATACAGCTATAATTGCAACCAAATAACTGCATTAAAAAAGGGCTGCACATATCGTGTCGTGATTACACGGCACGCGCACAATAATCACCAGGACTTCAGATGGCAGGCATAAACATTTGTCCAGACACCGGCTATATCATGGATATCGTGATATCAGCCATATTGTGATATCAAACAATCCTGATTTAAAAATATTTTCAACTGACCACCAGTAGATCCCTAAATGCACGTATGAAAAGCAGCTGACAGTACACGCCAAATGACCCCAACCGGCTGCCCCAGTGACCATTCGTGTGACTTCCTTCGGATCATGTGGGTATCATTGATGGTTAGATCTAAGTCAATATCTACCACAGCAGCACAACACAGCTAAACATCAGAGTACAGAAATCTATAATTGCTGCACAGCCCTGGCTTCTTGTTCTTGAAGCTGTCCAGGCTGACTGTGCTCATTGGGTGTCTGAGGCCTGGGCGCATCAGGCGGTACCTGGGAAAGTCCTCGTCCTGCCACTCGTCCTTCACCTCCATGTTTTCCATCCGCAGCGTGGCTTCAGTGGTGCCCATCTCTGGTGGAGTTCACGGGCACTCAGGCTGGCAGGAAACACAAAGCAGGCTCTGTCAGAGGTGACCCCCCCGCACTGAATCAATCTTAATTGAAGGGTGTTAACTGAATCTCTCAGGTAGTGATTTAAAAGGCATAACCTGCGATATACGCCGGCCTGCAAAAGCAATCAGAATGAAAACTCCCCTGCTGTCATTTAATACCGAGACTGAAGGTATTTTCCATGAAGCCCTAACGGGCAGCAAAGCCGCCCCCCTCCTGTTCTGTGTGGCTGATCCTTCCTGCGATTGTCTGTGAAGAATCAGACTCAAACCGGGGCGTCACAATTCACCAGCATAAAGATCCTTTCTGCTTCGGTCCCAATACCGAGAGGAGCGGCAAGACGTTTCGGGTGCCTGGGAAGCATAAAACACCCGGACCAAGCTGATCAGGTTCCATATTTCCCTGTTGTTAGGGGCCCGTTGCTCAGGGGCCCTTGAAGCCCCCACTAATACAAAGATCTCAGCGAGGGTATAACTTAGGGGTGTAACATTCCAGTGCCCCCCTTATTCCAGACAGGGATGTTTCAATGTCCTTTGCATAAGAGGACCTCCACTGTTAATGCAGCTGCTTAAGGTTGTTTAATGGCACACAGCATAATCTTATCCACTATTTCACTCCCAAAACAAAGGAAGGTCTGTAGATCTAGCCTCCCCAGGTCAGTGGTGTTTTGGTATCACATCCTTAATAGACAGAAATGATCACGAATGACGGAGAAATTAAACAACAGGTAGTCCCATAGAATATAAGCGGGAAACGAACAAAATCCCGACCTTTATAAACTAATAGCATACATGACATCAACACTTCCGAAAAAAAATGATAAATTTACAATAACTTTATCGTACACGTCATTCACGTCAGCCCTGACATGTCAAATCCCACTAACATTTTAAAGAGACTATTAGCTCGTTCTGCTTTTCACATGGCATCTGTTGTTGTGCATCGTAGCAGCGGAGCGCTGGCGACGGACCTGGCACGTCTTGGAATGCCCGCCAGTTTGGGGCACCGCGCGCTGGGCAGGCTGCTGCAGGATACATGCACAAGGCTGCACTGCATTACTGCTCTTAATCTGTTACATTTATGTGACAGATACAGCATCATTTCTTCTTATTAAGAAATGGGCTAGTTAATCTGATTAGTAACATTTCTACTGGGCATAAAATGTCATCTAATAAAGTGAGCTTTAATGACTAATAAAATGCTTTACACAATATAAAATATCGTGCAAATGCAGATGCGAGCATCAGATTTTGGAGGATTGATTTATATGCAGGAAAAGCGTAATAAATTGCACCGTATCACTGTTCTATGAAATGCAGAAACTGGGCGTGGCGGAGAATACCAGACTGTACTCACATATGTCGGGTAAAATTCTCTGCAACGCCTCCTCTTTTCTTCTTCCTTGCTCTGTGCTGACCAATGTCTTAGGAATGGCGCCGAAAACACCTCATGTTTCAGTGGACAGCAGCCGCACGCTCCCGAGGCAGCAGGTGTGTGATAAGAGAGGGCAGCTCCTTTCTTCCCAGAGAAGACGAGACAAAAGCGCTTGGTGGCAGGGCGTGAGAGAGACACGGAGCTCTAGCTGCCGACGGTGCTCAAAACAGACTGTAAACACAGCGTATTCCTCCAGGCACAATGACTGCTTTGCTCACCCTACCTAGACGGCATCATTTCTGCTTAGGCTTCCCTTTATGTACACTTACAAATCTCAAGACTAATATGGTCTCCATTTCACCCTTAATCCTGTATAATACACCCTTGTTTGGGATGTGCACCTCAGCCTCTCTTTTTCCAAAATACAATAAAAGCCGCGAGGTTTATTCTAAGGTTCATGCCTATTCACCCTGGCATTCCCTCCTAGCTGTTCCCTAGCAACAGCATCTGCCCGTCTCCCTGTCTGCTTCCCTGTCTGACTTGTTAACCCCCCCTGCGCTGCACGGACACGTACACAAACCCTCCTCCCCTTTGCTTTTACGTTAGCCACCCACGCCGGCTGCAGGGGCTCCGTACAGCGCCAGCTACCCCTGGGTGCTGAACCATGACAGCATCTGATGCGGAACCACGTCCTCCCGAACTGCCCTGCATTCGGACGGCTCGACGGCCATGCTTTACCTATTTCTATTATACAGATTTTCAAAGTTTTGCATACCATTTCTGTGAGTCGATGGGCTTGATTTTTATGCCGTTGGCGACATATAAACGTTTGTGTGTGTGTGTGTGTGTGTGTGTGTGTGGGGGGGGAGGTCATCAAATAAAAATTTACGCGGTTTAATTTCCCTTACCTGCTTAACCCCACACGTGTGATGGAGGGTAATTAAACATTTGTATGACAAAGATGATGGCTCGCCTATGTATATAGTCCTCTGTAATAAGATCAGTGGATGGTTTCAGTACAGATAGGAGCCGAACCATCCACCTGTTCCCTCATTCACAGCTGGCGTATAAAGCTTGGCTTTTGCTTTCTCTTGCTCCCGGTAAACGGTCCCGGATCCTGAGGTCTGACCTGCCCTACGTGTGCAGCCAGTATGTGTGTGCCTCCCCTCTTCCCTCCCGTCCGCAAACAGTATTATTATCCTTACCTACCCCATTCCTGTATCACGTGGTTCTGTTCACCGTTCAGCCCAGAGCAAGTTTTACGCAGCACAATATTAATGCTAATAATGCTGAGGGCCTAATAATGCATTATTGTAATTATACTTATACTAAGTTTTCTACCTTCGTGGGTCTATAAATGCTGTTGACTGACAACATAAGAACTGGCGATAAGAACCTTTTGACTTCACCACAAGGTGGCGTTTGGAAACAGACATTACAGGATTCGCTGACAAGTTGCCACAACAACTTCGGGTGCGAAGCAAACTGTTAATGACGCCTTACGTGTTTATATGTAATGTATTTGATTTGGTGGCTGAATGCATCGGTGTTCTTTCAACG
The DNA here is from genome assembly GCA_026779585.1 of Mormyrus proboscirostris. Taxonomy (NCBI): domain Eukaryota; kingdom Metazoa; phylum Chordata; class Actinopteri; order Osteoglossiformes; family Mormyridae; genus Mormyrus; species Mormyrus proboscirostris. Next base: position 1,911,305 of record JAODKF010000038.1, on the reverse strand, counting down.
CTGTATCCAAACTTGCACCTTATTGGCCCAAGAAATAGCTTTTAAATTACCACAGTAATAAGCCGATGTTGGATTATTCATGTTTTCATATGCAGTTAGTGTAAGTCATTCATTCGGTAAATGTGTAGCTTCGATTTTGAGAAAGCAGAAGCTGTGGTTATGAAAGGGAGACAATGTGATTATTACTGCTGGCACAGGGAGAGGAGGTCAGCTCTGGGATGTCACAGCGAGAAGAACTTCTGTCCGTGGTTAGGCTGACAGGGCACACACACACACACACACAATTTATTCCTTTAAACCAGTATTAATGAACTCATTACTAATAGTTAACTACCTATTAATTGTTATTCTGGTGCTTAATCCACATCTTTTTTCTTGCTGACTTGAAAATGTACCTCTTTTTACACTCATGTATTTTATGTGAGCACTTCAGAGAGCATATCCTGCTCTATAACCTGGACTGGCTGTATACTAAGTGTCACAGCTAAAAATGCCCAGGAAAAGTCCCCTTGAGGGGAAAACAGAGGAAAACATTTTGTAGTGCACGGCACTAAGTTATATAAAGAGGAGGAAAGAGGGGGTCACATCGCCCCCTTCTGGTGTGGGCAGTGGGTTCCTGACCCCCAACCTCCCCCCCCCCAACACAAAAGGCTTCATGAATGTGCCTTTGCCTGCCCCACTAAATCTCACCATAAACATATAATTAAAAAGAAGGAGATTCAATCAGGAAGAGCAGCCCTGACATTGCAGCAGAAGCATAGGGTGACCCCTGTATCACACCATCTTTCCTCCTCTTTCATGTACTTGAAATTAGTGATAAATAAGTTTCATTTAATGCAATCACAGATACCATTGGTATACTGTACTCCATACCAAGCATTTCCATGAGCTAACAGGCTGCCTTTTTGTAAGAGTTCATTTCTAACAGTTTGTTAACACCCGATCTGTTTCACTTTGACAATCTCCGGCTCACTTGCAGAATAATTGTGTCCTGTGTCAGGCTGGCAATAGACTACAGTTCCGCGTTTAACCCTGTGATCTCCTCAAGACCTGTTACCCAGTCAGACAGCTTTGGACTCTGGACTTTCTTGCAACCCCAGTTTGGAAAAAGAACCGCATGCACAGGAAGAGTCTCCCGTTCTGCTCCCTGTTGACCCACTGCGCAGGGTGAGACCCATCTCCCTGTCCCTTATCAGGTTTGCTGACGGTAGCAGCACGGTGGGAATGATCACCTACAATGATGTTTTGACCTACAAGGAGAAGGTGAGGCTCTTGGCAGAATGCACCCAGGACCAGGGGCGTCTGTAAGTGGGGAGAAAGCAGAAGTCTTCCAGGGCCCAGATACCAAGAAGGGCCCATGAGTGTGCGAGCATGGATAACGGCAGCTTTGGCTTGAGGGGTGGGGACATTCAGAAGAATTTTTCAGGGGCTGAGGCATGTCTTTGTGCAAAGCAACATCTCTGTTGATATCAGCAAGATTATGGAGCTTGGGGGGGGGGGTGTTCCATGAAGCAGGATTTCTCTGTTAGCTGGGTTAACTTAAGCTAGAAGTCTTGATCACCCAATGAGAGTTTAGGTATGGAGTATTCCTATTGGACAATCGTGACTTCTAGCTTAAGTTAACCCAGCTGACTGGGAATTCCTGCTTTGTGGAACACCCCCGGTCAAGGATTTCAGGAAGCAGGAGTGAGTGTGGGACGCCGTGGAAAGACGAGCAGCTTTAAGTTCCCAGGAATCACGTTGACACTAGTCAACCTTACATGGACACAACACACATCTGTAGCAATTGAGGAGGTGTCTTTGCTTCCTCGGAAACATGGGAAAGGTCCAAACGTTGCCAGCAGCTGTCAACAGATTAAATGGAATCTTCTCTGGCCTGCATTACAAAGCGGCGCAGAAGGTGCTCAGGTCACAGCGCGCCACAGGGGGCAGCGCAGACCGCTCAGGCCGTCACCGCGCCGCATCTGCCGTCACTGCGGGACATTCTCACTGCCTCAGAAAGCAGGCAGCACCGTGACAGGATCCAGTCACTCTGCACAGACACTTATCTCAGGCAGTTTATACTCTCAAGCCATACGGCTGCCCAACAGCTGCTGGTTAACAGACAAAGGGGCGAAGTAGATTGAACATGGGCTCTCTATCAGCATCGCTTTGTTATTTTATCATTTAATGTTATTTATTGTTCAGTGTCGTACGGTGCTGCTGCTTTAAACTCTTTTCTGTTATTGCATGGTTACGTAAGTCTGCAGGAAGCAAGCCTGTAAGCATCTTTCTCATACAAACTGCATAAGACAACGAGCCTCCACCTGTTCAGGCTTGAGTTGGTGTTTGGAAAGGAGAGTGTTGATGAGGATTTAGGGGCAGAAACTCTGTTGTTCGCAGTGCACCACCTCCTGGTAGTTCTCCAAGTTGCTTTACATGGTTTTGCATGGTTTGATGCGTCTGGTGATCTGTGGCATCATAGTAGTGAGTTTTCTGACGGAGGCAGCGTACCGGTGCCTGCTCTCCTACCCCTCGCCGGAAGGGCATTTTGGGCTTGTTAAGCATGGAGATGTCATACTTTGTGGGAAGACATTGGATTTTGGTACAAATAGTACTCGTTTTATGATTGTGAAATATAGCTTGACGTAATCATTTCAACACATGATGGTTGAGAAAATTCGGTGTATGACTTGTGTAACATCTTCCAGACTTGTACAGAACTGTGACATAGCCAGTTCGCTGTTCCTGGTTTTAATTAAAAATGGCTCAAGCCGTCCCATCTGTTTGTTGTCGCTTGGTAGTTTTTTTCACTATAGGTTATTCTTCTCTTAGGGTAACTCCTCATTTGACGGCCAAGTTCCGTTCCCACGACTGGGTCACTCAGGGAAATGGTCGTTTAGTGAAAAACAGCGTAGCCTTTGCCTTTGACTGTGACTCTACTTACGACGTCAGCCGATGTACGGCTTTCCACGCTTAGTTTCTTTTATCCTTCATGAAGTGGCAATTTTTAACAATATATCGTCCGTTCTACTCTCTCTCTCATTTTTGTCGGTAGATGTCAGACATATGAAATTTGGTCGTAAAAGCATGCATCGGTCAGAAAATGTTTTTTTTTTTTTATTTGCCAATGATCGGTAATAGAGGGAGCCGCTGAACAAGGAAGGGAAGGCCTACCCACCATCATCATCCTCATTTCCGCTATTCATTCATTCTGGTTTATTCTATTATTTACAAGAAAGTGTCTGTGGAACTGAAGAATGAAGATTACTGGTTTGTTCATCTTCATACTGCTTATACATTACAGAGTCATGGGGAGACTGGAACGTTCTCCAGTAGGAAATGCCTCACAAAGTGGCAGACGGTCGCACAGACAGCATTTCTCATAAGCCACACTAACAATGGAACCCCAAGTCAGCATGGGGGAGAAAATGCAAAGTCTAAGCTTAGACCCAGTGAGGAAGAATTGGGGGGCCCTCGCGTGAATTTCCACAGATGCGTTCATGTAGCCTGTGTGCACGACAGTAATTTGGACGTCGTGATCGCTTTGGCGGGCCCGTGTCTGTGATGCTGCGGAATGTTTTGCCCCAAAGACGCGGAAGTCATCTGTTACAAAGTTATAAGAGATAATTTCAACCACAATAAATGTCGGTATCACATAACCGACAGAAAGCGTGTGGCGTCTTCCTTTCTTTTCATAGAAAAGAAACCTTTGCGCTGTCTGTAACTGGGCACTTTTGTATGACTTTGTAGGTCATGCTGGGAAAACAACAAGTGAAGACAATTTCATTCAAATGGTGACACTTTACTTGAAGGGCACAAGTAATGAAGCAGTACACGCTTAACTTAGTAATTAACTAGAAACCAGTGTTTTTTAATTTGCTTTTTATTAAGTGAGGTCCGTCATTGTTGCGTTAGGGTAATGACACAACTTAGGCACTGGAAAAATCAAAAAAGGGAACAAAAGCATTTTGAATCGCTGTTAGAAAGAAGTACATTGTACATTGTTGTTAAATAAGTTTCAATAATCCATTTTCGTTATCTTCTGTACTTCAGTCAGTTTTAAAGACCACGTAGGCCTAACCCCTACGATTGTGGACATTTGAAGGACTATGAAAAATAATAAAGAAATATAGTAACAGCTAGAGAAAATTAGCTCCAGGTTAAACACATTTAAAGGAATAATACACAGTTTTTTTAATTATTAAACTACCAGCTTTAACCGCACATGTATTGCACAAATGGTTTTGGAACAAAACCAAGAAGAATGAGTTGAAAATAATGTTTTTTTTTTTTTACATGCAGCCACTGCATTGATGTTAATTAAGGAAGTGAAGACACACACACGGTCATTTGATCTCGGCTGCCCGCTGACGGGTGGGTGATACAGAGCCGCACTTTTTTAGCGACCGCAGCTCATCAGACCTAGCGGGTGTCGGCTGCGCCGCGCACACAGCACCGCCGCCGGCTTCTGACAGCGATACGGGAGACCGAAGCGCGACGTGGTATGTGAGTCGCCAAAGATAGCCGAGCTACGCTTCTAGTTTAACCTGACATGTATTAATGTAGGTTCGCACCTTCTTCTCTGCCTATATACTCTGCTGAAGTATGTCGCTTATTACGGCTCTTAGGGGACTGGACTTCCATGCTGGTGTTCTTCGGTGATAAAGTGCGCGAAGTGCAGATCTGCACAGGACATTTCAGTCTGTGTAGCTTCTGTTGTGTCTGATAATAATCTCTCACAAGTCGAACAGTCCTTTCGCTGTACGCTTAGGTTAGTTCAAAAGATTACTTCTGATACGTATTTGTAAAACGATTCTTTTCTTAATGCAATTTCCAGCATCTGTAAAGTATCACTGAAAGATGTCTCACGAGATTAAAAAACACGAATTCTGTTAATATAGATGTGTTTTAATGGATGATGCGAAAGTTTGTAAAGTGGAACACGTCCATCTTTTTAACAAAACTTTTTTTTTTATAATTTAATACCATTAGAATTTCATCAACTTTTACGTGTTTGTCCGTCTGCCTTCTGCGTTCATTCAGACTCAGTTCAGCCCACATGAAGAAACCTACAAGCCCCTAAGGATGGCAACAGTAAGTCTACCTTTCACCGTAACGTGCCCGTTCTCACACAGACGTTGGCTGTTTTGCTAATAAAGGGCAGGTACAGATGCAGACTGTGCCCTTGGACCCCCCCAAAACCGAAGTTTGCCCCCTACATGTGTCCAGAATAGCAGCCCCATTACAGTGCGTTTTATTCAAATTTCAGAAACATTACTTATGTTCATTGCAGTGTTACGGTGAACATAATGCTGCAGTTTGAAAGCTGGATGTGAAATAAAAGTACATTGTTCAGAACAGTGGTTCTCGACCTTTTTTGCATCGCGACCCAATTTTTGCGATGCCACCTGAGCTGGAACCCTGTATGAAGTATAGGGTACACTGTCGGACAAATCTGAATGAAGGTGCAAGTGAATTTTAAAGTAAGCATCTGTGGTTTAGCTTCTTGGTTTGGTTGAATGTTCACTTTTTCTGCATTTTTCTGTTATTTCTGAAACAGATGCAGACCCAATACCCCTTGAAAGGCCTATACTGTAGGTTAATTGTAGGACTGGGGCTGGGAAATCTGATCCTGTATCACCATAGCAGCTTGCTGGTTTTAAAATGCTTACATTTCCAACTGCGCCTTTCAAAACTTGCCGAGACCCAAATTTGGGTCGCGATCCACGGGTTGAGAATCGCTGGTCTAGAACATCGTACCACCAGGCCATCGCAAATTTCAGGCCACATTCTGCAGGCTTCGTGAAGTATTTGGACATTTCGCTAAGACCTGGCAACCCTGATTAAAATCACTGTCCAATGAGCTATGCAGTCTGTTTTTAATTTTTTTTTTAATTAGCACGGTCTATTTATTTATGTTTATTTGTATTTTTTATACAAATGAATCGGCCGCACAGATATTTCACATTTCTTTTTCTGGCCTCTATCGGCTTCAGTACAATTTAACACGTTGTTTGCCGGTATTCCCTTGAAGCACTGACCTTTGTAGCCGGTCACTGTTGACGTTGTCTTTCATTTTCTCCATTGTCGCATGAGGGTTGGGCGCCGGGCACACAGTGTGTTGCCAAAAGTGACCACAGCAAGACCAAAACCGGAGAGCTGGCCTACCGGAAAGGCGACATTTTGACCATCGTTGACAGAGGAGTGGTATGATCAGACAACTCGTGACGTACTGAGTTTATCCTGGATTGATATTAAGTTCTATAGCCATGTGTGTGCGCTTGTTATCTATTACTCATATGTATTCGTTTATTTGCTTGCTTACCGTGGCTCCACACTGACAGCGTCCCGTTTTGTTGTCAGGCGAAAGGCACATACAAGGCGCAGCACAATAAGACAGGGGCACAGGGTCTCATCTCGGCCAGCAACGTCCGTGAGCGTGAGGCCATTCGCGTGGACCCCAGCCTCAGCCTCATGCCGTAAGTTTGCTGGGGGCTTCCAGTGTTTATGCGCATCCGCCCCCCCCCCCCCCCAGCTCTGTCACCCAGGCCAGCCTCGCGTTTCACAGTAGTGATTATCTTGAAAGAGAATACGCATCACTTTATTGATTACCCGATCCATTCATTCAGTTATAGCCCTAATACATTTCCATGCACGGTTAATTAAAGATTCCTGTTTCAGCCTCACAACTTAAAATGCATAAAATCGACCCGTCATTGCATTTCAGGGGTTTACTTTTTTAGAATTTTATTTGCGATAACAGAATGTTTTCGATTCAGCTTTAAAATAAAAACCGCATTTTGTGGTTGTTTACTATGCATCTGCAACACAGGAAGGAAACTGCTACCCCTGAGGCAATGGCAGCAATACTTTCGACCTGCTTGAAAGCGTGTTGAATTCCGCCTTCTTCCTGTGCGTGGACATTTTTATCATTATGAAGTTTTTAGACAGCCAGATTTGTTTCAGAATATGTTTGACGTTTAACATTTAATTTACTTGGAGTAACATGTTGAGTGAAACCTCCAGGTTTGGGGATATGAATCTCACCTCCATTGTGTGTGTGTGTGTGTGTGTGTGTGTATTATGTTTATAATACATTGTTGGGACCAATTTTCAGGTCCCCACAAAGATCTATGAATGCAATCTAAAAACTGAAAATGCCAAAAGACTTGTATTTTGTTTGGTTACTCACCCTATCCAAGTGTCCCCTGTGATTGGCTGATATTCTATTCGGGTGTGCCCGGTGATTGACTGGTATTCTAACCGGGTGTGCTCTGTGATTGGCTGGTTTCTATCCGGGTGTGCCCTGTGATTGGCTGGTATTCTATCCGGGTGTGCCCTGTGATTGGCTGGTACCCCATTCAGGTGTGCCCTGCCTTGCTTGGGTTTGGCTCCCAGGCCCCCCCGTGACCAGGGAAAGTGGTTGGAATGGGAATGTAACTGTTTATCTGCTGACACTTCTGCAAAGTGACTTTCATAGAATAAATGCACGACATTGTACACATGTATTCAGTAATCAGTATGTGTAATAGCTCTTGTGCAGCACTGCTTCTTATGTAACTGTTTTGAGAGCTGCTCTGTCTGTAGGATAGAAGACAAACATTCATTAAACGCACAAAAGGAGAAGCGGTGAGTTACTGGTAAGTTACTGGCATTAACCTAAAGCAGCATTAGCCAGGTCGTCAAGACAGTTGGCCACTTATGTGTGGGTTTACACTCCACGCTTGCATCATGTGCTTATGTGTGCCATTGCTACACAGGCGATTCTGCTGCACACACTTAAACCCCTAGTTTGCGTCAATCTGGAGGGTTAAAGGTCATGTCCACCAGGAGGCAGTGCCAGAAAAACATCTCGGTCGGCTCCTTCATTTCCGGTTTTTCTTGTTTGTATGAGGCCATGGCATGAAACGTTTTACACTTGCTGCCTGCATAGCGAGATGCTAATTTTATATTGCTGTTATTAAACATTATTACAATGTGAACTCCCATTAAATTTTGAAGACGCTGTACATAGAGGCACACAATAGTGTTTGGAATATTTTTTCTCTTGTGTCTGAAAATATTCAGTTTTTTCTGGCTACTCATTCTTAAAAAAATCAGATGCCGCTTTAATGCCTGTACTGTTTATAAACACAGTCCTCTTACGAAAGGAGACTCGCACAGTGTTAATTCCATGCATAGTTGCCCAAACGATGCATGACATGAACACCGGAAACAGATGGCAGCCGTATGCGTCCATGGATGCGTTGCAAATGTCGAGTAGAAGCCAGCTCTTAGACACAATTAGGAAGCTTTTTAAGGTGAATTGCAGTGTGAATCTCAACACATAGTGACCAAGGCAATTCCTGCAGTTAAGTATCTTCATGCCATTCATATATGCTGCTGTATCATGCAGTGGCTATGAATGCACAGACTGATCATCACATCATTTAAAACCTGAATTTATAATGTAAAAGCTGGCATCAAAATCTCATAGAAACACAAAACTTTTTTCAGATCTTTTTTGAACAATAGGCAGCTTTGTATTTTTCCCTTCTGTAAAAAACATCATAATAGGAAAACAATAAGACTGCAGATGCACCATTGTAAGGTGACACCGCTTCTCTCCCGTAGCTGGTTCCATGGAAAGATATCCGGCCTGGAAGCTGTGGACAAGCTGAAGCCAATGGAGGACGGGCTGTTCCTCGTTCGGGAATCAATCCGACACCCTGGGGACTATGTGCTATGTGTCAGCTTGGGGCGTGAGGTCATCCATTACCGGGTCATATATCAAGACAAGAAGCTGACCATTGACAACTCTGAATTTTTCTACAACCTCATAGATATGATCGAGGTAAGGCCACAAACAGGTTAAGCCTCTGTATTCTACTGCGGAGCTGATAGGTTAAAGTGTGAGCTGATATGCGCATATTCTGAAATAGCGCTACATTTTCATTGGTGACTGTCCTGCAATTGCCCCTGCTCGCCTTTGGTGCGTAAACTTTTAGAAGCATTGTCCGGCACTGCAGCGGAGTTCTGGAACTAAACTGAAGTGCAGTGACGGGCCTCACAGAGCTTATCTGTCTGTGACTTTCCATAACCCAAATCGGGGGAGGGGGGTGCCAATCGTATGTGTCAGGATCATGTGAGCAGCGAGCAGCCCTCCCTATCTGACACAGCAGAGGCTGCTCTGGGTCCTGACTCACTTCCTTAAGAAATGTATGTGATAGTTAGTGCCCAGGCCACTGGCCCCCTCGCCCCTCCCCCTGACTTTGCTGGTGCTGTGGGCACTATATTCATAACAGTATGTTCTGGAAGCAAGGAAAAGTTCAGCAATGCTGTCTTTTTCTCTCTCATTGGGACAATTGACAAAAATGTTCTCATAACGCAGCATATCTCAGGTTTACTGAGAACTACCATAACGGGTGGCTTGGCTTCTAAAACCACTGGAGGATGCGAAGGCTTTCCAGGGAATGGGCATCATGCGGCCCTAGTTTGGGAAGAGAGGGCGGCTGGCGCAGGGACTCTGGGTACACGGCTGAGCATTCATGATAAAAATAGCCAGCGATTGTGGTATGTGTGATGGTTGCGTTAATAATGACTCAGGTCCCATCATATGCAGAATTTTGTAATTCACAAGAAAATTTGCTCATATGTTTTCAGGAAATGGAAAAAATAACTTATCTGCATCAGGTCCATAGCCAGGAATAAACCTTCAGGGGTGTGCAGTAAAGGTCCCGCTCGGCAAAACATTCTAATGACAGAGACGCATTTCACAGATGGTTCAAACCCACACATTTCTGTTACGTGCATGGTTTGCATGATGCACAATGAACGACCGCGACCATCTTTGGCGGCATCTCTGCTGAGACGCATGGTGAATTCGGGCAGAGGTGTGCCCTCTGTGGGAATCTTCCTTTCTGTATTGTGGCTTGTTTGTTTGTTTCTGCTTTGACTATAACAGTTTCACTTCCAAGGCCTGTTTTAATCACATAATCAGCACTTATTTAGCACGATGTTCTGCTTTTCGTTTTTCCATCTCGACTTTCGTAGTTCTATTCCAAGAACCAGGGCGCCATCGCTACCGTCCTGCGGAAGCCCAGACCGAAAGAAGGGACTAAGTCGGCGGAGAAGGAGCTCTCCAAAGGTGGGGGCTGGGTTGGGGGGTTAACCTGGCCACTGTCACCCCTGCACTCCCGCGTCTGTTTGACCCCCCTCTCTCTTATTCAGCTGGTTGGCTGCTGGACATTGAGAAGCTGTCCCTCGGGCAGAGCATAGGAGAGGGGGAGTTTGGGGGTAAGTCTCCCCAATGTCAGGCGGTTTTTAATAATGTTTACCATATTCTAAACCAGCTGTTTCCTTTAAGCTGTTCTATAAACTGTAGTGAAAATTTTAAGGGACACTACTTAATAATCTAATTTTGCACATTATGTGAAGTTATTTGCTTCATAACCTAAGGCTGAAATAAAATTTGAAGACTCTTTTATTCCGATTCTCAGCCACAGACTAGTTGACCTGTCGTCTAGAGACTGGAACAGTTACTTTCATTTGTTAGTGCCAGGAAGGGCAATATTGTTGCATATTGTTTGCAGTTTTACAGTCCAAAAAACCCCACAGTAGTCTTTATTAAGTCATTAAATCCAGCTATTTAATTACTGCAGCTTCCGTTGGTAACTTTCATAACAACACTCATTTAGAGTGGTTCCTGCTCTCCTTCGTGTTCTGTCTCCCCCTAGTGGTGTATGAGGGAGATTACATGGGCCAAAAGGTGGCGGTGAAGAACATCAAGTGTGATGTCACAGCTCAGGCTTTCTTGCAGGAGACTGCAGTCATGACGTCAGTATCTCATTCGTCTCATCATCTCAGCACAAAATAATTTCCGTCATAAACCCATAAGAAGGTGCCTGTCTTTGTGCCTTCCTTTAGATACAGACACACCCTCGTGGTCCTCTCCTTCTTCATTATGTTACTTGAATCTTCCCTCCAGGAAACTCCAGCACAAGAACTTAGTACGGCTGCTAGGGGTGATCTTACACAATGGGCTTTACATCGTCACGGAGTTCATGGCCAAGGTACAGCTGTGAGAGTCATCCACCCGCCTTTCCGAGCCTTAGAGCATGAAAAATAATCATGTTGCACAGATCAAGTTCCTCCAGTTGTTTCAGTTGTTGTTTAGCGTGAATTAAATCCGCAAAGATTTGTGCGACCTGAGCCACTTAGTGAGTGTCTCTTATGTGTGTATTTTAGGGAAACCTGGTGAACTTCCTTCGCACCCGAGGCCGAGCCGTAGTCAACTGCCGCCAGCTTCTTCGCTTCGCTCTGTAAGGATCTGCATGCTGCCGGCCTTCTTCTGTTCCTCCGAAAACACCCAGTGCTGCCAGATGTGATAAGCCTGAAATTCATTCAGTTCAACGTTTGTAGGAATTTCGTCGCGGCATGGGAAGGTCGATTGCTGGCCTTCAGTTATATGTCAATGGAAAAAATAAGTCACTAACGGAATCTTCTGCAAACAAACCACAGATGTGTTTGTGGGGTTTGAGCAAAGGTGATGCTGTGAAGTGTTCGCTTCGTAAACAGCAAACGTTTGGCTGGGCCTTGACCACGCTTTACTCCATATTCTCTCTGTAGTTGTACTTACATATAGAAGGAAACAGGGAGGACAGTTACACTGTCTGGGGTTTGGAAGTCCGTGACAGCGATCTCTTGGATGTGTCGCTCCTCCAGGGACGTGTGCGAGGGCATGGAGTATTTAGAGTCCAAGAAACTGGTCCACAGAGACCTGGCCGCTCGCAACATCCTTGTGTCTAGTGACGGTGTGGCAAAGATCAGCGACTTCGGCCTGGCTAAGGTGGACCCCAAATGTGTGGACGACGCAAAGCTGCCCGTCAAATGGACCTCACCTGAGGCTCTGAAGAAAGGGGTGAGGAGTGGCAGATCTCACCCTGTGGTGGAGGTGTCATGCCGGAAACTTGACAGTGGTTGAAGTGATGCTGCTGTTTTTGTACTGAAAGAGGTTTCCGTCGTTTGGGCTAGGGGATGTTCTCGACACGATCGGACGTCTGGAGCTTCGGGGTCCTCCTCTGGGAGACCTTCTCCTATGGCCGACAGCCCTACCCTAAGATGGTGAGTCCTCACAGCTGCCTGAGCCTTCCCATACAGACATACCCGCTTCCCTTTAAGACTCGCAGCTCTGTTTCATCTTCATCGTCATCATCGTCCACCATGCCTGTGTGCTAATTGGCTCTTCATCACTGACACCAGCTAGAGAATGAATGGCTAAAATCGGTTCACATGTAGCGGTAAAACCTCTTTCTCTAAATGGTGTCATGATAACATAGATAAGATCTGATCTGTCCCTCCTAGCCTGATCATCTTCCACCTAAAGCTTTAATATGCATAAACCAAAAAGGGCACTATGACATGATTTAGTAATATAACCATAAAAGCATGCTGACCGGAGGATAGGAACGTCTTAATCTACACGGTTGCTTCAGTGACCCTTGGGTGCTTTCACAGTGAAGTTCTGAAACCTGATCCCTGTTTAGAAGTTAACTGGGGACTTCCAGCTACGGGTCACTTTTGTACATCACAGAACAGGAACTGGGACCTTTATGCTAAATAATCACGGGAGACGCAAAAAGCTCTTGGTTAAACTTCACACAGAATTTCACAAGAAACTGCACCACCACAAAACAATGTAGGATAAATAAGCCATTTTGCTAGTTATAGGTGGAACCGCAGCCTTTTATTTATATATAACGTTATATTTTATTTACATTTTATATTGTATTTATGCAACCTGTGACATGTTTATAATCCATTATTAAATCTGGCCAGCAGATCGATCATTTATTTTCCATAGATACTTTGTAACGTTATTCTGGCGCTGGCAGGTTCCACCGCGTGCCCCGGAACAGCCTCCGGGAACTGCAGTTTCTGCGGTGTGAAACCCCTCCTTCAGTGGCCAGTCGATTAGGAGGGGGTTTCTCTAGCAGGCAGGCAAAGAGTAAGACAAGTAAATAACCGCGGGTGAGGGATCCGCTCTCTCTACTGCACCCTGTCAGCCAAGAGAATGCAGTGTAAACAAGACACAGCACCGACAGACCTGCACCGACAGACTTAAACCACAAGAGGGCCTTTGCGGTCAGGTGTCTAAATCCTCTCTGGCTTTGGTCTCAATATAATCAAAGGTCATTGATATTAATTTAATTCACGAGACATTATAGCTCTTTAATGTTTTCCCTATCAGATTAAATATGGCCATATTTATTTGGAATATATTAGTGCTAATTTTCAATATGTTCAATATGTTGATGCTGCCAGATAATGATTAATCTTGCCATATTTCACTCACCAGTTCCCCTCGAGCTACCTGAACCTGATCATTCTAATCTAACTTTATTCTTTTACAGTTTCCACATCACTAATTATGTATATAGAATAAGCTGTTCTGCTGCACCCAGGGATCATGCAGCTAAACATGACAATAAAGACTCTGACTTGACGTGAGACGTGCAGCATCACTCTGTTAGGTTACAGCCACCCCCTTTGTTATGCGCATCAGTCATGAGTGCAGTTTAGGGAAAATTAATAAGCAGGTCGGTCATCTAGACATGGATAAACAAGGATTAGACCTGGTCTTGTTTCTATGGAAACGGCTTCTCAGATGTGCATTGAGTGGTGACGGGCTGACGTGTGGGGAGGAGCTGTAGTGAGGCGGGACCCTGGATTATCGTCCTTAAAGCGCCGCGTGACACGGAGCCTCACTGTCAGTCTTTTGCACATATTCAGACCTTGGATGCACGGGAGGTCAGCCTTCCACGACTCTGAGAGCAATGGACAGGATATCCCTTAAAATTAACCATGGTTTTACTATGATTAAATGACCATGGTTTACAATGGTTTTCCATTTTTCATGGTTTTTTGGGTAGCTATGGAAACCATGACTATGGTTTTATCATGGTTTCGCTACAGTTAAAGCCTAGTATAATCTTGGTCATAAACCATGGTTTTTGTTTTACCATGAAGTGCTATGGATAATGCATGGTAGTACTCTGGGTAGTACCAAAGTACCATAAGGTACCATAGTAAAACTATGGTTACTGCATAGAGACCATCGGAAACCATAGTGAATTTTCATAAGGGATCAAAGCATCTTACCTTTAGCCTGTTTACGATGCGCTTTTTTTATCCCGAATGACGACATGCAAAGCTGACTTGTCTCTCCACTCTGCAGCGCGTGTTAAGCTATGGTTCTGTCTTCTCCTGTACCCAGTCCCTGACGGAGGTGAAGGAGAAGGTGGAGCAGGGCTATCGCATGGAGACGCCGGAGGGCTGTCCCGCTGGCATCTACACCCTCATGAGGTCCTGCTGGGAAATGGATCCCGGCAAGAGGCCGTCCTTCCGGAAACTTCGGGAGAAGCTCGATAAGGAATTGCGCAGCTGCAGGACAGTCACAGGATCGTGAGGCGCGCTGGCGTGTTTGGACCGAGCCGCTCTTCCCGGTGCGTGGATTCGTGCAAGGCGGAGCACGGCCTTTACTGCCGCCTGCTCGCGTTCAAGCAGGAAAACCTCTCCGTTACAAACCCAAATCACATAAGTGAATCTTTATTGGCCCCTAGTTGGTCTTTATTCACACGTGGGAGGGCCAAGCGAAAGAGAGCTGTAACAACGCATTTCACATTTCTTTATTCTTTCACTTCACTGAATGTATCTGTGACACTTTTCCGTGCTACTTAATTCTTCCCAGTTGCAGTGCACAATAATTGTTATTTTGAGACCAAACATTAACATTTTTTTTCCCATTTCTCATTCTGGAGTTATGAATATGCTGGTTAGATGCTGTTTTGACAGTATACAGACATGCAGTCTGTATGCATTTTATGTGCTTTTATTGATAATCCGCCAGCATATATTTTCATGCTGACATGCTGCGTGTTCCTTCACATCTGTCTGTCTGAGCCTCCAAGTGCAGCGGCTTCCAGTCTGGCCCTGGTAGCTGCTGTAGCTGATGCGTGGTGGATGTAGCTGAAAGGTGACATAATGCATAGTGAAGGCTGCGCACATGGATGGAACGTGGTACCTAAATTAGCCAGCCACTGTAGCACTGTGTTAATGGAGACTGAAATTTTATGGCTACCATTGAACAATAATGATCTACATATTTGTAAAGACTAAATATTTATTACATAATGAACACATGACGTTAATTTACTTCTGCATTCTGTTTAGTTATATGAAAATTCAAAGCAAATTTTACTACGTCTTTGTTATTGTTTTGTTATTTTACAGCAAAGTGTCTTAAAACATTTTTGAACACATTTGTAATCTATAATGATGATTTTCATTTATGCAGTTCAGTTTGACAATAATTAAAATCATCCTCCATATTTAAAACTGCATTAGAATCTTGTGGTTGTATAAGTTCGGACACTTTTATTTTTGATATCAGTTCAATGATTCTCAGAGATTCGGCCTGAAATCTGTAAGCTTCCTCAGCCCTTCTGGGGCAGCTGTGACCCCACAGCAAACCTCAGCTTGTTGCTCTCTTTGGATGTGGACTGTGCCTATCTATTAACCCATTAATCTGATTTTAGAAAACAAGCTCTTCAAAACTGAGCTCCTGCTGCATTTTGGTCACTGTTGAGGATAGCCAGGGCCTCATCCTGCATTTTGGTCACTGTTGAGGATAGCCAGGGCCTCATCCTGCATTTTGGTCACTGTTGAGGATAGCCAAGGCCTCATCCCCATCTGACTTTCTCCTGTCTTATCATCCAGGCAGCAGTTAATCTGTTTTAGCTGCTCTTTTCCTTCTTATTCAGGCTATAAATGTATAGACTGGAATCCAGCCGAAACCAGCCGAAACCACAGAAGCAACATCAAACAAATACAGGATGTTTACTGAAAAGGCGTCGTTACCCACCAGGCTACCCCGCCTTCCCCGCGTTACCAGAAGTTCTGAATGGTGGAAAAGGGTGAAAGGTTATTTGTTACTCTTTTCAGAGAGAAACTTAAAAGCTTAGTTGACATTTTTAATTAAAAAAATACTTGATACTTTATTAATCCCTGTGGGGAAGTTGTCTTTACACCTCCCTCAACTTGCTCTTTGTGGAGAAAATTGTCCGCGAAGGGCAGCCACCCGTGGTAACGCCCAGGGAGCTGGGGGTTAAGGGCCTTGCTCAAGGACCCGCAGACATGCTGAGGCTGGGTTTGAACCGGCGAACTTCTAATTACAGGCACAACCCAGTGACCCACAGTAACTCCAAGTCTTCTAGTGGACACTGAGCTCCCACTGCATTCTGCTTGCCACTGGCCCTCTCAGAGCCAGTGTCTTTAACCCCTGTGCTACAAATCCAGCCAACAGGGACTGATGGCATCAGTGATGGACTCAAGCTGTTTGAAGGTCGAGGCAAAAGGAATGAAAAGGGTCCCTCTCTTGGATCTGAAAATAATGCCGATGGTGAAACTGCTAATCAATCTGCCTGTTTGTTTTACTGGTTAGTGAAATTTGTGTACAACATAAACCAGCGTGTGGACATGAAAAGGTCGGAAAACTCTACTTTACAACACTGCATCCCATTTCCACAACTGGAAATGGCCTCCTTTGGGGCACTTAATCACGTAGGGGGGGCATCGAGGTCACTTCATAACGATACCCTTTTCCATTGGAAGGGAACCCATAGGGGCCGCTTAGCCCATTGTAAGGGCACCTTATAGGGCACTGTGTCATATTCTCTCCACTGGAAGGGCACTTCAGAACGGCACCCTTTACCACTGGAAGGGAACCCATAGGGGCCGCTTAGACCATTGTAAGGGCACCTTATACAGTAGGACACTGCGTCACATTCTCTCCACTAGAAGGGCACTTCATAACGACACCCTTTTCTACTGGAAGGGAACCCATAGGGGCCGCTTAGACCATTGTAAGGGCACCTTATAGGGCACTGCGTCACATTCTCTCCACTAGAAGGGCACTTCAGAACGGCACCCTTTTCCACTGGAAGGGAACCCATAGGGGCCGCTTTGCCCATTGTAAGGGCACCTTATAGGGCACTGCGTCACATTCTGTCCTCTAGAAGGGCACTTCATAACGACACCCTTTTCCACTGGAAGGGCACCCATAGGGGCTGCTTAGCCCATTGTAAGGGCACCTTATAGGGCACTGCGTCACATTCTCTACACTGGAAGGGCACTCATTAAGACACTCCATCACATTTTTTGCATCATCATACTATCACATATGAACTGGGCACCATAGATGACACTCAGTCGTTTTTTTCCATGTGAAGTGCAGCCAATCGTGGTCTCTTATCACTCTAGGGGCACTTTGGCAACGTTTGTCCGCCCTGAGTAGAATTTTTTCAGGTTAATGTTTCTGACCTATGACACAGACACAGGACTGTCGTGCGGCTGCACATTGTGACTCACAGTTTCCAGGTCATATGAGTGACATTTTCCTCTCTTTATTAATGTCTATGTCCACAATGTTTGAAATGAGCTGTTGCAACACAAACAACATAGTTTTTTGGTGATAACTTTTCATAACATTTTGATAGACATCAGTCAATTGTGATACACAGATGCAAATGGAATATTTTTTATATTGACTCCTCAAATCCACAGACTTGCAACTTGTTTGTAATATATATGACAACAACGAACAGATGCCTGATTGACTAACGCGAGCGTCCCGGAGCTGGTATCCCCGATAGCCCTTAGATGATACCGCCTTGCCTTGAAGGAACGAGGCTGATTTGTTCAGCCGCTAGGGGGCGTCAGTCATAAATGACAGACAACACAGTCCTGATGTTACTGACACACTGACATACAATTTTCACATGTTGGTGTTCCTATCTAAATGGGGACGTCCATTCATTTCTATGGGAAAATCTCTAATCCCAATCATTACACCCTTAACCTCTACCCATCCCTAACCTTAACCATAAGTAACCAAATAAAATACAAGAATTGTGGCACTTTTACTTTTTTGATTGCATTCACAGATTTTTATAAAATGGAGGTTATCCGTGTGAACGCGGATCGATGAGTCAGCTGTGGGACGGCTTGTACCTTTACCTTTAAAGGGTCATGGAATCACTTGGAATAAGTGTTTTCTTTTTGATTACCATTTGCCATAAATTTTGCCATTAAGTGCCAGCAAGGTTTCTATGGACTTATGTTACTTCGAATAAAAGTTCTATGAACTATATTCAACTGAGTTGCTGTGAAGTGAAGTGAAGAAATTACGTCAGTCAATTAAATAATGTCATTTTTATCTTTTGTTGTTGTCGTTGTGTGTGTGTGTGTGTGTGTGTGTGTGTGTGTGAAGAGGTATTATTTGCACTATTTCTATTTTAGATCGAGGAAGTATCTCTGGATAATGATCAGAACATAAAGCCCCCGACACCTATAGCTACTGCTGGCCTCAGATTAGATCCGACCGAAAGCTTATTAGCCTGATCCTTATCTCCCTTATAGTATAATAGCATGCGGAGCGCTTCCCTATGTTCAAAAATAAAGATCTAATTTCAACTGTGACGCATCTAGAAGACAAGTCAATATAACAGAAAAAAAAATCATGAATTATGAAGCAACTTTTCAAAGGTCTTAGTATGGTCTATAAAATTAATTTATAAAGAAGAATGAATTATAAAAGTTCATCAAAACCTCCCCTTTCCCAAAATTCAATGAAAACGTTTCTCAAAGCATTTGAAAGCAAACGAACATTTTTAAGTCAAAGTCAAAGCAAACTTTACTGTCATCTCAGCTACATACATGTACACAGTGAGACGAGATGCCGTGGCTTCAGTTTATTCAGTTTGCAATAATAACGGCAGATGCAAATGGAATCTAGTGTAAATAATCGTAATAAAACGCACTGTGTCGGAAGCGTGTGATGAAGAATTGGGCGGGAGGGAGAGGCGGCCGCTGGCGGGAAGACAGAGGAGGCTTTAGGGGCAGAACGGGACATCACGCGTGTTTCCTCCCCTTCTTTACCCCCTCTCCCCAGTAAGCTGACACAGCGCCTTTAGGCGTTAGCAGCTTTTTCCTTAATAGGATCGGGGGGCTTATATTGTCATCTGATAAAACTAAGCAGATTGATAGCTATGCCGTACCTTCTTAACCAATTTGTACTCAATTAGGATAATGAGCAAACAAGCAAGGAAGTACAGTAAGCATAGCGCCGTATAACCAACTAACTTGCTTGTTTGCTTTCAGAGCATAAATCAATTTGTCATCAGTGACAGCGCTATCAAAAGGCAATTATACAGGTGGTAAGAAAAGCGTGTTCTCTTTAAATGCTCCGAGGTTACACCAGGACAGACTATTTACTCCGGCTTATCTTTTTAAATCATTATTCCACAACCGCGCTGCGCTTAACTATTCCAAACGTTTAATGGTCACAGCATCTCTATCGCAGTCACGTTTAATTGTGAAAAGAAGCGGCAAACGATTCTGTATAGTAGTTTTTTATGTTTTATTGTTTGTTAATTTAGAATGATTTTATTCAAATAAGCAATTAATTTCACGTAAACGCATTTCAAAGGTAGCATGTGTGATATGTCTAATGTAATTCTTTAGCTAAGGTTTGTCTGAATCATTATTGCGTTATTGTCATCTGGTTGAAATTCAGTAACTTGCTCATTACGTTATGACGTGAAAACTTTACTTAATACTCAGGCATGATTTATTTTATCAAAATACGGCACTCAAGTCTGACAGCGGACCTAAGTTTGGAGCAAGGAGCTCACAGAGCTACTCTAAGTCTTACCTTTCGTCCTGCTGTCCCGAGCGGGCAGGGGGGGCGGACTCCTTGCCTGCGATGAGACCAGCTTATGAGCTTAACGATCGGCGCATTCTGCCGTTCTGTAGATTGGCACGGTTCGCACGCCACAATAACAGAGCAAACATTATTTATGGTTAGGCAGAGCCAAGTCTGTGCAGAATGCTGCTTCATTGGAGGGGCTGCATCCTTGATCACTTCCTTAGTGACGTTTTTCACTCTGGTGCATTTAGGGATTCTTGCCCATCCTTTTACCCTCTTTGCTACTTCCTAGAAGAAACCCTTGAAAGTTAATACAGAGAATAGGCTTTCAGTTATCTGATAAATAGATGCTTATCGTATAATTTTCTGGCGTGCAGAGTTATCGGCACTTCATTCAAAAATGACCAAGAAGGCTATGAAAAATGTCTTTGTTGTCCATTAGCCAGATCGTAGACTGGAATTACGAAAACTATCGCTCAGAATTATTAAAAGAAAATAAATCCTCGCCTAAATGCAACATTTTTTCTCAAAAAAAGAGAGAAACTTTCATAT
>JAODKF010000038.1:1870458-1890386 GCA_026779585.1 Mormyrus proboscirostris | reverse complement strand
GTCACACCACAAATGTAAGGCCCAGGTGTTTGTGAGATGTTACAGGAACGCAACCAGGTGGTTGATCTGCAGCACCAGGGCAGGTTCTCCTTCCAAGGCGGCAGTGAGTCATGCAGGATCTTTCAACAAGATGATCCAGAGCACGCCTCCAAATCCACACCCAGATGGTTCACTACCCACAGAATGAAGCTTTTGTTGGCCATTCCTGTGCCTTGATTTAAACCCCCATTGAACACTGGTGGGGGAAGCTGAAGAGGGTAGTCTATAAGCGTGGTCTAAGGACCTGGAGATCTGAGAGATCTGGAGAGGTTCTTCAAGAAGGAATGGTCTCAGAAAATGCAGCAATGAAACAAGCTCATAGACGTTTCTGGTTAAACGTGACTGCCATCCTCTTTTAGGGATATTTTAAATTAATACTTTAAATGATAAAAAACATTTATTCATAGATGACATAAGCATCAGTCAAGGTCTGTATTTAAGAAAAAACTAAATATAACTTTAATGGCATGAAAGATAAAAATGACCATTTCAGGCCGTGTGTATGTGTGTATGTCAAACAATAAAATTCCCCTTGTGCTGTATGTGTGATGATGTTGATGTATTTCAACATCACTCTACGTGCTCAACTGTTATCCAGTATCCAAGGCAACATAAGTCATAGAAATATAATGGACAGATATGCCTGAACCCACATGACTGCCTGCCTGACAAACTATTCTGTTTTCCCAACTGAAAATGAATAGGCACAGTTAAATGTAGCAGTGAGATTATGCCAGGTCGTAATTCGTGTATGAATACTTTTTCTTTCCTCATAGAAAGCTCTATTGCTGCAAGAAAAGAAATAAAAAACAATAAACAAACAAAAAAATAAATGACAATACCAAAGTCCTTAATACTAAGACACTACGTTGGAGTTTTCGATATGATTCACTGCATTGTTTTGGTCCAAATACTGTCTTTAGGATTTTGTAGCATTTTTATTTTTTCTTGCCATGTCAAGCTTCCTAAAACCATTCTCCAGAGCTTCTTAAACTTATCTTTAGATTTCTCTGAGGTCAGAGGAAATCTCCAGAGAAGTATTTAGCCTCATTAATGGCAGGATTGATCACTGAGATACTAACCTCTCTCAGCTCAGTCGAGACCTAAGAATGTCCTACTATAGCTGCACAGGACATCTTAAACTAATTACATTTATTTAGGTGTTTATTTTTATTCATACACACAAACATATACACACTGCCTCTATAAATGCAATTCATTGTCTCGCTTTTTGGATTTGCCATGTTGTATGTCGCGGAAATGTTTTAATTAATGTAAATATCAAAACATAATAACAAATTGTAACCCTTCTCACTGCTTCAGTCTGTGTGCCCTTTTTGTTATACAGGATGGTACACTAGCAGCAGCTCAGTAAACGCAATTTATAAAACCAGAGCTAAAACCTTAATTGGCTGTTAAACTGGGCTGAGATTGATTATGTCGGTAATTGTTTTGTTTTATAATTCGTAACAAATTGGTACACATTTTTATGGAATTAGCTAGGACAAGAAATTTAAATGATCGACATGTTAATAAACTGTGCTGGGCAAACAAATAGTAATTTATTTTAATTTGAATATCGGCAGCATAGTATTAAAACACTGCAATGTGACATAAAAATATCTCTAAGCATCTTTGTTTGTAAAAATCTAATTAATGTTTTAATAATGATAACAGTCCGTTGTCATTTTCAAAAATAATTATTTGTGAAAATTATTTTGTGAGAATTATTATCCATGTGCCCAGTACACGGTCATGGGAAATTATTATTATTATTAAAGTATTTTATTGCAGTCATTTTCTTCAAGTGTGTTAGTTTTATTTTATTTTTTTTTTCTTATTGAACATATGTGTGAACATGTGTGAAATTTAAGTTTCAGGTTACTTGTTCATTAAATCTAACAGGGGTTGGCATTTTATGTACTTTTGTGTTATTTTTGATTGCTGAAAAATTCTCCGTCTCACCCAATACAAGACCCTCGACGTCGGAGGGTCGTATATAATGAATTTAACAATTCCGGTTAATTCTCCCTGAAGCACTACGCATATTCAACACTGAGTTTAATTTAGCTGTTTGGGCGGGCGGTGCCGATGTATTGAATGCGCTGAACACTGAATAAGCTCGGATAAGTGATCTGTCTACGGAGGCTGAGTTACTTTTTTCAATTTCGCTTCTTTCTTCATGCATTTTATTTGTGGAGTTGCAGATGATCTCAGCGGTTTCCACTAATCAGTTGAAATTTGTCAGCAAAATGACATTAGGAAGCTTTATTATTTATATTCAGCGTTGCACTTCAGAAAATAATGTTGTAGTCATACCTGGAAATAAAGCCTAATGATCAGCAGCCCGCTTTCTATATAGGTTTGTGCGATCATAAAACAGAAAGCTACTCCTGCCCAAAGTTGCGGGTCTTTTTGAATATACTCTTTCGCTGGAATAATGAGGGGATTAACGAAAACTTTCAGCAGAACTTCTTTGTCTTAAAAACAAAAGAATTTTGAAAGAAAGTCCTGTACGGGCTTCATTAGCCCCGGCCTCCTCCTGTGGCGTGAATGGAAGCTACATTTAGAGCAATTACTTGACCAGAAAACAATTGTCAGTCATTCTTAAAGGGGAAGGATTCCAATTAATAAACCTTTTAATCCTTTCGCTTTACGTTCATTCTTCATTGTACCTTTGCCGTCTGCACGATTTTGAAAAGAGCTTCAACGAAAAGGGCGAAAAACAATCATTGACTCACTGTATACCAGTTTTATGGCTATTATATTTGTTTATTCGTTTGTTTATAGGAACACAAATAGATATTGGAATAACAATCAGACAGTCAAGGCTCTCAGCGGAATTTGAGAAGCCTGACAGGCTTTTCTGTCATTCAAAGGACCAGCGCAAACGTCGCCTCAACATTTGCGCTACTGGACTGCCGCACCGCACAACTCCCGCAAGAAGCCGCCTGATAGGTACGTCTCACGTAATCATTTCCAAAAAAAAAAAGATGGAAAGGGAAATATAAAATGAGCAAATATAATAAGTCGTATCTGATTTATAAACTTTAGCGTTAAGAAATTATTTGGCGTCATAACCGACACGGTAATTCGATTATAATATTAAGTATCCTATAGTATAATAATATAAACAAGTTACACTGCAATATAGCGCACTCTTTTAAAGTAAAAGCCTCTTTCGGTAGCCGAAAGGTCGAAAGCTTTGTTTTCAGTAACTGGGTAAATATTTTGCTATGACACTCCGTGCAAAAGTACGTAGTTAAAGAAATTTAAAAAGTCATTAACATGTAGCTAAAGATAAAAAATGCGGTCAGATCACTGCGGCTATATGCGTACGTAAGTGACATTTGTAATGAGACGCAGCAAAATCGTGATTAAGTCAGTATTGAAATAAAACAGAAATTTAGATAATAAAGTAGATTTTTGATACTTAAGGGAGACAATTATGTTTTTACTGATGGCAACAAAAAAGTAAATACACACATTTGAAGGTAGGCTATTTCGTTTGGTGAATATGTAATATGGCTTAAATTAAAATGTTTGTAGTATGCAGTTTTAGGTGTTGCACTGATTTTGTTGTTTAACATAACTTTTACTGACATTTTGATTATAACTTGTTAATATCACATTTTTTGTAGAGCGTAGTGTTGCATCACATTCATACTGAATTTTAATTTTTCGTTTAATGCTTAATCTATCCAGCACGAGCGGTTGGATATTTCGTCGGTGGGCTCGTGGCGACACTTTCGGATCGGTATCTCTAATTACAGTATTGAAAGTCACATCCGATATCGCCTAACATGTAAGACTGCAGGCTGTCATTACCAAAGTTAAAATCAGTCGATTTAATTACATCGCAAGGTAAATGTTAGATGGTGTATTATGCTATTATGTCTGCACTGACTTGTCCTTACATAAAATAAGTGAGCTGCTACAAGCTGGTGTAACCAGCGCATTTATAATTAAATAAATATATTTTAAATGTGTATATTATTTTTTATCCAGTCGCGTCCATCACCCATCCGCTTATCCCGCACAGTCAGCTCATTCCAGGACAAACACACGCAGCACGGTTTAGATATGACGGTCAAGCTTAATTGCATAGCTGGACGCTCCAGAAGGACCTCCATCAAAACAGGCCGACTGCAGGAACTCTGGAGGGATTCAAACGGCGCTCACTGAGCCGTAGACTGAAAGCATTTGTCATGGCATTGAATTGTGGCGTCACTTGTTTTGAGTAATTAATCGTGTTGATGAACTTAAATGGTCACAGTCTACAGATTCTGTTTTCGTTCGGCAAGTTTTAGTATCTCGCATAATTATGTTTTATGTAGCGGGTGTCTGCGGTTTTTTTTAAAATAATTTCTGTGTTAGAACATATAGCAATGTGTAACTGTCATATAATGTAATTAAGCGATTATATAATTCTATAATGTGGATTTCTGGTTAGTAAACATTTTCTTCATTTTTTCCCCAAGATGTCGGGGCACTTCAAGGGACCATAAAGTTGAAGAAAAGCATTTTTAATTCACCTCCAGTCCGTTCCTGAATGGGCTGTTCTCTTGTGTTCCTGCCAAAGTCGACATCTGACGCTTGATACGGGAGTGGATGCGCTGTTAGGCTCTTTGCCTGCACAGTGCTGCTCTTGCATTTTCCTCCCGGAGGCGTGTGACTCAGAGTTTCTCAGATGCATCTGTCCCTGGATACCGTGAGCATGGTGGACGACGGCTGCCTGCCGGCAACCAACTTCCACGAAATGGTGAAAGGCGGGGGGGCGTCGGTGGGTGGCCGAGTCCACAGCATCGATGTCATCTTGGGCTTCGGCAAGGACCAGGACCCACTGCTGAACCAGGGCGAGCGGCACAAGGCGGGGATCGGGCCCCTAGGCGATCCGGGGAAGCGGGGGCCGGCTCAAATCTACGGACACCCCCCTGCTCTGAGGGAGAGCGTGGCTCAATCTGACTTCGAGGGTAAGTGTGCAGTCCTGCACAAAGGGACACAGTAGGGTCACGGATACCCTGGCAGATTCTGGGGCCCAATACTTTACAGGGGCCCCTGAGTATGTGGAAGGGACGTGATAGTGGGGGGTGGGGCCACAGTGACATTTTGTCAGGGGTCCTAGAATCCCTAGTTACGCTCCTGCATGCACAATTACTCCTGCCTATATATCCCACCCTGTTTGGCTTTGATATAAGCAGACCCAGATATCAGGTGCCATAAGCGCAGATAGACCCGAATTCCTGGCCGTGATGTTCAGACGCCCCGGAACCTTCTCCCACAGCACTACATATTCCGGAAAATAGGAGAGCAGGAAACTGAGTGGAAATCTATAAATAAAACATACTCTGCTGACATAATTTCTCAAAGAATAAGTCAGTGAAGACTGAATACCAACAAGTGACATCATGTTTACACTTATATACAGCAATTTAATCATTTTCTGAGGCTGGAAGTGCAAGTTGGAGCACATTGCTAGTTAGATTAGCCCAGGGCCAAAAGTTTTCTCCAGAAATTGCTACATAAAAAAGTCTGTGAAAAGAGCCAAATCTATTAACTTATCCATGTTATAGTCCAAACTGGTACAGTACTATAGCACATTGACCTGTATAATTTTATTGCTCGCTGTCCTTTACCATTTAGGAATCTGTGATCTTACAATGGCAGCACTTCAGAAGTAACTCTTCTAACCTCCCTCCGATTCGCAGACTCGGGTCTGTTTTCCAACAAGTGCGAGGGGGAGGTGAACGGGCGGCCGAAGGGCGGCGACGGCGAGGCGGATGGCAAGTCGCCCGACGGCCTGAGCGAGGAGCCGCCAAAGAAGAAGCACCGGCGTAACCGTACCACCTTCACCACCTACCAGCTACACGAGCTGGAGAGGGCCTTCGAGAAGTCCCACTACCCGGACGTGTACAGCCGCGAGGAGCTGGCCATGAAGGTCAGCCTCCCCGAGGTCCGCGTGCAGGTAGGACCGCTCCAGCTCCACCCTCATCCCTAGGGTCTCCATATACAGGACCAGTCAAAAATTTGGACCCCCCTACCCATAGAAAGGTTTATGTGTACCATCCTCCGCATTGTACAGTAATTATTAAAACATCAAGACTATGAAACATAAATGGAAATATATGCTGACCAAAAAAGTATTTAATAAGATTTAATTCATTGGAGGGCAGCTCTGTAGGTTGAGAATCAGAAGGCTACTGGTTCAAATCCCTGGGTCGGCAGAGTGATCCCACCGTTGGGTCCATAACCCCAACTGCTCCAGAGACTGGCTGACCCTACTGTTTCCCCTATGCCAGTTTCATGAGGCGGCCTCCTGGGATGCTTTTCCAGAAGGAGGTCCCACATATATGCTGAGCTCTCATTGGCTGCTTTTCCTTCACCCTCTGCTGTGTTTAGGTCAGGTGGCCAGGTCATGTGATGTGACACTATCACTCTCCTTTGTAGGCGGCTTGGTGTGTCCAAAGCTTTGACTGGAACTGTATGCCATCAGGCTTGAATCTAATACCATGTTTTTGTACATACTGAAGCACACAGAGGACTCTTGCGTAAGGTTTGTGTGCGGGAAGCCTTTAGAGAGCCACTAAAGGCCTACTTTCCGGTTCACGCCGGGGGACACGCTACTAGTGTCTGTGAGTTAAAATGAGCCCGTAGATCGGATTATTCTCTGGCAGCTGGAGATGCTCAGGACAGCCATAAGAAGTTAAGATGTCACTTAGGAATGGCCGTTGGACTGTTGGAGGATGTGGTGAAGATATGGAAGCGATTTGATATGGAGATCACACAGAATCTTCGTCAATGGAGAATGAGAGTCATGTGTGTTCCATCATCTCCACAATAAGAATACATCGATACAGTTGAATTGAACTGAAGACTTTACTTGTCATATTTACAGGTATAAAAGCACAAGTGCATTTCTTGTACAATTTCCTTGTATAAGATTTAAAAACATTAACAAGACTATTCAGGTTTTACTATACAACTAAATAATTGAACAGATAAAACAGATAAACACGGTGCTCGATTGATAATTAAATTAGATGCCTTGAGTGATAGAGATTGTTGAGGGTGTTGATTGAAGAGGCTGAGTTCAGTTTGACCCTGACGCCGGGGGCGACGACAGCGGGTGTGTCTCTCTATCCTGAGGGTCCTTAGTGACCAGCCTGATTTCTGCTGGAAAGATGCTGGACAGTCTCCAGTCTCCTTATTCTACCTGCTTCTCCTTCCGAGGTTTGGTTTCAGAACCGGAGGGCCAAGTGGCGACGTCAGGAGAAGATGGACGCCAGCACCGTGAAACTGCACGACTCGCCCATGCTGTCCTTCAGCCGCCCGCCCGTGCAGCACGGCGGCGTCGGCGCCGTGACCAGCTCGCTGCCCCTGGACCCTTGGCTGACCTCACCACTGTCCAGCGCCACGCCCGTACACAGCATCCCCGGCTTCATGGGGGCGGCACAGGGATTTCCCGGCCACAGCTTCCTGAACACGCCCCCTGCCATGGCGCAAGGAATGCAGCCGGTGGCTCCGCCCCCCTACCAGTGTCCTGCCGCCTTCGCTGACAAATACCCGGTGGAGGACGTGGACCAGCGCTGCTCCAGCATCGCGGCGCTGAGGCTGAGGGCCAAGGAGCACACCCAGTGCATGGATAAGACCTGGCAGCCAATGTGACAAACCATGACTCACAGCTAAATTCACACTGGGAAGAAGCTCTTCTTCATCCATGATTTAAATGCTGATTTTTGGATCTTTCTGAATAGTGAATTAGAAAGACGATACATTAGGACACAGGTAGAGTTTCATAGGTAACACCGTGTTTTTCCTCGTTTCTTCCATCAGGGACCAATCTGGGACGTAGCTACAAGGTGACACTGGAGTGGCTGTCGTTTAAGAGAGCTTCGGATATTTATAATGACAGCAGTGTTTTCCTGTTCTGTGGCCTTAGATGTCATGCTGGATAACTGTTATACCGTAAATAACAGCCAGGGTAGGGTAGCTAGTTCCAAGAAGAGTGAAGGTTACCAGTGTCACAGGTTGCAGAACCTGAATGTACTGGCAGAAGTGAAATACCTGATAAGACAGGTAGTTTTTTTTTTGTTCTTATTAGAAGCAAAGCTAATGGAATAGAGACCTTGTCATTATTTCTACGTGGAACATGTACGGTATTTCTCGCAGCAAGAAGATGGCAGAATCTCAATGACCTTGTGAAGTTTGCTGCACCATGACTGAAGGACTCCCGATTTTACACATTTTGTATGCATTAATACTTAGATAAAGGGTGTATTTAAAATCTATTTTTAAATGCAAACATTCCATTTTTTTGAAAGAATCCAACCACAGTGGATCTTGCCTCACCTCATTGACAAAATTGTTCTCAGTCTGCAATTAATGCAATAAATTCACTGGCCTATGCAATCAGTATGTTCAACAAGAATGTGTTCACATCTGAGAAACTGACTCGTGCAAATAAATGTGTGATTCTAATGCAAAGCTTCTGTCGATGTGTTTTTAAGGTTTTGACTGGTTTTGACTGGTAGTTATTTGGGATTCCCAGATGCAAGCATAATCTGAACCATGCCCTCTACTGGAATGCATTCTGAAATCCCCCCCCCCAAGTGCTGGTCCACATTTCTTCAGCCAATCAGAAGCAGTTTCATTGAGGCACCGTTTTTCT
This sequence comes from Mormyrus proboscirostris, assembly GCA_026779585.1. NCBI lineage: Eukaryota > Metazoa > Chordata > Actinopteri > Osteoglossiformes > Mormyridae > Mormyrus > Mormyrus proboscirostris. The sequence goes on along the minus strand of JAODKF010000038.1, from coordinate 1,881,679 downwards.
GTGTACAGAAGCACGAGTACATTTCACCCGTGAACAAGGTTATTCCTATACCTTTCATTCTTAAATTCCTCCAAAGTTATGTAACTTTATTCTTCATTAGCCAGCTTGGGGAACGGTAAAATTTGCCTGTTACATTCCATTTTGCACTGTTACGTTACAATTTAAACAGACTTTAATAGGGTTAAACTGACTCTCGCACCAAGATGCAGAGGGTCGACTGGATTTGTTAATATCAAAGAAGCAGGTCAAGTATGATACTACCTGCTCCCGGAAGGTGGCAGGGTAATAGTTTCTTCCACTTTATTTAACTGTGGAGTTGTAATGACACTTAAGGTGCTCGAGATGTTAAGACTGGCATGAAAACGACATTTCATTGTTTCATGTCTTTTATGGTACATGCACAAAATGAACCGCTCATGATGGCTTTATATCTTTTCGCTTCTTTCTACCTAATGCCTTTTGTAGCAAAAGGTTAATCCTGGGTCAGACCTTCAGCTCTGCCGTCATTCTGTGTGTAACCATAGAGTGGAGGGGGGGTCTAACCACAGTCTGTTGGATCATTAAATTTGGGCAAAAGCAAGATCCTCTTAACACTCAATTAACCACTTTAAAAGTGATTATCTCCTGCTCCCAGTTGATTTGACTGACAGCCGTCTGACAACCTCAGCCTGTGTTTGGATCGGACGGCGCGGATGGGGCCTCTCGCTCCGAGCTGTGGGCTCCCAGCTCCTACCCCTCAGACATCAGCTCTTATCCAAAGTATACAAGATGTACGGATTTCACTCTCCATATTTCAAAACCATAAGTCATTTCTTTGCTCCTGCAGATTTGATAAAGACACTTTTGAATGTGCGATGGAAACGTTTGAATGCACTGGGATGCTTTGCTTGTTCAGATTGAAAGGATGATGATGTCATCACAGGTGATACTGTGCCGGGGCTTGATCTAATACAAGGCTGATTTGAGCATTTTGTGTAGAGTGATCTATAAGGCTGCAAACTAAGGCCGTAGATTTGGGTATGGCGCATAGAGACATGTTCCTACAGATATTTTGGGAGTACTGTGTGGGTTCGGGATGATTTGGGCCCTACCAATATTTTAAAAACCCTCAGGCCCGTGCTATGAACGCCCCCTTGTGCTGCTCCTCTGCTGTTCCTGAGAAGAAGATGGTCTACAGAGGGGAACAGAAGCGTAAAACATAAAACACTTGTAGAAACCAGAGGTGGGTAATTCGGGTCCAGAGAATAAAAGTCCAGACCAAGATTTTGTTTCAACCAAGCAGTTGAGCATAAATAGTCACAGCCACAGAGAACGCAACTGGTTGGTTGGAACAAAATCTTGGTCTGGACTTTTACTCTTTGATGGTAGAAACTGCTTCACCTCCAAATATGTGATTAATTGAAAATCAGCTGGCAGCTTGTGAACACTGCCACTGTATCATAACCGGAATGGTTATCATATCAAGTGGACACCGCCACTGTATCATAATGGGAATGGTTTTCATATCAAGTGATCACTGTCACTGTATCATAACTGGAATGGTTTATATACCAAGAGGAACGTTTGATTACTTTGCTGGTCAATATTAGTTTTCAAACTTTTCCATACACTGTTAAATGCTGCACTGTTTAAAGCTGATATTCTGTAATCATCCATATTTTCTTCTTTTTTATTTCTTGCATCATTCAGTTTTATCAACCTCATTACTGGCTCCTAACAAATGAATCCAGTCAAATATTATTACATGATATTATTTGATAACATGTTTAATATGGGGTGTCAACGGTATTAATACAAGTAAAAACATATGGAGGTATATATAAAATGTTAATAAAAAAATCTGTAAAAATTGACTATATAATAAAATATTAATAATGATAATATTAAAAAACATTATTTAAACTAAAAGTAGGCACTTTTATAGTACAGGTTAAATTGCAAGTGTTACAGAACAAGCATATTCGGCTATGTGGATGATTCGTGCCACATGAATGCAGATTATCTGGAGATACTCTAAAAAAGCATAACGAAGACGGTTTTGCTGCAGTGCGCTCCGTCACTGGGAAGTACCAAGCAGCTCCTGGGCACGGACACAATGCGGAGGCCTCAGCGCCGGCCGGCACTCTGCCAGCCCGTTAGGAAGATGAAGCTCCAATCAATCAGGCCTCGCTGGAAGGCGGGGGGGGGGGGTCCACTCCACAGGACTCTCCACTCCCTAATCGCCCTCCCCACCACTACTCCAGCTGGGTTTGCGTTAGCAACACGCAAGCTGCACTTCTGGGCAGATGGGGGATTGGGGAATCCCCTCGCTGGGCCATCTGCGGGGGGCGCCGGTGCCGTCTGAGGTGTGCTCTACGGGGGGAGTTGTGCTCCGCTCTGATCTACAGGTACACTCAGGCGCTTATGGGGGAGCAGACACACATTGCGCCTGGGAAAAGTACTTTGCTGATGAGTAATTGCAGTAAGTATTTGTCTATGAAAAGATCAGACTGATTTCTGAGTTGGTGAGATGGAGTGAGCATCAGATAAACTACATGAAATCCAGAATTTTTTATGGTTATGAAACATGAATTTTCTCTATTAATATGAAACTGATCACAGAGGAGGACTTTATATGGTGAAATCCAACTCTTATTGTACAGTGGACTAAAGCGAATGAAAATGTAACCAAAGTGCATTGTGCTGCTACGCTAATGAAATAAACACCTTTGTTGCTTGTTTTCTGCAACATCGTGCTCTAGAATCAACATGGGACAAAGGACACCTTTTAGCAAAGCAGCGGCAGAGTTCAGTGTCTCTGTTCCAGAAGCCAGTCGGAAGGGGTGCAGCCCAGGGAGGGAGGGCTGCCCATGCAGGTTAATGATGTGGAAAATCCTCCAATTAGACCCTTTCTTCTGCAGACCGGGATGAGTTCAGCGCGAGGTCCTCAGAGAGCCCCGGGACTGGGGCCCAGGCTGGGGACCGCGCACACACTGACGGCTGGGCTAGGCGAGCGCTTGTAAGAGCACGGGATCATGGGAAAAGAGCAGGGCACTAGCACTAGGGCTGATACTGTGCTGCATTTTTAAAAGCGAGCTTTGTGGTGACACTTTGTTCCGTTCTGTTACTGACCTAGTAACGATTACGCTGAAGAATTAGAACGTATCCTACAAGCAGCGTTCAGGGGAACAAGGATTTTACATTTTATATATCGCTTCATCAAAAGCAAGACCTCATTTTGTCAGACACGGATTCCATTAACAAACCTAAGTCTGGCCAATACCCACCATCTATGGACAGAGCATGACTATGGAATAAAGGCACACATCGACTGAACATTCAGATTGACCACCCATACCAAAGGAACATGCAGCCACATTCATAAATTAATTTACCTGCACCACAGGCACTGCAAACCACATTGACCATTGCAGTACGCAGCAGTGTTGCAATGATCTTAACAGTCTCACTAAAAAGCTACTACAGTCACTGCCTTTAGTGCAGGCAAATTGACAGGCTAGACTATGAAGAAATGTCTGGATATCCTCAAGACATCGGCAACCTTGCTCAGTCCGGATGGTGGATACAGGGCTGAGCAATTAATGGAATTTCAATTCAATTACAATTTTGGCGTCCAATGATTAACAAAACAAAATAATAATCAAAAATGATTATTGTGCCGCATTTTGTTTTGTCTCCCATTTTGTCTTGTGTTATAAATCCAGGGCACCCAATTCCAGGCCCTTTTTATTCATTTCTATATTCTATACTCACATTATTTTCAAGGAGTTCAAGGAAATCCACTGTCAAAAAGGCAAGCTCTTTAAAGGTTCAAGAAATACATGATGCTTCCAAAGTCAATGAGAGATTGTGTCAAATAATCATGATCTCACTATTGACCAAAATAACCACGCAGCCGTAAAGGTGCCTGTTACACGGCTCGTAAAAAAGACGCTTAGGTGGAAGTTCACGTCGGAAACAACCCAGCACTCCTAAATCACTGGATGATCCATGAACTGTAAGTAGTCTGTGGAAGCGGCATATTCATGAGATCACGAGGCATTACGGTGAATCGGTTCACCCCGCAGCTCATTCTGCAGTCGCTGAAAGGTCATTAGCCCAGACCTGGGCTCCGCTACTCAGCTTATCCTTCGCTGCCATGAACGCGTTTTACAGAGCTGAGGGTCTCCGGTTCCCTCAGCCGCATCAACTGTATCTTTCTCACATTTCATTTAAAATGAGCATAAGAAGTGCAGTGAAGCAATGGCGAAAATAAGGAAGCCGTTTAACACCATTTAAGACAAACTGTGCAAATGTAAGCTTTCTGAAAATAGCAGTCAATTGAAATTTCACTAGCAAAGCAAGTTACTTAGTACCTATTTAAAGCAGGAAATGTCAATCTACCCACATCCTCTATATATGTGTGTGTGTGTGTTAAATGATGAGGAACAAATATGTTTACACATAAATTAATTTGGTAAGACAAGTACAGGTTTAATATTGTGCGATTTAATATTGTCACAACATAATTTGCCACAGAAACTGCGGGATTAAAGCTATCGTGGGTTTGGGTAAAAAAAAAATGTAATCAAAGTCGTGTAATAATAATTGAATTAATGCCTTAGTAATGATTTAGTCAAATTCAAGATGTGGAGTGTGTTATTAATGAGAACAGTCACATAGTACTGCCTAATCTGAAAGGTGAAACAATGGAGAAAGGATCTGTGCTTTCACTGCTATTTATTTTAATTAGGGCATATTAGGACATTAAAGTAAAAGCCCATGTAGGGAAAAAAACAGGCCAGAGAGGCAGGCAGTTAAAGCAGGTTACAGATTAGGCAAATGGTGCCCAGAGAAACTGGGGCCAGAAAGGATTTAGGAGATTAGTAACAAGTAATTTAGGCCAGTGCTTGAGATCCTAGCTTGTTTTCTTAAACCACAAGTTTAATTCGAGGAACAATTTCAACAGGGCTTCTCCTCCTCTTCAACTTACTAGTACTAGTATACTAGTTCGTTTTAAATAGGTCAGGCTTACGTCCAATTGCTGACCAATTCACTGTAAACTGCCTCAGGTGTTATTGACTGACCACTCCTTCACTTCAGCCTTTGCAAAACTCCGAGAGCCGGAGATGACTACTCTCCAGCGTTACTGCACGTGACAATAATCACCAGCGTTACTGCACGTGACAATAATCACCAGCGTTACTGCACGTGACAATAATCACCAGCGTTACTGCACGTGGAAATGGCACAACTGGAGCAGACAGCAGTAAGTGTAATGACTGAAAACATGGGACTGTTTCAGAAAGGTTACAAATTCAAGCCAACGGCAGCCACCCCCCCACCCCCCGACCCCGCCAAGCTATAATGGAAATTACCTCAGCTGTGATAAATGGTTTAAATTCCTGCACAAAAGCATCCAGCGAGCAATTAAATAAGAGCAATATCAGATGTAACACTTTCAGACAGCTTTATATGGATGCAGTGCTACCTGGGATCATTAGATATCATACGATGACAGCTAAAATTGCCTTTATGCCTCCCATTCTTAAAATTATATCTTATGCAATATATGATTTTAAGGTTATAGAACTACAAAATCGCACAAGTTGTAGAGATTTCAGTTTTTTAATGAAATTCTTTTTTGGTAAAGCGGCATGTGCACAACGCAGGGAACAAGCCGGAGTCTTAACTTCGGCCTAATTTTCCCAGCACGAAATGATGCTTTCTTTGAAAGTTTCTTTGAATCGCAGGTACTTTCCTGTATGTTTTTCTAATCACGGAACGCCGTTGTTATTGTCCCTCTTCCCTCTCTGTAGGCTGGTAGGGAAGAGCCGATCCTCAGTGGTGAAAATAAGGCAAAGGAGCGGAATTAATAGGGTTTGATTTCGACAGCTTTTCAATGGGATCTGGCTTTTTCACATGACATAATTAGGAGGTCAGTGGAGGAGGCGCGGGGGAGGCTGCCTGGCGCCAGAGTTTTGGGATACCAGCGTGCGAGGATGAGGACAATCGGAAGGGACACGAGAGTCACGAGGGCCGTTTGTCACTGTAAACTCAGAGTGACTCATGCATTGGATTTCTCAGGTTCCTTCTGCGTTAGTCTCCGTCTCAGAGCCTCACAGAGACGGTCTGTCTCACGCCGCTTGTCTGCACATGCTGTTTCTATGAATTCATGCTCTTGTGAACCACACTCAACACTTTTCTAATTTTGCCACTTGTTATTGTCACTGAATGATGATAATAATAGCAGTAATAATAACAGGATGCAAACATTCGCTATGAAAGGCTAAAAAAAGGGTTTATGTGGTTTGTAATTTCTTAGACTGCAGCTTCCTTCCACATTCTCCACTTAAGTGTTTTATCGACATGAAAACATGAGAAGTTACATTAACAAGAAACTGAAATGATCTGCCGCTACCGTGATATTTTTCCAGATGGTTTGGGAAAAAAAGGTATCATTAATTTCTAGTAGAAAAACAGAACACAGGGTCCACAGTCACCAGTAACCAAGGGTGTAACTTTGGCTGGAACATTGTGGGGGTTGAGGTCTCCACCCATTACTGGGAAAACATGATTATTGGGGGGTTGTATTAGCTGGTTTTGATTTATTTGGGGGGGCTACAACCCCCCCATCCATTCCCCGTTATTTACACCCATGCCAGTAACAGAGGTCAGTAACGTAACGTCATTTTGGCTTTGCGGCGGCTTTTCAAATCTTTTCAGGAGACGTAACCGCTATTGCGCGTTGTGTTCATGGTATCAGGCAGATGGTTTACCGTGACAGTGTGATCCTCTGTGTGCGATACCGTAATGGCAAAAGCCAGACATTCAAGTACTCACACTCTGGCCACACGCACGCACACACAAAAAGTACTGTTAATAAAAAGCCTCCAACGGGCAGAATTTAGCGCCCTCTTGTGGTGTATTTTTAGGGATTTTTTTCACTCGCATCCATCACAGGCATCCAAACAGCATCCACACAAGAAAATTCAGATTCTTATATGAATGAAACCTGATATTTGGAGTTAAGTTGTACTTAACTGTTAAAACTAAGACACAACGATAATTTTGTTTAAAAAAATACAAGAGGCACTCTCATCAAATGATATTTGCCTTACAAAACATCCATATTGTGGTAAAACCTTAAGCCTAAAACCTTATTTCATATATTTACAAGGTCTAGTTTGTGGGAAACATTTGCGATGCTCCGAGAATGCAAAGCAGAAGCTGCGTTACTGACAGAGACCGCCTCCCCCCATATCAGAATTCTCTCCAGTTTTAACTGCAGTCACTGCAGTTCTGGGAGAGACAGCATTAATGTCTGACAATCCTGTTACTGCCAGTACTGCCAATCTCACTTAAGCGCTCTACATATAAGCTCAACGTTTGGTCAAAGCACTGCTAAACGAGAGCAGCACCAGAGTAAAGGCAGATCAGCACGAAGATGCTGTTTATGCTTCAATCTGACCAATAAGAATCTGAATATTTGTGATGGACCGAATCAGCCTGACCAGAACTCATCACTGTTCTGGGAGATTGTACTACTATAATACTCCAGTAGTTAGTGGGCTTTAACAGCGAATGAATGCAATCCAGGTTCATCAAAGTGACACCAACAAGACCATTTGCCTTGAAATAACTACAAAAAGAAAATAGAAAAGAAAAAGACTGCAGCACTGGTTTGTACAAAAATAAACTTCATTGCAAAACATTTTGGCATATTGACTATCAAACAAAACATTCTGTGAAGAAGATCCCAGTGCAGTTACATTCAGATCAGTGTTTCCCAAACCGGTCCTCCGGGATGCGCAGGCGATCCACATTTTTGCTTCCTCCCTCCCTGGTAAAACGGGGACTGTCTGCAGGTCCCCAAGAACTGGATTGGGAAGCACTGTACTCAAAGTACAAGTTAGTTCTATGCCTTTGATCTGACTGGAGTGGATCTTCGGCCCTTGACAGGGGTATCTGCCTCTGTCATCCATAAGCAAGCTAGAAATAAATGTTCAACATTATGGAGAGAGACCATGTGACTGTCACATGACCCATGCTTACACCGTAGTCTCTTGTATTCAGTTACTCCACATCACAGGTAGTGATAGTTCCTCATCTCCTGCAATATGTCCTTCAAGGCCTCCTCCACGGTCAGCTTGGGGGACCTGTGACGTCTTATGAACTTCCAGAAGAGAGTGAGGAGAAAATGAGCATATTTTCATCCTAAAGCCACAAAGCTCTTCATAAGTCAACTGATCTAACAGATGAAAGTCGGCCGCATACTTAAGAGAGCAGCGCGTGTCGTATGGAAAGAGCTGAGGTGAGTCGCTTTACCTCCCTAGTTTCCTCCAGCGTTGTGTAGCGGTACTCTGCAGGCTCTAGGCACTGGAGGGCCGAGGTGTGAAGGCGCCTGCTGGCTTCCACGAACTGCCGGGTGAGGGCCAGCTGCTGCCTCAGCATGTCATTGAGGGCAAAGAGGGCTGGGCTGTAGGCGGTGAGGGCTGCGGGGGAACCAGGGCCACAGGGGCACAAGGGATCAGGTAGATTATTGGAGCCGTCGGACCAAGCCAGCGGTGGCAGGTAGCTTACAAATAAAGTTTCATGATTATTCAAAAAAATATTAATATGTGAAGGTAAAAAAGCACACAGACTGCAATAAAGAGATTCACAGTTAAAATATTCTAAATAAGGCACTTTACATTTTGCTAAATAAACAAATAATCTAGAACTGCCTCTGAGTCGACCTTAGCAAAACATCTCACAAAGTTCTCAATGGAAGAAACATTCGCCTAACAATACGCAGAAATGCGCTTGCAGCGGATGCAAAAAAAACATCCACACTAGAGTCACGGTACGGAGATGGAGCTGTAGTGCACGCAGGGGGTTTGTGCGGGTATATCTTCACCTTCCAGTGCTTCAGCACTGACGACGTGACTTGCAACAGGAGAAGGATCTGCGTAGGACATTCCTACTGAAGGCCCCAAGGCAGCTGCATCCAAGATCCAAGACAACAACTTGGTTAAATCCAAAGAAGGAATACACAGCAGAGAGGAAGAGATACACAGTGACTGACCTGTTCCACAGGGGTAGTACGCCCCATGGGGCTGGGTCTGTGTAGCTGCCTCCCTCGCATTCCTGCCTTTAATTCGAGGTGGGGAGATGGTACCAGATCGGGAAGCCGATCTTGAAAAGGAACTCCAGTTACTTTTTTCGGATGACTCACGATATTTTTGGGATTCTGACTGGAGGGACTCTTCCCTCGATCGCTGCCGGCGGCAGTCTCTCTCCGAGTGGCTAACGTCCTGGCCGGTGCTACCTGTGGACACGTCACTGTCCCCATGGAGATCTGAGGCGTCACAGACACCCCCGTCCGATTCCGTCTTGATCTCGCTCTCAAAGTCGCTTTCGTAATCTTCTTCTACTGGCCGACTCTCATCCCCATTTGTGGTCTCCCTGGAATCCCGCACATCCAGGCCACGTGAGAGTAGCTCAGCATCCTTAGATACCTTTGGTACAACCCTGGTCTGAAAAAGACACATGAGTACTTGACCGTGAAGGTCAACCTTGGCAGAATACTGAGCGCTTCGGAATATTTAACTTGCCTTTTCTTCCCTGTCAGTCTCAGGTCTCCCGAAATCTGGCAGCAAGTCATCCAGGCTCATGATATTAATTTTGAACTCTGCATTGGAGAGAAAAGATTTAACTGCGTGGTTGCGCATGCTGAATTTTGAGTACATGCTACCTTTGTCCGCGTATCTGTACGGACACCGTCAAGGGAAGTATGGATGAGGCTTTCAGCCCGGGATACAGCCACCTAAAAACAAGAATGAGAAGTCTCACCCTCCGACGGCGTGGTCCTCCCACTGAAGGAATCGCTGGGGGATGGGCTTCTCACAAAGAGATCCTCCAAGGATCTGATGTCACTGTGTGCTGAACCTGACGGTGTGGAGACCCTCGAGAACTTAATCCTTGGAGACGTGGTCCTCTCAGGAGAGTGGGTTGTTGGCGGAGAAGGGGACAGGGAACCTTCCACTGTGGCAGACCTCACGGTCTGGGGAGGACCCCCATGAGGATGAAGGCTGGTGCTGGGGAGCCCCTGCAGCCCCTCGCTTGGGGCCAATGGGGAGGGCGGCTTGTCTTTGATGGAGGGTGGCGAGGCTGCCTGTAACTTAGTGCTGCTTTTAATGAAAGTCTTCTAATGAAAGAGAAAGAAACCACAAACAGATAATCTGTTTCTTGTCTCCGGAATAGTATGACTAATGCAGAAAAATGCTAATTTTTTCATTACAAGTGAACTGCAATGTAATTGTGTGCTTTGCCTTATAAAGAAACACCTATTGGGTAAATGTATCCATCTTTCTTATAACCACTTATCCTAGAATCCTAAGGGGACCTAGACCTTATCAGACAGGACACAAGGGTGAGGGACACACTGGATGGGATGCCAGTCCAACACAGGGCACATTCATGCACACATTCAGGGCACGTGCACACACACACGCACACACACGTTTTGGTGAATACCAAACCCTACCTTTCCTAGTACCTTTCCTTCGACACCCTTCTGAGATGCAGAGCGGCTCACTTTCAGCAAACTGCCCTCCGAATCACAAGAACCTCCCAGTAAGTCCTCCAAGTCCTCCTCGTCACTGCAAAGGCTCGCACCGTCGTTAATGAACCTGACGTGTGACGGGGGACGGCTCCCGGGCGGCACGATCTTCGGCTCCTGCTGCGCAGTCCTCTGCTTCAGGAAGCGGCTTGCCCTGGCACTGAGGTCATGGCCGGACGGGGGTGACACCGGGGTGGCCCCGGGGGGCACTCGCAGGCTCGCCGCCGGAGCCGAGGCAGCCAGCGTGCGGCTCCTGATGCGGCCCTCGATCAGCGCGAGGCGGCTCAGTGCCACACTCTGGGAGCGGCTCTGCCAGACGGAGACCGAGCTCGCTGCGGCCGTCTTACTCACTGCGGGGGAGAGACTGTCACGGTGGGGGGGGGCCTTCTTCAGAAACCTACTCCCTGCCCCCACCGCCGGCTCCTCCTTAATGCATCTGTTGTCTGAAGTGTCAGACACGCCGTTCTGGGGTTTGGTTTCGCTTTCATCAGATGAGATGTCACTCAAATGTTTGACTGTGGCCTGCCTGGGCAGTAATGTACCCGACTTCAAAGACAAGTCCACGTATTCCTTGAAACAAACAGATAATTTATTATTATGGAAACAGAACCGTTAATATAAAATTTTAACTTCATAACA
>JAODKF010000038.1:1841660-1863272 GCA_026779585.1 Mormyrus proboscirostris | reverse complement strand
GGGAGGTAAATGGGTTCAAGAAATGTTTGTGTTTTTTTTTTTTTTTAAATAACCAATTAAACAAGGCCAGTGCACAGGCGTGTCTCGAATTCAGCAAAAGAGGTGTTTGCCCTCCACCTGCACAGTTACCCTGGGCTGGAGGTGATTGACCCAGCCTCTGAAGGCACGGCCAGCCTGTGGTCAGTCAGCGCCCGCAGGTGGACATGCCAGCACTGGTGTTTGCACTTTGTTCTCATGTGTGTAGATCACATGCATGTATAATCCACCTCAAGTCATAATCCCTTTGCTAAACGGCAGGGGATCAGGCACATGTGTGTAGATCTCGTGTTTTTCTTAGGGCTAAAATCCGGACTTGATTTGAAAAGTACTGCTTACACTTCCAGCTGACCCTCCTTTTCCTCTGGTTATGTAAATACTGTTTCCTAGGGAGTAACACATTAGTGTGAGATGTTTATTACTTTAAAAGATTCTTAACAGGGGACAATATTTAATGAAATCCAAGTATAGTCTGAGTTTAAGGCAGTAGAAGCCAGATGCAACCACCTTACCCAAAACACTTTTCTTTTCGATGAAATGTGAAAACACCTGGTGATACCGTGTGAATTAGGATTTCGGGGTTGTTTTCAGAAAGCTGATGACGAGCTTTAGAACACAACAGATTTAGGACTGACACTGCTGTATGTAGGAGTTGCATCCCTAAAACTGATATTTTGGTGCATTCAGAAATTCCCTTGAATATTTAAATAAATATTCAGTCCCAATTCGCTTATGGGTGGTTCTTTCTTAGGAATGCGGTTGATAACTGTGAATGTAATAAAAAGAAATTCATTAACCTTGAAAATATTTTGCTTAAGTTTTTTTCTAGCAATCACATTCCGATTCATTTTAAAATGAAATAAAATATATGCATTTCAAAGCGGCATCCATAATTAACAACCATAAAAAAATTAATACAGGTAAACGAGGGGAAAACTTATTGAAGCATGCATCCCAGTGACTATATTTTGCGTTAATACTTAACGTGACAAACGATGAGGTTTTCCTGCGTCCTGCAGCGCAGGCAATTGGGCGGACGCGACCCACGGCGCTGGTGGAGCTGACGCCGAAGCGGAGCGAACCGCCTCCCAGTGATTCACTCCCAGCTGCTCATGTTTTGTCCCGGGCAGCAAGTAGATGGCGTCTGACTACAGCGCGGCCGCCCGTCTCCTCGCTAGATAGCTGAGTCACACAGCCGGTCGCTGTAGTAAACGGCGAGCGCTTTCCATCCTAATCGCCCGTGAATCCGTGCGCAAAATCGGTACCGATCGAGAGCCAGGACTTGGCGGGGAAGATGCTGACGATCACGCTGAAGACGCTGCAGCAGCAGACCTTTAAGATAGAGATAGAGGAGGAGAAGACGGTGAGCGCTGCGGAGCGGGCGCCCGGTGTCAACACGCCGCTGCTCGGGAGGAGACGCCAGGAAAAGCCGGGGCCTTCCGTGCGGACGGCTCACTGGGGGCATCGGGGGTGGTGCTATTTTAAATGATGTATTTTCTAATGGATCGCAGTAACATTTCGCTGTGGACGTGCCTGCGCGATCTGCCCGCACGGAGCAGGGATTTCCCAGTGTATTCGCACAGGAATGACAGTGCAATAATTTATTAGTCTGCTTCCCCTTATTTATTATTTTTGGAAGTGCCGTTGCCCCTTTTGATTGTCGCGTGTCTCGCAGCTTAAATGGAAAAGTCTAGCAAGTTCCTTTTATGAATACTTTTAGGACATGAGCACGATCGATAGAAATGTGGTTGACACTGCTTTTTTATTAACGGTTCATGGTGGACAACCTTTGGATTTTATAGCAGGCGGGGTTAATGTGGCTGTTGTGGTTTGAAATATTAGTAGCATAGTAGCTTTGCAATGCTATTAGTAGCATTAGTAGTCTTACTGTTAATAACGACGCCGATAATTAGCCCCTTGAAATGTTTACGATTCAGCCAGTTTAGGCCACTGAGGTGTCTGGAAGTTAAGCTGTGGCAAATGGAAGCAGGGAAAACGGAGGGCAGATTTTTGCTGGGCAGTTTTGTATAAAAAAACTCAATCTACAAGAGGGTTGAACGGTGTGTCAGGGTGAACAGGGAAACTGACATTCCAGTAAAAAAGATAAACTAGTTAAGTCTCTTTTAAATACAAATCCTTGTTGCTGATCTAAATATTCCAGAAACTTATTTTTTGTACATTTATAATTTAAAAATAATATTTTAAAATAGTCTTTTTGGAAATCACTTATGCTTGACTAGTCTGATTTCAAGATCTGAGCAGTACATTTAGGGTAATTGTGTCTCTGCATTCATCTTAGAGTATGATTGTGTGTTTGTGTGGCCTGGGGTCCCATGCAGGCTGTGCCCCCCCCCCCTTTGTGGCCTGTGCGCCAAGCCCCCCCACAACACTGACAAGGATAAGTGGTTACAATGGGTGTATGGATATTTTATGGATTCAGAATGGAATAATATAATAATAATAATAATAAAAAAATATCTAATAATAGTTATATTTTGTAGCATCATTCCTAGATTAATTGATGGGTGTTAAACTCCTAGATTAGCTTTATTTTGGTGTTGGCTGTCTTTTATGATATAGTTAAATTATCCAATTTTAAAATGCTGTGATATAATTGATGTTAGTAAGTTTGCAATGTGAATGTGAGTGTTTCCGTTCCAGCTGTTTTTCTAGAAATGAGTTTGCATCACTCTGGAATCCTTCCTCAAATAACCAATAGGGCCATACTGGACTGCAAGTGAAAAGTTGGCAAAAAAAAACTCAGCAACACAACATATCAGCTGTTAGGCGAGGGTGTTTGTTAACATGGTAAATCACTCTGATTTGTACCGATGGCATCTTGCCTCATCTTGGTACGTGTTGTTTCAGGTGCATTACAAAGTTGCACAAATAAAGTAAAAAATGTCTGCGCCTTGTTTACAGAGTTGACCCCTGAGTTCCCATTTGCTTTCTGCGTTCGATGCAGGTCAGAGTTCTGAAGGAGAAAATCGAGACGGAAAAGGGGAAGGAGGCGTACCCCATGGCCGGGCTGAAGCTCATCTATGCAGGTGACGGACACAGACATCTCCCTCCGCTTCATTGCTAGCATCGTGTTGCCATTTTTTGTTTTTGTTCCCAAATGTACAAAACTGTCGTGTCATGTTTTCAAATGTTTTTGCGTGTTTATTTGTGCTGTTTGCAGGTAAAATCTTAAACGACGACATACCCTTAAAAGAATACAAAATAGATGAGAAGAGTTTTGTTGTTGTCATGGTAACCAAGGTAAGACCTGACAGACTATCAACAAGAAACATTGATATTACGTGGCTCAATTAATAAGCATCGGTCGTTTAGTTTGACTTCACGTCAGCTTCACACTGTATCATCTCGCGCGATTATACTTGGTTTGCATTTATAAAAACGTGCAGTTTGAGTATCTCTTCTGGCATTTCACTCTGAAATCTTCATCTGTAATAGTGCTTTATTCCGGTTCCCTTTGAGCCTCCTTTCACCTTAAGTGTGCACATACAGTGTGTCTCGTTGTCGGTTACAGTGAGTGTTTTGGTCCTGGAAGTTATTTTGTTCAGTAATAGTTATTTCTTTTCGTCTTTGCCAGCCCAAACCTACCTCACCGGCACCGGCACCGGCTCCGGCTCCGCCTCAGCCTGCCCCCGCCTCGGCCGCTGCCGGTGCACCCTTGCCCGAGGCCCCCCCCCCAGCCCCCGTCTCCGTCCCCGCTCCGGCACCCCCTCCGGCCCCTGCCCCTTCCACAGCACCGCCGCCCGTCCCAGCTCCTGCCCCCCCAGAGGAGCACTGCGCTCCTAAAAGTGGGCCGACCGTCGCCGCCGAGTCCTCAGAAGCCGCAGAGAAAAAGGCAGACGCTGAGCTGGCGCCCGAGCCGCCCAGTGCCGTAGCCGAGCCCCAGGACGAGCCCCGGGCCGAGCCCCAGGACAAGCCCCAGGACGAGCCCCAGGAGCAGCTGCAGGCCGCCCCGCCAAGCCTCGGCCCCTCCAGGTACGTGGTGCCATCTGCCGCAAAGCCGCCGCTTTCTGAGCCGTGTTGCCACATCGCCGCTGACTGTTAGTGATGATGCATGGCAACAGTGTCACGCACGCTCTTTGATCTGTTTGTTTGTTTGTGTTATTCACCCTTGTCTTTTCCCTGTAGCATTGCGGATGACCTGAGTCTGTTAGAAGAGGCAGCGTCAATACTGGGTATCGTATTCTATCAGTCTGTCTTAACCGTCTTATCCAACCTGTCTGTCTGTCTGTCGTGTGACTCCATCTGTCCGTCTGTCCTTTCTGTCTATCCTGTCTATCTCTGTCTGTCTGTCTATCTATTGCATATAGTGTCTGTCTGAAATATATTTTGCTGTGTCTGCGGATTTGAACATGCTCACGCTCTTCCGTTTCCCACGGATCAGTTACAGGGCAGGCGTACGAGAACCTGGTGACAGAGATCATGTCGATGGGCTATGAGAGAGAGCAGGTCATCGCAGCGCTTCGAGCAAGTTACAATAACCCGGACAGAGCGGTTGAATATCTGCTTACGGTAAGTCCATCACAACAGCGGGGAGCAATGAGCGTTCAGGCAGGGTTTGCTGCAGTGCTGCTGTCAGTGCTACTGCTTTGTTTCTCTGGTGTTTTTTTGTGGTGCTACTTATTTTGCACTGTGATCACTCTGGAAAACAGTATAAGTACCTGTTAGCCATATTTCACGTGTGTGCTGTGTGGCACCTGCATCACGCAGCTTCGTGAAGCTCTGGGCTCCCACTCTGTCATGGTCCGTGCATCAGATACCTGTTTTCTGAGAACTGCTGGCATAATCAAAGAAATATCCTTATACTGCAATATAAAATCTTGGCAGCAGGTGGCATGCTAATTAAATATAAAGACTCAAGATAGGAGATGATAGTTTAAACAGGGCCCTAAATGAACTTTATATTAATTAATCAAAACTATGTCCAAGGCAACGTGTGTGATATTTTTAAGGCGTTTGTTTTCAAAAATTCATTGAGTAAAAAACAAAAGCTCATACACATGCATGCTTCCTTTGTTGTGATTCGTTGATGTTTGTTGAGCTTGATTTCAAAACGGAATCGACATGCGTTTTTGTCAGTATCCCGCAGTAAAAAGTAGCCTTGCTCTTTCTGTAGAGCTGTGTTTGTGCTGAGTTCGTGTTGTACAATCATGGATTTTTGTATTATACTGACTGTGGGCGGAACGACGGCTCCAGCTTCCCACAGAGACTTTCGGCCGACAGTGTTCCAGTGTTCCAGTGTTCGTGCACATGACACCTGAACTGCCTGCAGCTCTAAGCTCACATTTTAATTGGATTTTTTTTTTTTAAAAAAACATTGTGGTATGTCTGTACTTATGTGTTTTTTATTCAGATTTCCTCCACACTTTAATTGGCTTTTAAATGTAGGAATTGGATTTGATGCTGTCTCACAATATTGTTTGAACGCCATTCTGGCTCAGCGAGTCGGTCGGCTCGGTCCATGACCCAGGTAGAGGGTTACAGCTGAACGGTGGCTTTTCCGCCACAGGGAATTCCCTCCGAACCGGACCTGCCGGCCCGGGAGATCAGCAACCCGCTTCCAATGGCAAACCCCAGCACCCCCACCACAGAGAGGCCTCCGGCTCCCCCTGCAGGCGGCAGTGAGTGGCCGTCCGCTTTCCTCCTTTCCAGATCTGTTACCCCTCAGCGCTGCCTTTGCGCTCATCTCTGGCTTCCGGTCTCGTGTGGCCGTCTTCGTGATGGATGAATGCTACATGGGGGCGGGGCTCCCCTGCTTTCGTTACTCGTTCTGGGGCTGTGGGGGGTGTCACTTGAAAGCTTTGTCTCTTTAATCTGTGATTTCCTGTTCCGGGCGGGAAGCGGGGGCCGTGTCTTCGCCCGCGTCGCAG
The DNA here is from genome assembly GCA_026779585.1 of Mormyrus proboscirostris. NCBI lineage: Eukaryota > Metazoa > Chordata > Actinopteri > Osteoglossiformes > Mormyridae > Mormyrus > Mormyrus proboscirostris. Next base: position 1,857,348 of record JAODKF010000038.1, on the reverse strand, counting down.
TCCGGCGGGAATCCCCTGGAGTTCTTGAGGAATCAGCCGCAGTTCCATCAGATGCGTCAGATCATCCAGCAGAACCCGGCCCTCCTGCCAGCTCTGCTTCAGCAGCTGGGGAGGGACAACCCCCAGCTGCTTCAGGTCAGTGTGCGGGGAGCCGTCAACAGGTTCGGACGATTTGCCCGTTGTCAGAAGGTCGTCAGCTGAAATCCCCTAGTCGGCAGAGTAATTTTGTCGGACCCCTGAGCAAAGCTCGTGACCCGAGTGACTTCAGAGACCGTCTAACCCTGCCCTCTCAATTACCTGTGGTTTTGGAGAAAACTGTCTGTGAAATAAATAAAATTTTAATGTAAATGTCTGAAAGCAGAAAGGTCCCACCAAACACACTGTGAATGGTGCTAATTCCAATTCAGACTCTTACCCAGCACAGCCTAAAGTTTGTGCTCCTGAATGAATTTTTAATTGCGATTTTGCTTCTTGACACTTTCATGCATCGTTTACAGTCACATTTCTTAACGATCCGTTTTCCCCTTTGACCCTGAGATCTTTGTGTTTCTGTACTATTGTAATTTCACTAATGGATGTTGCCCCTGTTTGCACCTTAATGTTTCCTAGTTTAATTAATTAATAGTTTATTAAGTTACTGACCAAGCAACTCACCTCCCAGCCAAGCACATAGACCTGTGGCATTATCGCCCACAGAATGGACCGTTTATCGGAGCTGGTAAGTCGAAATATGTCCTGCATCTTTACCTGTGCGTTGGTTTGTTTCGCAGCAAATCACCCAGCACCAGGAGCGATTTGTGCAGATGCTGAATGAGCCACACGGAGGTGACCTAGGCGGGGAGGCGGCGGAGGGGCAGGGGGTGCCTCAGACGAACTACATCCAGGTCACTCCACAAGAGAAAGAAGCCATCGAAAGGGTACTCGTCAGCTACTGTTTCAGTGTGCGGAGAGGCGTTGGTGGAAAGTTTCTGAACCTACTCTGCTGGAAACCGTGTGTCTGTGAGTGTTTCAATCCTCACAGCCTTTTCGTTTCCTTTGCAGTTAAAAGCCTTGGGGTTTCCGGAAGGACTAGTCATCCAAGCCTATTTCGCCTGCGAAAAGAATGAGAATCTCGCCGCAAACTTCCTCCTCCAGCAGAATTTTGATGACGAGTGACTGTCTGCTTGCTTGAGAGGACGGGTGGAGCAGAGCAGTGGAGAGAGTGCAGTGTGCAAGAACAGGGGAGGGTTTCCCGCCATTGTCAGCCACTCAAGAATGTTCCTGATTGGGCCAAGCCATGATAACCACGCCCCTTCCTTCTTCTGAAATCATTGTCGTTTACACACTCTCACTGCTGCTGTTCCAGTTGGATGTGCTGTGTGTGTGTGTGTGGGTTTTTTTTTCTTTTGCATTTACACTGGCAGATTTTTTTTTTGCTTACCATGTTGCTGGACCTGCTTAACATGTACCTTCGAACCTTTCACAACAGGCCGGATCGATTTTCTTTGTACGCGTCTTACATTTGGACACGGCCTGCTGTCCGGATAGATGCTGTGCCAACATCGGAGAGCTAACGAAAATTAATTGGCAGATAAATGATGATAAGATGCAGTTATGTTGATTTGGAATCTTGATGTCATCCTGTGCATTCTGTCTGAGGATCCATATCTTTTGTTCACATTCAGGCCAACTTGCAATGTTTAACGCCTCACACAAACATATTGTAAATGGGTTCAATTCCCCCGTGGCTACATAGGGTTATTTATTTTAGTTTTTGTTGTTACTCCAGGATAAACATGACCTGAAAAACAAAAATAATAATAATGTATTTCTGTTTCTACATACATATTTTGCATATCTCTCGCTTATGCGCTCTGTGGTTTCACTTGCAGTAATGACATTTCTCTACACTCGCAAGTTCTCTTCAGGAAAAAAAGGCAACAGATGATCCTTAGTTTCGCGAATAAATGTACTTTGAAAGCTAAGGCAGCTAGGAAAGCAAGATGTAAAAATGACATTTTGTTAGATTACAACAAGCGCAGGATTGTTTTAGAAGAATAAAGAGCAGACATGCACTGAGAGTTTATTGATTGATAGCGCCACCATTAAAACGTTTTCTCCAAAACTGAAGCGGTAAACTGCAGTCAGTGTGCTCCCCCAATGAGGACTTTTATTTTTTATTATCATTATTATTGTTGTTCTTAAATTACTTTTCGATTCAGTGGCGTTCGGGTAACACTGAAACAGAGTGATTTTACTCAAATATAAGAGTTTGCAGTTTAAATAAAACCCTATAAATGAAGTGTTATTAGGTGTAATGGGAAGTTAAAGAATATTGTGGTTAAACTGATACGGGTCAAATGGCAAATGCTGGTGTGTATGAATACCAAGACATGTTTGAAAGGATTGTTTTTGTATGTGCATATAAATATTTGATGGGAAGACCTGTCACAGCCGAAAAGCACAGAAATGGTGGCGTTCATGATCCTCTCTTAATCTGTTTTGTGAGTCATCCCCCATGCAGTATCTTACAGTGAAAGACAGTCGGACAAGAAAACCGTGTAGGTTTTTTGGTTGTCTGTGTGTTTTTTTTTCTACAGTGATATATTTACTATGGAAATCACCACAGTAATATTTAGCTGAAACACCATGTAATGTAGCCAAAGTAATTCAAGATTACAGTTACATGTTCCAGTGAAAGTAGCATACAAATATATCCAAAACTCAATTAGAACATGATGACATTGTTTTCTGGTACTTTCCACTGATCCCCGCTACCCAAAAATTTATTATCCAAGAAGATCTTTATCCTTTAAAATCCTCCCAAGAGATTTACCTGAATTCTTATCCATTTTATCAAATAGTATTTTTTTAAAAGATAACCAATATCTCTTCCCCAAATCATCTACTTTTAGCCCGATCTGCAATCTATATTATAGAATCTATTTAGTCTATAGTAGCAGCACAAAAATAACACAGATCTTGGCAGAGTATCTAAAATAGAAAGCACTTGGGTTTATATGTTAAAAGTATTCACATTTCCCCTCGAAGTTCTGAACACATCTGACTGTTACCCTGCAGTGCTGTTGTAAAATACTGTAATTAGAACTTTGGTTTTTACAGAAGTGTGATTTAAAGAATAATACATTCATGATAAAGTGAAGGAATGTTGCACTGCACTGAATAGGGCTCCTGTGAGCTGAAGCATGCCAGTTCATTTCAAAAACGAGCAGTGACATCACTAACTTTAGCATCATTGTGAAATTTTTGATGATTCTTTTGCCTTTAGAGTAAAACAAGTCAATGAGGCAGAAACGTGTTTCAGCCATAAGCTCTTCACCTATCGAAGACTCCGCTTTCTCGTTAGTTCTGGGGTTCATTGTTTAGCAATATATAAAATAAATAGCTTTTACAAAGCTGTTGGGTTGTGAATCCTCTTTTATTTTTCCTGAATCATGGTGTCATGATTTAATAGAATGGCTACACCTAAGTTCATCCTGCCCAGGGTGTGTTTTGCCAGCTCTGAGCCTTCTGGGCTGGGCTGGGTCATTGTGGCCGTGCAGTGAATGAGCCATCGTGGCGAATGGGTGGATGGATTGTATGCTGTTGCCACGGCCCGTAACTTCCAAAGAAAGCCAGAAATCGGACATATGGGTCTTGCTTAATGTCTAAGATCGTTAACCCTTGCTCAGAGTCACACCCAAACTTTTGACGCATTATCAAAAAAAAAAAATCATAGAAGGCTTGTGATGTGGCTGCGAGAGTCTGACCAAAAACATTACATCTTATTATTTCTCTACGCCCTGGTGCTGCAGCAGCAGGTAATGAACATAGGCAGTATAGTTTTGCATCATATTTCTTTAACACTTTTGATGTGTACAGTTAGATCACATCGAAACAGGCAAAATCTACATATGTTGAAGAACTTCATATACTGTAAATGATAATGTATCAGACAAGTAGTATATTAGTTTTTCAAACAAACTCTGGTTTAAGCAGAGTTCCAAGGTCATGCCCACGGACTTACAGGCTTTGCAGTGATTCTGTATGTCCTTTACATGGATGGGAGGCGCCGTAATGCAGTGATGAAAACGGTGCAGTTAATAACGAGGCAGACTTTCTGAAAACGACCAGTGTTTACACGTCCTTTATTTTCCATATAATGACGTGATGTGCACAATACGTTTGTCACAAAATAGCAAATAATGATTTTAAAAGGTTTATTAATACCTAAGATAAAACATTAATGGTCCCAGTACAGATGAACATTCATAATAATGAAAACAGACAAGTGCTAATTAGTCAGCGCCCACAGGGCAAAGAAGTAAATGCAGTCCAAACAAATTAAAAACTACACACAGTATCTTGAGAAGTGGAATATTAAGGAAATAATTCAGCAGATGGTATATCGCAATTAGAAAACATAGCATCAGACTTTTAACATGTTACAGTTGGGATGTTTCCTGGTGTGTTATGGCTGGGGGTGTGGATTGGCACACAGTGAATTGTCGTGCCTGATGACGGCAGGTAGAAAGGGTTCCCAGTAGAACTTCTTAACGCACCGTGGCAGAATGAGCTGATGGCTATAGGTGCTCCAACGCAGCATCCCATGGAGTGGGTGGGCAGAATTGTTAATGACGTTGTCAGATTTCACCTGCATCCTCATCTGCACCCATTGGGTGTTGGGACAGTCCTGTGATGAAGCTGGCCTTCCTGGTGAGTTTGATCACCGCTGCCTCCTCCCAAGCAGGTCTTAGTGTAGAAAAGCATGCTGCCCACTCTGGACTGACAGAATATCCTCAACAGCTGCACACATCAAAAGACCAGAGGCCGCTCATAAAGTAGAGTCTGCGCTTGTGCAGCACTTCTGTGTTGTCCGCCCAGCCCAGTCTGCTGTTCAGGTAGCCCCCCCACCAGGTAATATTAGCCCTGCACCTCCTGCACTTCTTCTCCTTGGATGGTGACTGCTCTCAGATGCTCCCTCTCACACCAGAAGTCCACCACCAGCTCCCAGTGTCTTGCTAATGTTGAGCTGCAGGGCTTTTCTCCCTGATCCACAGGACAAAGTACTCTACTAGTCATCTGTACTCTGAAGGTAAACAGAAAGGGAGACAGGATGGATTCCTGAGATGCCAGAATGTTACTCAGCACCATCTCCAATGCAGTCCTAGAGATGATGATCACCAACATTGGGGCACCTTTAGGAACCTCTGTTTCTCACACATGATAATAATCGATATGCTATATGAATTTCTTTCGAAACGTCCACAAATACAGTCTTCAATTTTTTCGTTTACAATCTGAGAAACAAATGTAAAACACGCTTTGGGCAGACGAGCAGCACCACCCGCATCGCCGTGCACGCTGCGCGCTCTCGGCCACTTGGGGGCGCGTTTTCACATTGACCGGGGCAGCGCATTTCCGCAGCAACAGGGAAGATGGCTGCGCTCACATCGCTCACCCAGGTACAGTTATTTCGCTATACATTTTTTTCTGCAGCGGACTGACTGTCACCAGAAGCGAATCCCGCTCAACGGCCAGTCACTTGTATTATGTTACGGCGTTTTCGTGTTTTAGTAGCGGGTGGGGGGAAACAGCCGGTGTCCGGCGTGCGCTTCGCTACAGAGAAGCGGAGGCGGCGCGGCCTAGCTAGCTGCTTGGCGGCCGGAGGCAGCGCTCGCCGGGCTGCCCTACAGCCCTAGTCCGTTAGGCACCCTTGGTTACCCCGGCCGGCCGCTCCACGTAGCGGTACGGGGCCCCGGTGTTTTTTCCCGGGACTCAGTGCAGAGTGAGATGTAAGAAAGCGGATTCGGGGGCGATTACACAGCTGATGTGGCGGTTACCAGCCGACCACCCTGTGCTGGGGGTCCATATACTTGTTGATTAACATAAGAGGGTAACGGCATTATATTTATTTATTACTATCATTACTGATATATGCATTAGCCATTATCTATCACGGCCTTCACGAATGATCTCATTTGCACGACTATGATCACTTTTTAAGCATATTTGGACTAGGTCACTTCCGAGATTGATAATTAGCCCATTAGAGGGAATCTGGTCCTACGGATACCGGGTGATTTATGGCTGTCGGCGAATTGGGTCTTTCTCTGGAGAAATTCCTGTCGGGTTTTACTGCACGGCTGTGTGCGCGAGGATAGTTGGGGGTAAAGGGGGGGGCTTTCATGCACCGTGTTGTGGCATATTCTTATACGATAATGTACACAGTGTTTTTAATGCTTGGGGCATAATTGTAAAGTAGCGGGTGGGGTTAATCTCGGCCTCTGAAACCCGCGTCCGTTATTAGAAAAAGGGAGAGATTCACACTGGCCGGTGATTCTGCACGTCCTTCGCAAACTGCTCAGTCATTATATATGAAGTTTTTTCCCCTCCAGGCATTTATGTCCGGAATCTCCTTCAGTAACCTTTGTTTTGTTTTGCTTTGCTTTTGAAACGCCAGTACATAGCGCCAGGCCGATTGAATTATTACTGTAAATGGCCGCGTAACCTTTTTACTTGCATAGTTTTATACGGAACTACATTACAATATTTCGCACTTGTAAGCATTTATTTTAAGAACATGCATCCGTTTTATTTTTGCGAATATTAATTTTCGACAGGTATCAGAAGCGTCTGCCCGGGTAATGTCCGGCTGTTATGCTGTAGAGCCGCACTGAGTGAGTCACGGTGCATCCAGGTGATCATGCTGCCCCCCAACCCAACCCCAACCTCCTAACACACGCACACTACTGTTTATGTTGCTGCTATATAATACAGCAGCTATCCTCATTTATTTTACTACCTCCTTATAACATGGGGAGGGAATGTCTTTGTATTTCTCTGTAGTCCTTTTATTGGCTGTTTCATGGTGTTAATTCTCCAGACTGTTTGGAGCCACATAAGTAATTTGTGATGACGATCAAAGTTGTAAAGATATATATGGTGACAGTTTACAGTATGTGGCGCACGTCCACTTCCTGTTGTCTTGCCGCTGCATCTGTCTTCATTCTCCCAGCTTACTACATACAGCCTGGTTAATTTGCATAGCAAAACTACCTTTGATGCGGCTCACTTGAAGTAATGGGTTATTGCCAATTGCCCGTAATCGATTCTGCTTTGATACTGTACCTGGTGTATTCTCACTGTTGAATTCCCTATATCACATTCCCACGTGACACATCCTTTTGCGAAGTCGTGTAAACCGGCGTTTTCCCGGGCCCCGTCCTCGAGGGCCCCCAGACAGTCTTATATTGTTGCTCCCGACTGGGTCCCTGTGGGCCGGGTTGAGGAACCCTGGTGACTGAATGTGACTGGGCACTGATAAAAAATGAAAATCGACGCAGGTTTAGTAAATCGAAACATTCTCTTTTGGTATCAAATAAAGACACAAAAAAAAGTTTAAGTTAAATGATATTTTACAGTTCTTGCGATATGACTACCGGGCTGCCCCCTGACCTGCTTATAAATGGGGGCCTCACTTTCAATTCCACGAAGGGTTTCTGTTTTTGATTCTGGGAAAAAGCTTTACTTTGGTGCCTAGTTTAGTGGGTTTTTTTGTAGGTTTTTGTGAGAATTCAGGGTGAACTTCACCGGTATTTTAGCTGAAGAATACTGAAAAATTTTTACATTTCGGGGAATAACTTCGGTTGTGGGTTTTGAAAGAAATAATGACAGACAATAGGTTGACAAAGATGAGTAATAAATATGCTTTATTTTTATGAAAAAATATTCAAATGTGACATTTCTGCAGGTTGAACCTGCAGCATTGCGTGCCAGTTGTTACATTGTCTTCTGGGCAGTGTGCTTACCTGCCAGTGCTGAACATGACTGTTATTATATTGGGGCTTCTGTTTTGCAAAGTTCACTTCTGAGCACTGGGTCACTGTACAATGGCCAGGCTCACTGGGCATCTTCCGTGTCACTGCTCTGTTACATTTATCATGGGCAGTCTGCCCGTAATGGCAGCTGGGCTCACTGGATTGTAAAATGTTCTTGTAGTAATCAGTAGTAGTAATCATGCAAAGAAACTCACACTATATATTTTAAAGTATTTCACAGAACATTCGCAGTGGCTTGTGTTTAAGGTAAAGTGTCTAATTCTTGCTATCCGAATGCTGTTGGCAGATTGATTCAGCCACTTTTGATATCTGATACATCTCTTTGCCATCAAGCTTTGCAGGCTAAAGCAGTGTGAAATGAAGCATGTGTGTCAACATCTGAACATACAGGATGAGCGTCTGCTTTAAATTTAAATTAGTGGGAGGTTAGATAGGCGTGAAATGCATTGAGAGGATTTAAGCTTGATTAATGTTTGGCGAATTCGCATTTTTTGGAAACTAGTAGGCATATTATTAGAATTTTAGACGTTTTATTATCATTGTACAGTTGCCTGGACAACTATTATGTATTACAATTATTATGTAATAATGTAACAGTATTACGTATCTTAATGAAGCCTAGAGGAAATCATTGCTGAGAGTAACGGTACAGTACTAATAGCTATCTGGCTCACTACATCTGCCTAAGTACCATTGGAAGCATTGTGGTATTTTATCTCTCTAATTTGGGACAGGAAATCTCAAAGCTGATCATGGTTTAGAGAGATCCAGTGCACTTACAGTTTCTCCCTAAGTGGTTGGTCAGGCAGATGCTTCATAGATGTCGTGATAGTTTTGTTTGACACGGGCTGGCTAGATAAAGGTTTCTTTGACTTGAGTCTCGTCATCTTCTGTCTCAGGATAATATCCCGCGGGTAAGCGGGTGGGCCTGTTGGTCTGAATGAATATTTGCTTTGCAAGTGCTCATTGCTTTATTGTGAGGTCAAAGTAAGCTCCCGCTGAAATGTGTTTTTGCCATTGGGTTCCTGTTCGGAATCACACACTTTTCCTTTGGGGAAAAAAAAGTGCTAGTGTTCTTGCCATTTTTTCCAGTGTGAAACTATTGCAGAAGTATGCTCAGTTTTAAGATGGGAAGAGTGAACCCCAGACAATTCAGTTGGGTTGCTGCGATTGGTCGACATAGTCGATGATGTCAATGCTGAAAATCCATCGACACCAATATTTTAAATCGATGCATCGTTTTTAAAAATTATTTTAATGGAATGACCTTTATGATTTGTAAAATGCTTCAGTTCATTGTAGGAAATTGTGATGACTGGCAGACTGAGGCAACACCAATGAATGATGAGGCGGTTTGTTTAGGGAAGAACAAAGTTCTTTTGTTGCAGTCCTTAATAGGACTATAATAGACACCCAAAGAACACGGAATCTATTATAACAGATGGTGGCTAGACGCCGTACTGTAAGGTACGCGCACGGTGGGAGATTTATACAAGCTAAGGACGTGAGGATCGGACAGGGTTCACATAACACACAGGCAAACACACACGGCACAATCAGGAACACAAGTATTAACCACAACAACAACACAAGGGCTATTTACATTGACATTGACAGGGCTATATACACGCGCTCGCGAGGCACGCTGAGATGCGCTAGTTTGACCGCCGCTGCAAAATGTTTTTCTTCAATATCACTATGTAATGGGAGTGGTTCAAATGATCAGAAAACAAAAAGGTGTTTTTTACACTGGCGTACTTCCCCCCGGCACTGCTGTTATGCACGAGCACCCGGAGGGGAAGCGCAAAGTCGCTGTTCTGGATGATGGACCGCCAGAATTGGCGAAACCACCATCAACGCCTTCTATTCATGTTTATTACATTTTTATTAGTATGGAGAGCATTTCAATACATTTTGTATTTAAAAAAAAAAAAATGAATACTCTGCACTGAAAGACTTCAGTGCTTACCGCTTCCATGATTTTCCAAAACAATATCATGTGGTGTGCTCCGCTGAACAGATTTAATAAGCATAAGGATAGGTACCTTTGGACATCACGGTAAGCATCTCATTAATATTTTAGGCGCACTACTAATCTGCTTATTGAATTGTGGATGGAAATAATGTCCGTATTGTGCCGAAAAGCCGTCATCTGTTATCTAAAGCTCGCAATAACATACAGTTTGCTGTTGTCAAAATAAAATTAACTTAATTAAATCGTCGATTTGATTTTCTGGAGGGAAATCGACAGCGATACCCACTGTTACCCACTGCAACACTGTTACCGCTGTGACAGGCTTGCATGATGTGCGATGTTAATATCGACGTGGCATTTCATGCATGTGCAATTGTCACGTCGCAAGGACCGCGATAGTCTGCTGAGTTCAAACCATCGATAAGTTGCGCTAAATTATTTTCAAAGGAAACAAATCTTAGCAGACATTGCAGTTTTAAGGATGGTTCTTTTCAGCGTCATCTAGGGCTGTTTAAAGGCAGCCACTAATAACTATTTTTTTCTAGAAATTTATCGACTATTTTACCGATTAGTCGATTAACCTAAACAATTTTCCTCCAGAAAATCAACTCGACCGTTTAAGTTAATTTCATTTAGACAACAACAAACTGTACATCATTGCAGGGCTTTAGATAATGGACGACGTTTTTTCAGTGCTATGCAGACATTATTTTTGCCCAACATTCAATAAGCAGATTGTCTGCCTAAAATAGTAATGAGAGAGTAACAAAATCTATATATATTTTATGTATGTTTTTGGTTAATAAATTCGGTTAGCAGAGCATGTCATATGCTACCGTTTTTGGTAAATCATGGAAAATAAGCACTGAAGTGGCGATGAAGAAATGGACAGCTCGACCAGTGATAACAGCTTTTAAAAGAGGAGATACTTTTGTTAAATGCCGTAGAAGGTATTTGTGGTGTGGTAATACTTTTTGCAGATTAAACACCATTATGTGTTTTTTGTAAATATATTTACTTTTATTTTAGTTCACAAATTATTTTTTGGAGCATACACATGTAGAATAACACAGACATTTTCACAAACTTATTTAATGGAAATTCTAAGGTAGCCAGCAGATTATTTTATGGATTAAATAATAAGCGTTTTTAGCAGCTAGAAGGATGAAAGATCCTTTTGCCTTTTCTGGTGGTCCGTCATCCAGAATGGCGGCAGTGCTTTCCTCTTCAGGTGTTCGTGCAGAGTGCTACTATTGCGGTATCCCATTGAAACTTTGCACAGTGTAAAACCACTTTTTTGTTTTGGGGTTATTTGAACTACCATCATAATTACGTAGTGAAAGGAAAACGAATAGTGTTTAACGTACAATCCCACTTAAAGCGCACGCAATTGCGAGACAAAACAAAAAGCAATGGATGATTTGGGAGTCGCTAACCTGGACTGTTTTGCAAACTTGCTGCAGCTTGTGATACAAGAGGGGCTGCCATCGCAACAGTGTAACTTAGCTGACACCAATGGGAGAAAAACTGTGTTAAAATTTTAAGCATTCGCCACTTGTGTAAACTTGCTGTGAAGATATGCATATTGAACTGCAAATGCCTCAAAATGCTTAAAATGATGTACAAATGAGGTGGAACAGTACGTTGTGTATGTTTGTAGTAGGGCTGTGCGATAGACGGTAGACGGTATATATTCCGGTATATGATTTGATCTGTAAATTTCAATCTAACTGTTTTTGAAAGGGTAACATATGTCCATAGCAAAGGCATTGCAGCAGGAAGTTGTATAATAAACTGTTAACACATTTCAAAGTAGTCATGAACGTAGAATATTTATTGTGCATATCTGCAATTATAGAAAAAATGTGAAAACATTTCAAGTAACTGGTTTTATCTTTTATTAAAAACACAGGTTGGTTTTGTAAACTGCATAGGTAAGCAGAAAGTGTCATAACTCCATCTATATTAGTATGACCATGTCTCCCATAAAGGTCCTGTCAGGCAGAGTCCTGCACGGGTTCAGGTACCTGACGGGTGACCCACAAATTTTGATGAAACTGTGTTGGATACGGGTTCGGGTTGGGTTGGACGCAGGAGAGCTAAATTGCGGTTTTCAAAACATCATGTGCCAACAAAAGATACCCTTGGGCTACATTTTAGTGACAAAATCCCTGCATTCACGATATCCTTTTTTACACAGTAATATAAAGCACCGCACCAAACGCTAGGCTTCGCCTTCGCGTAGGAATTCCAGTCGGGTAATCAAAGGAAAATGGACAGTGCACGTAGGTACCCTATAAAACCTACTAATGTGCAGGGTAGCCTAATGTACATTTTATATAATATTAGATTTGTTAACACATTTAAGCTTGTATCGGAATCTGTATCGGTATCAGCAGTTATATATCGGAATTGAAAAAATGTGGATCGGCCCAACCCTAGTAATTATATTAAAATAAATGATGCGTCGATTTTAAAATATCGAGGTCAGCCCATTTTCAACGTAGACGGCATGACTATGTCGAATAATCGCTGCAGCCCTAAAAGTAAGCAAAAAAAATTGTCGAAGTGATAGCAAAGACAGGCTAGGCTTCTCCGAGAGGCTACACGGCACGTTTCTGTGGGTCAAACCATAATGTCTTCTTTTAAGATGTATTTTCATTGCAGTTGTACTTTGGTGATATTTAGGTTCTGCTTTGCATTACCGACGGGCTGCATTTTCATTCACTTTTAATGTGAAGTTCTTCCATAGAAATTATGCTTTTGCTCTTTATTTGGACCCTCATCATTTATACGTCGCCTCCCTCCTGCCAAATTGAGGAGAAATCGAGAAGGAAAATTAAAATCGGGGTTTTTTTAATAATCAAGTTTAATCGATTAATTGTGATGGCTGTAGTTAGGCGATGAACCTGAAACGTTTCAGACCCTCTGCTGGTCGGTGATCGGTGGCTGTGTTAGCTACCACCCCGCCCACAGTAGCTCACAGAAAAAGCCCCCTGCCCCTGACACTCCCACCCAGGGCTCGACACGACATGTCTCATCCGGGGGGGGTTATTACCTTTCACGAGAGATGTTAGCATTAGTGCAGGTGTGTCGATGAAAGGCCTGGGTTAAGCTGGAAATGGCTTCTTTCCTGCACTGTGCTGGTGCAGCATGTCATTCCTCTGTGGGGGTTTTTACTCAAACTCCTGGAGCCGTGATTGGGTGGACACTTAATAGATGAATGTTTTCTGCCTTGCAGTTTTCAAGTGGGAACCCGGTGTATGAGAGCTACTACAGACAGGTGAGTGTCTGCTGTTGCATTGTCTGTCGCATTTAAATGCGTGTTTGGATGCCGGCGGGTCTTTGTGTGGCTTTTCGTACTGGGGGGGGGGGGGTCACTGCGTGCCAAACTCCCAGGCGCTGGGGTGAGCCTCTCCTTTAGGTCAGCAAGTCACACAAAATGAGAAACCGGCAGAGACCGTCGGTGGCACCCGCCTAAGGACTCGGGGTGGCATGCTTTCTGTTATCCAGTGTAATCCAATCCCGTCCCTTCCTTTCAGGGTCACACACTTTTGTAACTGTGTGTCTGCTGAGTGAGCACTGGCACAGGGGCACCCTGTGTAGGGTTACATGTCTCATATAAAACTTAAATGCAGCACCTGCGGTAAATGTAGCTCTTTGGATGTGAGCGAGTCACACAGTGATTATCATGCACCGCTGTGTGTGTGAGTGGTGTGCAGGAGGCCGAGCCAAACCTGGCAGAACATTTAAGGAGCGAATGTGACAAAAAAGAAAGCTTGTATTGAAGATCTTTGCTTGCTGAACATGGTTTTAAATGACATTTAAAATAGCACAAGGGCAGACTGAATTATTGACTGGGATTGATTGAGGTACTTGAGTTGAGAGATGTTTTGAAGGGTCTCGTTAGCACCCCCTGGTGTTCTAGCAGGGGACGAGCAGAGAGAGCATGCAACACGACCGTTTCAGCTTTAAGAGCAAATCCTCAGAGGGCTGCAGGGACGATTTTTGTCGCTCTCGTGGCAGAGGGGGGGGGGTATGTCCCCTTAACCCCAACCCCCAGCGAAGACTAGGTCGGTGATTGTAATGGCGTTCGCTTGGTGTGCAGGTCGACCCCGGAAACACGGGTCGGGTGGGCCCCACTGAAGCAGCACTGTTCCTCAAGAAATCAGGCCTTCCTGACATCACCCTGGGAAAGGTGGGTGAGCGTGGGCCGTGGAGGGGGGGTGCAGGCCAGACCCCGAGACGGCCTGCCTTTCTGCTATCTGTTCTTTAAGTTACTCGGAGTCCTGGTGCGGGATCACGGCACTGATGGCTCTTGATGTTCCCTGTTCCCCCTAGATTTGGGATTTGGCCGACCCTGATGGAAAGGGCTTTTTGGACAGACAGGTAGAGCGCCCCCACCGGTCCGCAGCCCCTCTCCTCACGCCGCCTGTCTCCCCGTGACCCTCACACGTCGCCTCTTTCCTGTGTCTCCCCAGGGATTCTACATGGCCTTACGGCTGGTGGCCTGTGCACAGAGCGGCCAGGAAGTCAGCCTAGCCAACCTGAGCCTGAGCGTCCCACCTCCCAAGTTTGTGAGTAGTTCGAGCCCAGGCACATCGCTGGGGGGGGGGAGGGCACATGGCCTCTGACCTTTGTCGTCCTCGTCATGCAGAAGGACACTAGCAGCCCGTCACTGAGCACGACGACGTCTTCGACCGACTCCCGCTGGGCTGTCAGAGTAAGTCCTACCCCTCCCCCCCCGTCAGCGCACATGTGTGTCTCCATCGGGGTGTTACTGCCTAATTCGGGGGTGCTACGATGGGAAGGTGCGGCGACTGCTGCACTGCCCCCTTGTGGTGTCCCGCGCAGCTCCTGTGCAGGTACGCAGTGGGTAGTGAGGGCTTTCTGCAACCTATGACATCATAGGCATTTGACTGTGAAATGCGAATCAGGATGGAAACCATGGAAACCTGCACGTCATTAAGCATTGAGGGTTTTTATAGCTCACTTACGTTATATACTATATATATATATATATATTTGTGTTTATGTGTGTGTATTTGTAATATGCATGTGTATCAATTCAGTTCAGTTCAAATTTAGTTTATATAATGTCTTTCACAACAAAGTGGCTCTACATCATTAAGATGGAATAAGAGAAACAGGGAAAAGGGAGGATAAAGAAAGAAAAAGAAAAGCCTGATGACAGTGGAGGAGAGGAACCAAAAACTCTCAAGTAGGGAGAAACAAAATCAATGGGGTCCAAGGTCAACCGGCTGCCCGCCCCCTCAGGCATTCTACCATTATTGAAAAAGAAATGTATATATGTATATTCCTACATATTTAATATCGTCCATGTAAAATTGCCCTTCAGCTTTGTGTGGGTTGGTTTGCTTGTCCTCTGTTAGGCCGGATGAGCGGCGTCTCTGCTGACTCTTCATTGAGAAGATGGGATTCAGCATCGTGTTACACTGTCGTATCGCACACTGTATGAAATAAAATGCATGATCCGACTGCACGCAGATTTGCTTCTGTGCCATTTCTTCTGCAGCCAGAGGAAAAGAGCAAGTTTGATGGGATTTTTGAGAGCCTGGTGCCTGTGAACGGCCTCCTGTCGGGCGAGAAGGTGAAGCCAGTGCTCATTAACTCCAAGCTACCTCTCGACGTCCTGGGAAGGGTCAGTGTTCCTGTCAGGCTTTCACCGGCGCTCAGTCTTCAGAGCTCATGTTCCCTCTCTGGATATTTAACCTTAGATCTATGTTCGTTCTCGACCCCGCAGGTCTGGGATCTCAGCGACATAGACAAAGATGGACACTTGGACAGAGATGAGTTTGCAGTGGTGAGTTTCCTCCCTTCCTGATTACATGGCATCCTGACTGCATGCCCCACTTCGTCTTGTATCCACGGT
>JAODKF010000038.1:1807097-1819054 GCA_026779585.1 Mormyrus proboscirostris | reverse complement strand
CCCGCCCCCCCCCCCCCAGTGGTGGTTGTAGCCTATGCAGGAAGGCTGGAACTGAAATCAAGCACAAGCTTTGAGCAGCCATGAAAAAGTCCCTCTGAAAATGGCCAGAATTTCATTCTTACTAGTCATTAAGCATTTCATCACGGGTTTCCCCCCCCACCCCAACATGCATTTCAGTAGTGAACAAAGTGATTTCACGGAATACATTATGTTACATTACTGGAGGCTCGATCATGATAGTCATTTGGGGGGGGGGCTAGCTTTGCTATGTATGAGGTTTCAGCCATTTTGAATTGTGTACTACTTGAATATGGTTTAATGGTACGTGGTGGAGCATCTTTAAATCCGTTCGGTTAACAAGTAGCTGCGTTTTCATCGAGGGAGGCGGAAGGGAAGGAGTCGCTCAATGCTTTTTTGGTTCGTTCGCTCTGTCATCTGGCTGCTTGACATAGGATCGATCGCGCGGCTCAGCAAAGCCTGACCCCTGTCAGCCGGTGCCTCCCGGATCTCTCCGGAAGTTTCTTAGGTACACGGGGCAGAAGGCGCGTTGAATCGTGAAGCCGCCTGCTGCTTCCATGGCTGGAGCTCGCTGCTGCTTTTCACGTCCGTTGCTTCTCCTCGGCCACTGTCATCACTCCGGACAAAAGGAGGAGGACGGCGGCTCCTTGCCCAGCGTACCGCTTACTGCACTTGTACATAGCCAACGTCAGTCTGTGTTCGCCTTCCTTCCGCAGTCTGTTTGTTCCTAGTTGTGGTGTTTTAATCACAAGGAGACTCTTCCCTGATGCTGATACACTTCCAGTGTTGTCTTCAGTACCAGTGGCTGCTTTTTGCCAATAGGCCCCTCCCACTCCTTTAACATCAGATTAAAAGTAAAATAACCTGAGCCGACTGCCAGTGCAGCCAGGCCTTACATCTGTGCCTATTTTCCGTTAAACCTCCTGCTTTCTCCCATTCACTGGTACAAAACACTGACCATGGCTCAGGTTGCAGATGTCAGGAAACACCACCACGTTTTTAGCATTTCCAGTAGGCCTGTAAGAGTTTTTTTTTTTTTGTCTTTAAATACACTTGTGCAATAGTTTTTATTTCTCTGTGTTTGTATTTGAAGGATAACTGCGATGTTTTTATTTTTAAAATACTTTTAAAGATCAGTTTTATCCATTTTTATGTTGTTTTTCCAGATGTATCGGTCAACTTGCCATTTCATACCATCAGACAATAATAAAAAGTGGATTTCTCTGATTTTGATCTTTTTCCTTTCCACTGTTACATGTTATTAATCCCTCTGTCCTTCCTGCCTCAAACTACCTGTAGGTCACACCCTGCGTCTGTAAATGCCACTGTCATGCCCAAATGCATATGCTGTATACAAACTGTATATTATGTCTGTTATATTGTGGAAGAAAATAAAAATGTGTAACTTAAAACATTTAAAATGATTATAATGATATTAATAAAAGGCTTGGATTTCTCTAGAATTTTAAATCTCTGTTTAATTCATGATTAATAAAATGCCTGAAACTTTTCTTAGTGATAGAATACAAATGAGAGAGATGAGAAACAGTGTATATGTATATGAACATGATTATGTGAGGTACAGTGATGCATGGCTCAGGTGAGGTACAGTGATGCATGGCTCAGGTGAGGTACAGTGATGCATGGCTCAGGTGAGGTACAGTGATGCATGGCGCAGGTGAGGTACAGTGATGCATGGCTCAGGTGAGGTACAGTGATGCATGGCTCAGGTGATGTACAGTGGCACGAGGACAGAATAGGGTCCACAAACAGGTTGCTGTGAACGTCTGCATGATGAAAGGCAAACCGACTGAAACCCCAAACATTAGCAGTTATATGTCCATATTCCAGTTATCGAGTTACCAGATTGTCCATATATGTGCCTGTGTCACGGATTATGGCGCGTGAGTGTGTCCTGGGATGGACTGGCGTCCCATCCTGGGTTGTTCCTTGTCTTGCGCCTGTAGCCTCCAGGAATGGGACGGGCAGTTACAGAAGATGGATGGATGACTATCCATACCTGCTTGACTTTTATGTGCCTTTGTACACTTGGAATGTCCAGTGGATTGGCTGTGATTCTGAATGGCACTTTGATTGAACTGGTTAAATTTTATGGATTAAAAAAAATCGCTCAGAGCAAGTGTGGGTTCACGTAGAGGAGCTGAGTATAATTGAGGATGCAAATTTATTGAAATTCTAAAATTTAAAATTTTATTTCCAACCTGCTGGAGCAGCGGCGTCATTTTGGACACATTCCTGCTATAGCTTAATGATGTAAAGATGGCGGAGAGACGTGTGGGGTGTCCCTGAAGGGTGGCAGACACAGTGAGTCAGGTGTGCCTTAGTCAGCTCTGTGCAGGGGCCTCCGCAGTCGCCGTGCCGCTGCTAGCACACTTCAATGTGCGGGTGGTGTCATTTTCTGTTCCCGCTGACTGCTGTCACAACAGGAATGTTGGTTAAAGTGCTTCCGAACGCTTTTCTTCGCTGTTTTTCATGTGGGCTGATCTCGATTACAGGTGCTTCGTCTCATGCTTAGTGTAATTTCCATGGGCTGTGTGAGAAAATTTTCAAGTCGGTAAAGGAGGCGGTACTGTATTGTGTGTTTTTGGAGTGTTTTACAGTTCAGGTACATCTAGGGAATCAAGAACGGTGAGTATAACTGAACCACAATGGTCAATATTACTAATGTGATTTTCCTGAACTTTTAAAAGAAAAATATTGAGTGATAGAAACTTTTATGTAATTATACAGATGGCAAATGATGTAATTTGAAGGCAATGTTTTAAATAATAAGATATTCCTATTGCTTTGGACACATGTTTTCTCTTTGCACATTGTTATAAATAATGTGTCTTGACACAGCGGTGTGTGAACTGCAGGAACCAAACCCAGAATGGAGAGGAGTAAGAATGGTTTGGCATTCACTTCATAATAATGAGCGGAGTTGCAATACTAATTAATTCTGATGGGATTACCTGACAGCATAAAAAGTGTGAGGAAGAGGATATCCCTACCAAGACGAAGATGGTAAACGTGGCGTCGTCTCTCCTACTTCTGCCTTTAAATGCTGACAGAAACTCAAAGACCAATGACATGCCTTCTGTCTGTTCTCTTTGTTTGGCTTTTCTTAAAAAAAAAAAAAAAAAAAGGTTAAAATAATTCCAGTAGATGGCATCCTTTTTCCATGGTATTCCTGCTTTTTTTTTATCATCGGCGGACTTGCATATCGCTCACAGTTTTTTTTTTTTTTTTTGATGCACATGGCAATTGAAAATGCACTTAATGCAGGATAGTCCTTAAATATCGAAACCTACAACCTACGTCTAATGTCAGTGCTCTGAAAATAGGCAGTAATACGGCAGCACTGGTAAATGCAGTGACGATGAAGTTGATTTGCGGGTGCAGTGAGTAAGTGAATTTCAGCTGGCAGTTGAAGCCAAGCTATCACAGAGTAGTACTACAACGCCACAGCCACGCACAGCGTCTGCGACAATGTGAGCCCCTTTGATCTGCATGTCATTTTACACGTGGTTTCTAAATTCATTTTACAGCATTTTATTATAAGACCGAACCCCCATCCCTGCCGAAGCATTCTGTTTTTATTGCCTGCTTTTTGGTTTTTATTAACCAACGTTGGATTACTTATTAAAACTCTCCAAAGTCTAGCTGTTAAAATCGACTGCTGAAATGTGCTATTTCTGCTCTTGCTAGCAGTGGTAAGATAACAGGGTGACAATCCCTTTGAATACACTTTCTTTGTATCGTAATGCATTCATAGACTTGCCACCACAAAGCCATGTTTCATATCTGCATGATTTTCCCCAAATCTGACTCATTCATAGACAGCGTCCTACTGTTTTGACATTAGCAAATGGTTAATTAAAAGACTTTTTGTTCAGATGTTGGTTTGGAGTCTATGATGAATAAGGTATTTCCTCTTCATTATTATGAAACAATCTTTTCCCTTACAGTCCTACGAATTGTTTGTGTCAGTTCCTAGTGCAGAGTAAACACTCTTCACTTTTAAATGATAGCTGTGTTCATGATGGCAAGATTTCCCAGCACTGCGCTCCTGTGAATGCCCAGTAAATCTGCGGTTCTGGTTAAGCTGGGTGATCACAAGATGTGTTCACCTTAAGAAAGAAAAAAAAAAAGAAAACGAGCAAATGCATGTGTAACTGAAGCCGCCTCTGTGTCCGCGTGGAGAATCGGCTGGTGCCCCTAACACGTAGGCCACGCTGCAGATGCTCCACACTTGCGAGTGAAAGTTGTAGTAAAAGCTTTTTTTCTTTTAAAATAAGAGAAATGAGAGTTCTTCATTTTTCACTTGACAGAGTTTTCTATAATTACTCATTTTATTTCCTCTTTTTGAATTCAAGTAAATTTTTTAAGTAAATATTATTTAGTGGCAGCATGTTCTGAGTTGCTGATGTTGCACATTTTCTAACCGGCTGCTCTTGCACACAGAGGTAGACGGAATGACCTTTCTGTATTTTTGGGTTGGTTATGGTCGCCTTCAGCACATCTTAATGTTCTCACGTTAAAACAAACCCTTATCTGTGAGCCTGAAAGGAGAGTGGCCCACTTTCAGCATTTGGTTTTAGTCTTACTTGAAGGATTCATTTAACTCTTTACATTTTTTTTATTGCAATTGACAAACTTTTTTCCACCATTATTTATGTTGATTTTGCGATATACTTCGTCTTTGTCTGTAAACTTCATTTAGCCAGCCTGCTCTTTTCTGATTTTGAAACTTCGGTAATTGTAAAGTGCTTCAGTCTGAATATAATAAATGTTTAATCACTACAATCCCCAAATCCACCCTGGTTAAGCCTTTAATGTTCCTTGAAGTTGTAATGCCACTCTGTGAAATAGGAATTTGCTCGTTAAAACATGTTTACAGTTTAAAGGAATATGTCTTTGCCCTGGCGTGGTGACTGTAAATTTTACAACTGTCCTGTTTTAGATTCACGCTTTGCTACCATGAATTTGATCACTTATTACTGTATAACGAAGGCAGGGTTCGTCTCTACAAAGGAGCGTGCTACCATGATGACCCCCGTCTATATTCAGTCTCTGTAATTATGTAAATGCAGTGTTTGTATTTATGGATATGAGCCACATGCTGCAGACCTTTGCCTTCTTGCAGCTGGGAAACATTACGGTCTAAATCATAACACCATCATCTTCATCTTCCGTTTGAAATAGCAAGTTACAGTCTTTGCTTGAAGACAACTAATAACATGGGTGATGCGTTCAGCACAATTTTAAAATCTTTGTTCAAGTCATCCATGATAATCTTCTTATTGTTGTAGAATAATTCAATGCCCCCGATGTGCCATACACAGCTTTTGAAATGAACGTCGAGCCATAAATATACTGTCAATTTATTTTAATATGTACATAAATTATACATATTTACAGGGTCAATTATTTACATGAATATAAAGATTTCAGTCAGAAGACAAGCTATATACATATTTGTAATGCACAAGAAATGTAGCCCCTGTGTCAATAGTGTAACTTTAGTCTGCAAAAGACTCGTGCGCCCTTTTGTTTAAATAGAACTTACAAATTGAAAGAACCTGACTTCATAATATATCCAATACAAAAACACAATTGACATTCGAGCCTAGTCTGGCCAGAAGGCAGTTTTAAGAAAAAAAACGTTGTCTTTTAAACTTATTTCTTGTGCCGTTTATGGTTTTATCAAATATATATATATATATATATATATAAAAACATTTTTTAACTCTCAGACAATAAGGAATTGGTAAGTTATGTAACACGTTGAATAGAAAGGCACTATTGAGACAATTACACCATTTTAGCAATGTACACTACATTTCACGTCTGGTTCCAGTTGCATCAGAGACGTACTTAAGGCCAGCTTGGCAGACTAATGTGTTTGCTGAAAACAAACACTGCACAGTAACACAACAGTCGTCAAACGATTTTCCAGGAAAAAAAGTTTTTTTTCTTACTGAACCAAAGTAGTACCAGCTACATTTGTTTAATATAATATTTATATATAAATGTAAAGTCAACAGTCCTCTGTTTTTGTCTTTAAAAAATTAAATAAAAACAACAATATATTTCTTTGAAACATTTTCCACGTTTTTTGACACAGTCCGAAGGTAGGCGGCTGCGGCCGCAGCTATAGAGTTCAGAGGTGCAGGCGTCCTCACATGTGCCGCTTCATGTGCAACGCCAAGTGGTCGGACCTGGAGAAGGCGCGCTCGCACAGGTGGCACTGGAAGGGCCGGTGCCCGGTATGCTTGCGGAAGTGGCGGGTCAGCTCGTCGGACCGAGCGAACTTCCAACCGCAGCCGTCCCAGCTGCAATGGTATGGCTTTTCTCCTGCACCCAGAAAAAAAATCATATATGAATAACACGTTTTTTTACAACAATAATGAGTCTGTGATGAACTGCATGCCAAACAACAACAGATATTAGTACGATTAATATTAGAAATAGCAGATTCTTTCTTACCTGTGTGCGTCCGGTGGTGGGCTTTTAAGTGAGAACTCTTGGTGTAAGTTTTCCCACAGCCAGCGAAAGTGCAGGTGTGAGTCGCTGTGCGCTTCCGTGGCCAGGATCGGCGACCCCTCTTGGGCTTGGCATCGAGCATCTCCAGCGGCGAGGACGGTGGCGTGAGCGGCACTCTCTGTGCCCCTGCCTGTATGCCATGTCCGTCGTCGTATAAGCCGAACTGGTGCGAACTCTGGTAAGGCAACTGGATCTGTGGCGGCTGGCCGAGGTGGCAGTGAGGGAAAGGCGCCACGGAGGGGTAGCCCCGTGGGAAGGTCACGGCGTGGCACATCTGAGACTGACAGTCGGAGTTCATCAGGTCGTCCGGGCTGAGCGGCGGAGTCATGTTCCCGGCTGCCTGCGGGGAGCTGGCTAATCTTGGCTGCTCGAAGGACATCATGCACGAAACGTTGCGCTCTTGTTTGATTTTTGGACAACTCTGAGCAACCATGCCCATGACTGGTCCGAAACTTTCCATGGATGGTTCGACTTTGACGTTGTCTGCAAAGTCCTGGTTAGGAAAATTTGTTGAGCTGACCACAAATCTTCCCTGAACGCTGTTGCTGGGCATGCAGAAGGTGTTGTCGACCTCAGATCTCAGAAGCTCCGACATGAGGCTGCTGCTGTACGGTGGTGGGGGGTTACTTTGCTCGGACACCGAGTAGGCAGCTGCGGGCTGGTACAGGCTGCTGGCTTCTGCCAACCTGAACTCGGCTCCCGTCCCCGCACCGAGCGCCGCGACGCTTTCCGAGCCGGTGGTGTTCGCAAGAATAAAATCCAGATCCAGATAATTGCCCAGATCTTCATCGTCTTTTCTTCCTAAGCAGTTGTCCATGTTTTGTACAATGTCAGGCATGGAGCAACTGGAATGCGCATCCATTTCAGTTTTCCACCTCTAAAAACAGAAGACTAAATGTTAAAATCAGAACAACTACAACAGCAACAACAAAAGTTATTAGTACTAGCAGTTTTAATAATAAATTGTATTCAACATCTTTTATTAGTGACGCGTATTTTCATATCAATTATTGATTTGTAAATGCACATGTATAATAGTTATAAATGAAACGCAAAATAAAAATTCATAAATTATTTCCATTCACTCGAATATTTAAATCGCACTTAAGTACAGTGTTTTTATTTAGGGAAAAATTCGTAAACTTACACTTTGCCAGATTCTGTCCTTTTGGCTCGCAAATGTTGAAATCGATGGTAAAATGGTCTCGTTTAAGGCCATTTCCACACTTTGTCAATGAAAAAACAAAAGTATTCTACGGCAAAAAGAACTGTCTCTTTTTGTCTACGAAGCTAAACGAACTTGCAAACGTAGCATATAAGTTAGGTCCGCTGGGTCCGCTTGCCGTACTGTCTGAAAGCTGTCTGGAGTAGTACAGCCCAGAGTCCTCCTTTCTTAAGGACTAGTGTTCAGTCATGTACAAGTTTGATTGGTAGGATAACCTACCTTATAAATATTGCAGCTAAAATGCTGGACCAATTGTAAACGGAGGAAACCCGTTCAGGATGTAAGTCAGTCAGCAGGCGTCCCTAAATTTAGCAGCGGTATATAAGGCGCTTGTGAGCCACTACTGTCTTTTACACAGGGAAGGGAGCAGCTTAAATCATGCTGAACCTCCCTCCGAAGTAAAACACAAATGACGCGCTAAGACCAGCCCCTCTTTTCGGCTGGAGGGGGGACTTGATAAGGTTGAATACTTTGAGATAGAATATGTTGTCCATTCAGTAGGCTATATACAATACACAATGTAGCCTATATACTATATGTCTATATAATTTACATATACATACATGAAAATGCTACATTTTAGTTAAATTCAGTACATTGTAAATTTTACCCAACATTGTATTTTTGTCTAGTGGCGCATATTGATCACTTTGATTAACTATGAGAGTTACAACATGAAACAGTCCATGACTCTAAAAAAATATATTTCTATTATTTTTTTGTTGTTGCACCCACACTGAACATTTAAAAGGTAGCATAAGGAACATGCGTGTCTTCGAGGAACTCCAGACTGGAATGTGCTCAATGATATGAGCATATAATAAAGTGAACAGCATGTTCACCATATTAGTCAGATTTGGGAAGTTGCCAATAAAAATGTGCTTCTAGCAAAGCACGTTGCAAGCGTAAGGGCGGGGTGTTGTGTTTATGTGCTTTGGGGGTTATCCTCATTGCAGATCGAGCGGCACACGTGTAGGCTACAGATAGACAAAGTACCCGAAAAACCGGCCATGTTGTACTCTCGTAAAAGTCTTGTTTCAGCTAGCTGAGCTCACGTGTAAAGCAGGCGTGTTTGAATCTAAACCCATGTCATTTTTGTTCTAGGTCATTGGGTGCGTGTGTTGCATTTGACCGAGGTATCCAATCCTTAAGTGAGAAATTAAATAACAACAAAAAGCAGAAGCTACCAGCTTTACTAAACGCGTATAAGAGTTTGCAAGCACGGTGCCAGAGCCACTTCACCTGGATTAATTTGCTTTATGCTTGTACTGGACGCTTTTGAATTGGCACAGCAGGCTTCTCAAAACGTTGCAGCCACTAGGCGCCAAGTGTGTCTTAACCTTTTCATCGCTTCAAACGGTTACTAAAACATGGGCAATTAAAGCATTTAACCTCTATTTTGAAACTCCATTCAATTGTAAATAACGGGGATTGCATAAGATAAGGGGACCCTCCCCCTTGTCCTTATTGTCCGGACTGACATTCACGTTGGTATCGAAACGATCATTGCCGACAAGTTTCGCCGAGACTTTCCAAGACGGTTGAAAATAACCTGAGATTAAAATCATGGCAGATTTCAGATCACAATGAGTAAAAGCGTACTAAAGTACTCTCTTCCACTCCTGGTTTCCCTTGCTTGCTACGTGAACTAACTAGTATGAACTAAGTAAATGCTGTAGCGCTTATCTGCATATTTTATGAATGACTGCAAGGTTAAACCCCGTCTCAGTCTACCGATGTCGCCCGTTATATTGACACACTATTGCATTGGTTTACAGTATAACTGAAAGCGATCTGTTGAATCAGATCCATTTATTAATACAGAGACAAGGGCCTCACACTCATAGGTCTACGTCTTCCGTCTGGAGATACTATCTTTATATTTAATATTTCTAATTAAGAAGTTGCTGATTCCTTTTGCTTGGAACAGTTTCTTGCGATGTAGGTGACAGAACGGCGATAGTTGCGATAAACTCCTTTTATTTTTCGACGAGAGTATCATAGTCAACCTTTTCCAACAAAAAGCACATATAGGAAGAGATGAAGCTAGGAAATGTGTCTTTTTTGACGTATGTGGCATATAGGGCGGTGAAGTGGCAGTTTAGTTACCATATTAGTTAGGCTAGTAGGAATAGGGCCAATGTAGCCGAATGTTTGTGTGGATCTCATATCTGTTAACAAAAGATATAATTTTCTTTAATTGTCACTTTTAATCAAAGGTAATAGGTAGTCAAACTGTTTCATTTTTAATTTAAAAAGTACTATAGTTGAATAGGTATTTGACAATTTCAATTGAATTTAATATGGTATGTTCAGCGCTGGCTCTCAGAATCTTAAATCTCTTGGCAGTTGATGCTGTTTTTAAGATAAAATATTAAAATGACAGTAGATACCATTAGCTTCAGAGAACAAAGCAGAACGTGAATAGTACCCGTAATGTGAACTCACAGACACAGTAGGCTAAGAAGTATATTCGATTGTTTGCGTGATACAGTAATAGCTATTAACATTGAGAAAAAGCCAAGTTATTAAAGGAATGGGGAGTGTAGCTTTTAATATACTGTACTTTACGTCTTGTTCTTCCCTGAGGCCAACACAAAATGTTCTCATTAATTATGGGTGTATATAAAAGACTTGCGTGTTTGTGGCGTGAAAATTATTTCCGCCCCTGTAGAATTCAACGTGCACGTCTGGCTTTGTGCTCCTGCCTGCTCGTTCACAGCAATGACATTTCCTTGTCGGAGGGTTTTTGGTACATGTAGGAGACACATTCATACGTGTTTACAAATGCATTAGGAACCGACGTGACCCAATTATCCTTTCTTAAGCTGTCTGTCAATAGTGTGTCTTTAAAAGCTGCAAGCTCGGTGTAGATGCTTTGTGTCTGCAGATGCAGGCCCTTCTACGAGGATGTGTGAAGCTTTCTGCTGAAATCATATTAATGTCTGTGTGGTTTCATTCTCCTTAAACACATTATGACTAATCATGATTTATGGCCGTTGATGATGTTGGGGTTTGAGGATTTTATTATTATTTTTTTTTTTGGGTGTCAAATATATGGAGCCAATCTTTCATGCAAGTTTGCATCCAATAAATTGCTTTTCCTTAGATGTAATCTGATAAACAGCACAGTGCAATGCATTCAGCTGAATTGTCAACAGCGGAGAATGTCTGACATCAGCGTTTATCATCTATAAAGTCAACTAGCTTTCAAAACATCACGTAACTCAATTCAGTTTGTTTTTATACAGTTTCTTTTCCCTGCATTCATGTCCCAAAGAGCTAAATCATAAGAGTAATATCTCTAATAGGGATATTATTAGTGTATTTGAAACAACTACAATTAATTACATGAAGGAAGTGGATGAAATAATGGAAACAACTTCTAGTGTATTGATATCAAGGACCAAATGAGGAGTAGGACCATCCCAGGTCTTCAGAACAGCTTCAGTCTGCCATAGAAATGCTGAATTGGATGCAATGGGATGCAGACCATTGCAGAAGAGAAGCTTCCATTCGTCTGAGGCTGAAGGAGATGGGAAGTGGCTTCACACTCTGAGCTTCAGGATCGATTCTCCATAAAGGCCCCCTGATGTTTGCTTTGGTGAATAAACACAATTCCTAAAGGTTATGCCTTTTGTGTGACTTTTATTCCTGCCAAATATTGGATGAAAACGCGCTGTCTCAACGCTGGTTTCTATGGAACTCCTTGTTTATGCAATAACCGTACCAATGGTGACGCAATGCAGTTGTCAGTTGTCCACATCTACTGAAAATAATTTGCTAAGTGAGGGGCTGATTGTATTGAAAAACTTTGCTAAATGACAAATCTAATTGTTTTTGCGATGTCAAACTGATGATGATTTTTGGTCTGCGGTGTAAGTATTTTATCTATATGGCAACCATCTATTCATGTTTCAACTGCTTATTCTAGACTGGGCTGCAGGGTGGCTAGAGTCTATTTCAGGAAACCCGGACGACAGGCTTAACCCCCACCCAGCCCTAACCTTAACCAAAAGGTACTCAAAAGTACAGGACTGTTGGCTATTTTCTTTTTTGACTGCAGTCACAGATTTTTATAAAATTGATTCTCCCCTTGTGGAGACAGAAAAGATGGTCGAAGTAGCATTTTTTTTGGTCCCCACAATGTAATATATGCATAACC
>JAODKF010000038.1:1776412-1801795 GCA_026779585.1 Mormyrus proboscirostris | reverse complement strand
ATATCAGATGCATGTTAATGAATTCTGTGCCATTTATCATAGGAGAATCTCATTGGAGATCAAGCTGCCCTTTCTCTGATTTGAGGTTTTCAAAGACAAGATTGTATCTTACACTGCGAGCCTGAAGGGCTGATAACCATCAGAAGTATATTAGAGATATTTTCTATATTTTATAATCTTACAGACTCTTCTTACAAGTAGGAACAGACGGGTTAAGGGGGAGTAGCAGCATGAAAGGACCCTCACACCAACCCGGAGTTATTGACGATCGGCTTCTCGCTGGCCTTTATTGGGGTTCTGTGTGCTGTGCAGTTTGTCTGGTGGTCGCTTTATTAATATGTGGTCACTGTACTTACTTTGGAATGGAATTTGGAACAAGTACAAGCTGACTGCTTGATTTAATTAAAATTCCTACAATTCCATTTTTCTGAGACAGACTGGCATCCCATCCAGGGTGTCCTCTGCCTTGTGCCCTATGTATTATGGGGTAGAATCCAGGCTGACTGTGAGCCTGTACTGGAAAATGGATAGATGGATGGATTATGACATATTATAATTATTTTGTTGATGATATTGAAGAGATTCACATTGGACTGTCAGGTATTTTCTTCCCAAACAATGCGGATTAAAATGAAAATTCAATCCTGCCCTGCAGCATAATCACCTGCCTTGTCCTTATGGCCGGCTACAGTAATTGTCTCCATATTTACGGGGTTCAGACCTAAAAGGACAGCTTGTGGGCTGTGATGCGTGGTGTGCTCTCTGCATCAGACACAACTGATTGCTCATTGGCCTTTGTTTGCTTCAGCAGCATCCAATGACAATTCCACATTTCAAACGATTGACCAAGGATTGGTAGCTGAAGGGAGGATGGGGGAGGGGCTGTGTACCAGTCAATATCTGTTTGTCTTTATATGTGTACATCAAGGATGTAGAAACTTATAATAGTTAATAGAAAGTGTTTTAATATTATTGTCTCATTCTGAATAATCATTGGATTTGTGAAGCATTTTGTTTAATTTGAACAGTAACCACCTTTTTTGTTATTCCTTGTTGTGGTGAGATTACAAAACACAGTTTTCAAATGGAAATATACTGAAATGGCAAACAGATGTTTTAATTGTTGCCCCAGTACTTATTTATTTATTTGTCTGACAGGGGTCACTTCTTGTAAATACAGTGGTCTATTGGAAATACGGTGGTCAAAGGAAAGACCAGGCCATAAGACGTTAGATGATAATGGCACAAATTTTTGAAAAGGTACAGATCACAAGGCATAGATATTACAAAAGGTCGAAGGCCTTGAATGGTCCAGTTATAGACACTTAGTACTAAATAGAAGATGTAGACGACCTTCATAGATCAGGTTCCCTCTTCAAACTGAATGACTTTGGGAGAAACAGGCTGATCTGATCTTTAAAATAATTTTACAGCACATAGTTTCACAGCTTTTATATTCAAGAATGGTCAAAGTATATACATGCCAAGAATGTTCCCAGTACTTCACAAATGGCCTGAATGGTAGTGGTAAGAAAGAAGCCATTATTTGAGGAATCCCACCTTGGAACTGGTTTGAAGTGTGCAAACGAACACTCTGAAGTCTCTGTAGCCATGCGGCAAAAACTTATGTGGTCTGAGGGACCAAAATGGAACTCTTTGGCCTAAACGCAAAGTGTTGTGGTTGGCTCCAAGTCAATACAGCAAAGCCACCCAAGAAACAGCATCCACACTGTGAGGCATGCGGGTGGGAGCATCACCACGTCTGGGTCATTTTCACCAGCTGAGGCTGGTGGGCGGGAAATATACGAGAACGAAGGCTGGATGAATGGAGAAAAGATGCAGAAGGATCCTTGTAGAAAGTCCTGCTGGAAAAGAGCAGCAGAGGTGGAAAGTTCAGGTCCAGAAAGTACAACTCCAGACTGAGGTTTTGTTTCAACCAACGTTGCGCATAAAGAGTCACAGTCATAGTACTCAGCTGGTTGGTTGAAATAAAACCTTGGTCTGGATTTCTGGACCTGACCTTTCCTCCTCTGTAAAGCAGAAACCAGGATTTACCCCGACAACAGCATTTTACAACCAATTATACATTACGGTGTCTGATGATCATAAAGATGAATGTTGTTTTGTGTCCCAGTTCTGACCCAAGTCGTTACCATATATTAAATGGAAAAATGTTGCTGTTACACTCCATTAGTGCTCTACAATAGAGCTGATAGAGGTGGAATATTTTGGAAAGAAGAACAGCGGAATTCTGGCAAAGCAGGCTGTACAAAGTTGGTAGAGACATATCTCTACCCATAACTTTTAATAGCGAAATGTACTCCCACAGGAGTTACCCTCCAGGTGGTGGAGATTTATACAGTTTTGTACTTGTATTTCCCAGCATTTTTTTTCCTTCTCGAAACTGGAAAAGCGATTTAGATAAGTGGAAAAATGTCATTTAACTGGAACCAACCAACAGTAAAACGTGAAAACATTTCAGCTGGGCGTATTTATGTGTATGTAGCGAGGGCTGGGTTTGCGTCCTTTTTTTGACGTTACCATGGTGATTGATCACCTGTTTAATGAAACCCTACTGGCCCTAAATGTATTAATTTCCGATTGGGTCGTTCAGGAGGGCGCTGGGGTATTATTAGTATATTCGTTTGGTGCCTGACCATCATAGACGGGGGCTGCCGCATGGGTAGAGTTTGAGGTTTGCCGTGTTTCTCTTTCACTTTATTTCTTTTAGCTGTTCTTGCTACTTTTCAGTGAAATAGCCCTTTTTGAATTATCCTAGCTGTCCATGTTCAGGTTACATTTCTGCCTCACGACGCATCGCAGGCTAATAAAAAAAGAAAATACGAAAGTCAGCTATTGTCCAGGAAATCACTACGACTTTTTAACATAATTTCCATGTTTGCGGGGCATGCTGGCAGAGCTATGACAGATTAAGGCACCAAACCAGAAGTACGACATCATGTCCGAATCCCCCAAAAAGCATTCCAAAATATGATTAAAATATTTGTTTTTCTATGAGGTAATAAAGTGGCAGGGATGTCTCAAGCATGAGTTCAGCTCGTTGGAAACACCTGCTCTTTTTGGACGAGGGAAAGACGGCCTTTGTTTATGTGGAGTTGGCGTGTGAGAGCGGAGCCGAGGGAGACCCTGCCGCGAGCAGCGTGCGCATGGCTCTGGGACTGAGCGCGATCCAGCTCTGGCCTTTTATACCACGGTTATTTTTAACCACGCGCTCCTTGCTTATTACGGCGTTTCCTCTCCGGGCCGCTCAGGAAGTGAGTTTGACTCCGTTTCCTGCTTGCACACAGCCCGATTCAAAGGGAATCAAGGAATGATAGCAGCGAATGGGCCAGGTTCCTCTGTGAAATGAAGAATGTAACGTGGAAAAAAAGAACACCATAAAAGGTGGGAGGACAGATGGTCTCTAAGAGAGCGCGGGGCCCTTCCACAGGGCCACTCTGCAATGCTACGGGCCCCCGCTATACATATTTGCTGATTTACTCTAGCTGTCATTGTCGACCATCTTTTCCTTAACAGTAAAGACTGGTGCTTACATCAAATGATGTCAAATGGAACAAGACAAGAGGAAATTACTGACTTCCACTGAGAGTTATCTTATGTTGCGCTGGTTAATTTGTAATGGCAGCTTGTACGTGATGTGATGGGGGTTTGTACGTGGCCCCTGTACCCTTTGTGATGGGGGCTTGTACGTGGCCCCTGTACCCTTTGTGATGGCGGCTTGTACTTGGCCCCTGTACCCTTTGTGATGGGAGCTTGTACGTGGCCCCTGTACCCTTTGTGATGGGAGCTTGTACGTGGCCCCTGTACCCTTTGTGATGGGGGTTTGTATGTGGTCCCTGTACCCTTTGTGATGGGAGCTTGTACGTGGCCCCTGAACCTTTTGTGATGGGGGTTTGTACGTGGCCCCTGTACCCTTTGTGATGGGGGTTTGTACGTGGCCCCTGTACCCTTTATGATGGGGGTTTGTACGTGGCCCCTGTACCCTTTGTGATGGGGGTTTGTACGTGGCCCCTGTACCCTTTGTGATGGGAGTTTGTACGTGGCCCCTGTACGCTTTGTTTGTATGTTTAACTTTCTTCATAAATGATTTTTAGTTTTAGTTTAGTTCTCCATATCTATCAGGTACTGTGAGCCCCAGTAGTTGAGTGCAGCATTTTTTGCTTTATCCTAATGAGTTTGGGAGATATGGGGCTTCCTTTGCTGAATTTATAGTGATGTTAAGAAAAAGTATATTGCATAAAATCAACTAAAGAGAAAAAATTCAGAAATAACTATTAATATGTTAGAATGCCTTGATCTTAAGTCAGTGAGGCTGGTTTTTTGTGGTATTTCCGAGTGCCAGACTAATCATCTATGTATAAAAAAAATAAACATATAAAACATGGTAAAAGCTTCCATCTATGAAGCTGTGAGACCTCACTGAGGTGCCACATCTGTATGAACTTGTTGTAAATATTTTTCCTAAGATTTTAAGGTTAAACAATCACTTCCCCTACGAGTCATGGAACACGCACTTCGGAAAATAAAGCATGAAACCAAAGTGAAAATTGCTTACTTGTCGATTTGAATGCTAAATGAGCGCATTTGTGTCTAATTGGCCAGAACAGCCCACAAAAGTCAGAAGAAGACAATTTATTTGCTGTTAACACGCCAAATCCTACCGATGTTGTTGCACCACACACTTGTGCCTCAAGACTGGCTGTTAAAATATTTTCATACCTGTGAAGTAAAAAGCCACTTTTCATTTAACGCACGAAAACACACAAGGCGTGTGGAGCCAGCTGAGCTGTTCTTGCTCGTTCGGCGTGTAGCCGTGGAACTGCAAAAAACTATTTTCAGAGGAAACAGGGAATCGAAAAGTGAAAGCACGTGGCAAGCGAGGTCCCGGCAGAGACGTTAGGGCATTGAAGCTGGCAGAACGTGCATAGCTTTAGCATTCGCTTGGTTTTTTTTTTCGCCATAAGTCTAGAAACCGCAGGATTGCTGTAGCGTCTGCCAGATACAGTTCTTCCTTTTCATTTGCGAGTAGGCATTACAGAGCAAGTCATTACAATGCAGAGTTAAGTTTCTAAAGCAGAGACAGACCATGCGGCCTTTATACACACTCTGACCACAGACCTGCATGCGCTCGAACACGGTGCCTTAAACTCTGCCAGCTGTATAAATATTATAGCCTGCGCTCAAACAGAGATTCCTTTTCATGCCCACGTTTGAACTTTATCTTATAATTCCTCCTTGTAATACCTCGTGTTGTTTATGCGCCTCGAAAATCGATGTCACTTAACCGCAAATCAGGCCGGCATTCCTTGGCCCACAGGTAAAATATCTGAATGCTTCCTCTCTTCTGAACAACACATTCATGCGAACGGCCCTTTTCCACCTTAAAATATCCACAGCTAATGTCTCTTTCTATCTATGAGGTTATATTCAACCACAAGCAGCAAAATGCAAAGTAAGGCGATTGTTCTAACCAACCAGCCAACAGTAACATAGATTTTTTTTTTTTTGAAACGGCGACATATTTACGCTCTTCGGAATAATCGGGAAAGATGTTGCACAGAACCAAATTAGATTTTTTATTTTGGTTATTTAGGAATGGAATGCTGCCACGTGTTCTGTATTTCTTTTGTATTATTTCAAATGTGGGTTACAGAGTGTCGTTCATTCATCCATAACTTATACTCTACAAGGTTGTAGTCTAGCCTGGAATGCACCCCAGGAAACACAACGCAGGGTACACCAGTCGATGGATGGGTAAACCCGTGACAGGATACCAGATGGGCGGTGACCTGGAGGTGTGAGACTAAGTGCTACCTGCAGAGCCACTGTACTGCTCTATATTCACTGAATACATATTGATCCAGTCGATTCAGTCTTAAAGACGCGCACATACCTCACAACCCTGACCAGGATAAGTAGCTGGTGGATGGATGGATGGGACACACGCATCCAGACACTCATCTGGAGAAGTAAAAGGATCATTGCTGTCCCAGACTCTTTATATGCTAAATGCTGGATCCCTCAGAGGCTCCTGCACCCTTTGCTAAGAGCTGTAATGTACATTAATTTCTCTTAGCCGTCATCTGTCAGCTTCTCACACTTTCTGAGCAGACCTTGTGTTCAAGTCTGTGCTGTGGTCTAGCTAAAGCCCTCAAAGGGCGCTTTCACACCGGAAAGTTCCGGAACCAGGGCTCAGTTGACAGGTTGCTGGGCCCTCTCGAACTTTCAAACTGCGCAATATGAACCGGGACCTTTATGCTAAATAAGTATGGGAGACGCAAAAAGCTTGTAGGTTAAACTTCTTATACGGTACTCATCCTAAACTACACCACTGCCCAAAAACAGTGGAGGATATATACAGTGAGCCGTTTTGTTGGTTATTGATGGGATTGATCGCAATCAAAACAGGACACAGCCGTTTATTTATATTTTATTTATACGACCTGTGACATGTTCATAATTCTAATTAAATCTGGCCAGCAGATTATTTTCCACAGAATGATGTAACGGTATCCTGCTTATAAGCGCTGGCAGAGGAAGTTTGGCTACATAAAATCTATCTGTATTGACACAGTCATTGAAGCTATCTGATAATAGTTTTGTGAATATATAGATACTTATGACAGCAACCCCTGCATCTACTGCTGAGGTTCTCAATGTGTAGCAGACTGACTGAGCAGGTATTAACCAGTTCACTCCACTCTGGGCTTGCATGATATTACTACTCACCTACCCTGTTACTCAGTGGGTGATCTTCACTTAGGTTTCTACTTGGAATGTCAACGATGAACCTCATCAGAGAAGATAAAATTCTTAAGAAATCCTTTATAACCTCAACTGGTTTCCATTAACAAAAAATGTGGCAAGAGTGAAATATTTTTAAACC
This sequence comes from Mormyrus proboscirostris, assembly GCA_026779585.1. Taxonomy (NCBI): domain Eukaryota; kingdom Metazoa; phylum Chordata; class Actinopteri; order Osteoglossiformes; family Mormyridae; genus Mormyrus; species Mormyrus proboscirostris. The sequence goes on along the minus strand of JAODKF010000038.1, from coordinate 1,794,888 downwards.
AAATACGTAAAACTGAACTTGTGCCATGTCAGTACACTTCTGGAATGGGAACGGCTCACTGCAATGGTCACACTGGGAGTTCAGCTTACTGGGAGAACATTAACATCAAGGAACATTTAAATTATTGCAATATATGTAAAGCATTTCTGAAAAATGAAAATCTACAATGAAGGAGGACAAGTTAACCAACTGTTAATAATCTTGGAGCATTACAAAGTCACTGAGATAAGATTTTTATTTGATAACATTTCCTTGTACTAGTGGTGGCTTTTCGAATTTTCCATGTGCTAAAACTGGCCTTGGGTTTTACAAGATATTGGCCGTTAATGCAAGCTGTTCAAAAGCGTTTATTTCCAGTGAATCAGCTCACTGATGACAGTGCTCCCCTTTGCATGCCTGGATTACCAAACACCATCCGATAGTCATTGTGGTCTCCTCAGCACATAAAGGATGCTGCTGACAGTCAGCATCTGGGGTTATTTAAAACCCAACAAGCCATTGAAGGTTTCATCTGACAGGTGGTATTTATGTATTTAAAGTACGGCTGATTGATACAAATCCATTTGCTCAACCTGTGTTTTTCATTTTGAGTCTGAACCCCAGTTTGCGGTTTCTCCTTGCTTCATCAGATAAAGAAGCCAGCAGTATTATTGGTTCACACTTTCAGTATTAGTGCTCGAGCGTAGTTTCAGTGTAACGTGTGCTTAGGTTTGGCGATTTGCACAGGATGTGTGGTTTGCTTAACCGCAACAGAGCTCTGTTTCTAAAGTTCCGCCATTTTCTGTGGCTTAGATCTTTCTTGTCGTGACCTGTGCTCCGAGCCACGCCCGGCCACTCCTCGCGAGCCACAAAAAGACAGTGGCGATTTACAATGGGCGACGGCAGTAACTGACATGCTGATTGTATGGAAAGCACAGCAAAGTATGTACCTGGGAATTAACAAAAACACGCAGTGAGCATTAGTCCTTTGTTCTAAGAAGTCCTAATGGCCAAATCAGTTTGGTACCAATTCCAGTTTATCCCCAATGCACACAATATTTTTGGCCCTTTACATTCTTAATTGTATTTCCTGTGGGCCGATTGTGTCCATCTGGTTGTGGGGACGTGATAAACCGAAAGGGCTCTGATGTTTTTGGAAGATAAACATTGTATCTTCTCACAGCAGACATTCTGATTCTTCCCTTGCCTTCTTTGACAATCCAAAGAATATTCCAGAAAGAAGCATTTGGTCGACCGTTGTAGCACTGCCTGGCAGATCTATGCATTTTTTTTTTTAACTTAGCTCTAGATTTGCTAACTGGAAAGAAAACAAACCTGGCTGCAGTGAAAATGACCCTCAGGCCTGATCGGATGGTCTGACAAGAATGAAGGGCATCTTGATGCAGGCCAAAGCAAGCCAATGAGTGCGCGAAATCACTTACTCTATGCTGCAATACTGCCCCATCGCTGGCCACTCTCACACTCATTCAGGTATTAAGGGCTAATTCAGAGCCGCTGATTCACAGCCAGCCGGCCGTGCACTTTGGGACGAGTCACATGTGCTTAGGCAGCCTACATACATGGACGGAGTGCCAGGTAAAACACACGCTTCTGCAGGTGTGAGATGCTGGCACGTCCTGCTGGGAAACCAGACCGTTTCGCATCAGTGTTATTAAATATTTCAGCATTGACTCACTGAACTCCAGCTCATTTTAAAACCTGCCCGAACAGTATGGCCTCACACCTGCAGGGACGAGGCCTTCATGCTTGCTCCCGGTCCTGTGTGCGTGTGTGGAGTTCATGTATTCTGCCTGTGTTTGCTCAGGTTTCCTCTGGGTACTTCGGGTTCCTCCCACAGCCTGAAGACATGCAGCTTGGAGAAGTGCTGTATCTGTGTTGTGAAGGATCACACTCTGATTGGCTGCCATCCCGTAGCGCTGTGTTTGTGAGGGATCCTCTCGTGATTGGCTGCCATTCCTTAACCCTGCACTGGACAAGTGCTTCTGGAAGACTAATGAACTGTGTGGAAGGCTTATAATCATTTAGCCAAAATATTAAATTATTATAAAATATTTCAGCATTTGTATGTATGCATTTGTATAAATGTGGGCAACCTTGATCTTTTCTCAGCTTCTCACACATGCCAAGAATTGAAGTGTTGCTTGATAGTAAACTTATAGTAGACTGATAGTAGTCATAGTGTTCTTGGTAGAGATTCTGACATCTCCAGACAAGGTATACAGACAGCCCTGTATACCTTGTACATATCCTACGTTGATGACAGCAGCTATTTCCTATAGTCATAGTATTCAAGGCAAATCAGGTTTATATACCCGTTATATATCAGAAATGCCCGTTGCTTAGTGAGAGCAAGCGCTGCAAAAGGACACATTTCCCATTCATGATTATTTGTATTTTCCATCTCCAGATTCACTCCCCAGTGCTGCATTCTGCATGAATCACTTTTCACTGGGAGGTTGGGTCTTACACCAACGAGTCCGGAGGTGAGATGCCGCTTGTGGCAGAGATATCCCTCACCTTCTGAGTTCCCCTCATCGGAATGATATTAGACCTGAAAGAGTGGAGCTGAAAGAGGCCACCTGTCTGTTTTAGGGCTTATGTCTTTCAGTAGCTGGCTGTTTTTATGGATTATCGCTGACTCTAGAAGAGTTTTTGTCATGTCCTTGAAACATCACTTTGAATTACAGTATTTTAACAGTTTTTCAGGGATAACAAGGATTATGTATGTCAATTATCTAATAAATTAGGGGGTGCTGAATCACAGCTATATTAAGGGGCTTTTCTCCGATAGTATCTGCTATCAGAATCGATGTAACACAGAAGAAGTGTTGTATGTATAAATGATTCTGAAATGTAAAATCCCCAGACCTGAATTCACACTTTTCTTCCAGTATATTCCAAACATTTATTTATGTGTTCTTGAAAAGGCAGAAAGAAAACATTGTGCTACATTCCTTAGAAATAAAGCTTCCGTTTTTCATGATTTGCTCATTCCAACAAATGAATGCAGCTTTTCTTTACTTTTATCCTGGCAAGAATTAAGAGCCACTTGACTGTGGACCAAAACCCTAAAGGCTTAACCGCTAACTTATTTTTTTTTGCGTACATATGAAACTGGACTTTTTCAGTTGAACAAATGAATCATCCATTGCATTTAAATCTTTCGTTTTTTCTGGTGTTGATGTACTTGCGTGTTCTTGAAGGAAGTGAACTTAAGGGGGATGAGTTACTGAACTGTGGTAACACTCAGAACCAGCAATGTGGTAAAATTGCAAACCCCAGTCAGGTACGAAAACAACGTACATCTATCAGATTTTGCAAGGTACTTTGAGGTACACTAGCACAGATGCATTTTCTTGTAACTACATGTGACTTTTTGATATCTTCTTGCCATGCTTTTTCTGAGTAAACCGGCACTGTTACCTTGCTTTCAACGTTGTACTGTAACTGATATGAAGAAAAAAAATATGTTAGAGGTTACTTCAAGCATCAAAGTGTGGAACAATCAAAACTCATAAGAGAAAAAGGAAAAAACATGTGGTTTATATTGAGGTTGCACAAGGGCCCGTGCCTCTCTTGTTCTGAGTAAACACACATCGGCCAAGGGAGCAGTGTGACAAACTGAAAAAACAAGCAGAAATATGAAAGCTGTAACTGTTATAAAACGTTAGTGTTCCCCTTGTGCAAAAAAAATGAAAAATGGTGCATACTGGCTCTAGCTAGTTTATTTCTGAAAAAACTGGAGATGTCGCTCTTGTTACCAACCAGTTACTTGTGTTCTGAGGACAGAAAAAGTCCAGTTTCATGCTACCATACCTAGCGATGAGTGAAAAGGCACAGATAAAGTGTGTTGGGAAACAGGACCTTTCTGGAAAATGACTTGTTAATTGCTTTTAAAATGAAATTACACCTAGCTGGTTGGCAGGTCAGTGCATGGAGCATTTTCCTGTTACTCTCTTTTGCTCTCTCGAAATAAACCTTTCTCTGAAGCTCAGTGTTGATGCTAAAAGCAACTTGTCTGTCAAACAGCTACCTGTGATATCTTTCATTTCCAGCCGAGGTGGGGATCGCCTGCAGGCCTTGCTGATAGAAAAGCACGCCAGTATCTGCCTGCAAAGCTTTTCATTCATTTCTGATCAGGCCTTTTGGCCAGGATGCTCACGGCGCTGCCATGCTGCTTTTGTTCTTGTCGAGCCCATAATTAATCATCCCGATTGAAGCTGCTGACACACGACCCAGTTCATGTCAAAATTTGTGCCTGACAGGGACTCGGATAGATTTTGAGTTTCCTGATCTGTTTTTTTTTTTTACAGATACCGACCTGAATGTTTTTTGTTATTGCGCGTCACGATAATACGGCTGTTTAGATGGTTAGATAGGTTCTAGATTGCAGATCCTGATGGTTTTAACCACAGGAGGCAACAGTGACTTCATCTGAACGTTCCACTGTGCCAGTGCACCTCATACTCTTGTGTAATCACAATGCCCCACGTGCACAGATACCAAGCACGTCTGCCACAGGCAGTTTCACTCCAGCTCAGCGCTCTGCGTATTTCAGCCTGGCCGGGGTCTCGCTGAGGGTCTGGCTGGGGAAGCTGACAGGCTGAGATCAGAGCGGAGCTGGGAAAGGCCGATTGCTTCACCGCCCCTCTCAGAAGGGCCCGCCAGCCCTGCTGGCCGCACATCTGTGTTGCGTTAGACCACAGGGGCCCCCTGCATGATGCAAGCCGGCCTGGCTGATGGCGGAGGCCTGTGATCAGGCTCCGCCTGCATGGTCGACTCCGCGGCCGGGAGCCATGGGAGATGTCGTAGTGAAAGCAGCTGTGAGGATTTCCCCCTCCCTTGTCATGGCTCTGCATCGCCTCAAAAAGAAAGTCCTCCTCTAGATATTCGTCTGTCTGTCACTCGCTTTTCCTTTTAGTTTCTCCATGTGTTACCACATCAGAACAGCAGCCCCTGACTCGGCAGCGAATGCGTCTCGGAGGAGACCCGCGTTTCGAGGGCTCGCAGTTTAGCGTTTATCCCGCTCTCGTCTCCGCGTACGCGCTGCTCTGTGCCGCTTGGCGGCTGCCTTTCCCGCTACGGCAGCCTCTCGTCTGCAGCAGTCCAATGCAAATCTTGCTCTTCCACTGCGATCTTCTGCTCCTTGCGGTGGCTTTCAGGTCGGCCGTTCTTGGAAATGTGACGAAGTTCAGCCGAGCCGCTCGAGTTGAGGCGGAAGCTCAGAGCGCGAAGTGGCGAACGGCATAGATACCAACACCACGTCGGTCACCCACACCTGCCGCAGCGCACCAAACGAGGTCACCCTCAGATTGAGGCTCAGCTCTGGTTTTTTAAAAAAACAAAACTCTCACTTCACTCACTGCAAAACTTGCAAAAACACCTGTAGGCACGAGTGCCGTTAGGTATGTTGACAACCACAGAGAAGACCTGTACCGTTATGACTATGTCTAATGTTACTATGCTTTTAACAATTCATACTGATTAGCTATATGCTGAGCATCTTAAAGCTGATGCTTACTTCATAATCCAAGTAACGCGATTCCTGATAGCTATCTTCTGTTAGATCTGTCTTGTGAAGTGTTGCAGTTTCTTTTTACATGATGTTTGTAAGCTTCTGCTGTCTATATTGTATATGGGAATTACTATTTTTATGTGGTGAGGTTTAGTAGCTGGCTAAATTGCTGCAATTACTTGGAACTGATGTCTTGATAAGCAGGATGTTATTAATCATTAGAGTAGGTTTCCCCCAGCGGATCACGAGAATGGAGAAATATTTAGCTGTTTTTCAGTGCGTGGTGACTGACCTCATGACATATCTGATAACTGCTTTTGCCTCCTGGGTCATACCTTCCTGTTACTCTATTTGTTTACAGCATCTTTATCTTAGATGTGCGCTTACATATACGACGACGGCGAATGAGACACAGTTCTGTGACCTCTTCATACGGATACTGAAAATGAAACAATTCCTGTCCAAAAAAATCCATGTGCAGCTGAAACCAGGCCTGAGGATGTAGCCAAATATGAAGTATGCAAAAGAGACACCAACCAGGACAGGACTATTCAAATTCAAGGTATGTACCGGTAATGCAGGGTTAAATTTCAGAGACAGTTATTCATCAGTTAGTCATGTCACGGGAGGTGAGCGATGGTAGGTGTGAGGAAAGTTCAGGGAAGGTTTAGGACAACCGTGTGAATCCTTGGTGCCCTTTGATCCATCTTCCTTATTGCTGGTCCAGTACGGTGTCCCCCAGGAAGCACAGGGCAGAGGCCCTGAATCACATACCTATTCATCATACACACCATGCAATGCAGGCGCTCTCATTGCATGTTCCGGAACTGCAGGTGGAAACACACATGGGCACGGACAGAACATGCAAGCTCCTGTGGACTGTCCTCCGTGAATCAGACTGGCCATTTCCATAAAGCTGGCATGGAGCGTGGAGGAAGGATCTGCAGCTCTGAGTGGGAACTCTGGTATCGATTCACGTCGTTGCGTTAATGGTGTGACATGATGGTTCATTTAATGGCCCTGCAAAGTGTTGCTCATTTGCAGAAAAACAACAGCACAAAAGAAAAGAACAATGCTATTATCTTCAGTGGTAATGGGCCCGATTAAAATATATGCCTGACACACAATTTTCGCTATGATGCCTCTTAATCGATTTCTAATTATATTGCGATTCAGCTGTGTTTTGTTACGTCGCTTTAAATTTGCGTAAAAATGCTCATACGGAGATCAAAATGAAGAACTGCAATATAGTTTATCTATAGTTTATCAGCCACAGCTGGGCACTGAGATACTCCCCCCCCCCTCTACAGTTGTCAGTAAATAAGGTCAAATTCGAAGGGGGAAAAAAAGACTCAGATTCAGGAAATGAAAATGCCGAGTGTCACCTGCTGTTTGTTTAGACGTGCGTAAACCCGCTGGTTTTTCAGCAGCACGGCCAGCTCTTGATAGAACCCATGTCAAACGTAGATGCCCTTCCAGCCAGGCCTTGGTGACTCTGAGGACGAGGCTTCCCTCCCCCCGGAAAGTGGCTGCCTTGGGTCGGTGTGACTGCCTCGGGGCTGGCCTCCTCATCTGCCAGCATGCTCAGCAGTCGGTAGACAGTTTGCGCAGCCGGGTGAGGCCTGCGTTTCCGGTGTTCCCACCCCTCACCGGTCTTGGCGTCATTCTGATTCCGTGTCACATGCAGCGGCAGCCATAAGCCAGGCACAGAACCACCCACAGAGACCTCCTGGATTTCCCCTTTCTGATAAAATGCTGCTGCTATCGTAGGATTAAAAAAAAAAAAAAAAAAAAAAAAACGATTTTATATTTCTGGCCCTTTTATAATCACAGTGACCGTTGTTTTGGAAATGTACACACACATCTAATCAGAAATACCCAGAGCAGGCCAGTAAGAATCACAAATCAGTCCACATGACTGACCATCTATCCATCCATCCATCCATCCATCCTCTAGCACTTCCCCAGTACAGAATTTCAGAGTAAATGGTTAAACAGTTGTTGATGTGACTCCATAAGACACAGGAGGATTTTTCACTCACAATGTTGCTGTCATTTACCAAAGTAGTCCATTTCTATGGGCACAGAAAGGAGATGACCTTTCCGGGAGTTTCAGTCCCTTTCTAATGCAATAACGGGTAACATACGCATGTATCATGACATATATGCCCGTAGCACATACACCGGCTGCCCTGCTATCCAGAATCTCCTTGCCATATCTTCCATATTGACAGCTAGTGAGGTTTCCAACATCCATTGTTCTACCATTACATCATGCAAATGGGTGCCTCTGAATCATTTTGGGTGAGTGTCGTACAAAACGTCAAAAGGTGTCTTACATCATAATAGTTTTATATTTGAAATGAGCAAGTTCTTGTGGGAGGATGAAATGATTGTTCTTCATTCTTTAAATGGTTTTTTTCTCAGCCGATCAGCGATGCAGATTATCATACTTATGAAGACTTATAAGCGATGAACCATTACAAGCACGGCTGGGAACTCTGGGATGGACTGAGAGGGTTTCGCTTCCATTTATACTTGAACCAAAAATAACTGGCCTGCGATTGGCTGAGAAAAAACTCTTACAGAATCACACCGAGCCAATTAGAGAGAAGCACTTCCGGCATCGTGAAAGATGTTTCCTGTTGATAGCTAAGTGCTGGAGGACAGCATGCTGTGGGGATAGCAATGTTTTGTTGACCTTTGCTGGCTGCACGGAAATGTTTACGTCGATACCCTTGTGCGGCATGATACGACGTGGTGTCCATGGCCACGTGAGAAGCACTGTTTGGGTCAGAAAGTAAACAGGGTGTAGAGGTCTGCCTCACCCCATATGCACGTGTCACGAGTGACTTGGATCCAGTGGCCTTTCAGTTATTGTTCCCAATATTATACAAGTGTTGCAGGCACCCGGCCTCTGCACGAGAGATCGCGGAGCTTCTAACTTTTGTAGAATATAACGCTCTACCTAGACTTTTGCAACAGATGAACCTGAGATCTGTTTCATGAAGCTGGATTCTTGGGTCAGCAAGATACATTTTCGGATTTAAGGCGGTCGGGCTAAATGTAAGTGAATGAAAATAAAGACCATTTAAACTGGAGTACCTTAAATCTGCCAGGTTATCTAGCTAACCAACAAATCTTGTGATGCAGGGAACCACCCCGGAAGCCTGGGGACTTCACCTCGGCGTTTCTGTGGAGCACGGGTGAAGAAAAAACCAGAGGACACCCCACATACATGGAGTTGGGGCAGAGACTCGAACCCCAATCCTACAGGAGCGAATATGAATGCTAAGCACTGTACCCTATGCCTCTCCCATACGGAACACACAGAGTCTAATCACACAAGGTGACCAAAAAGCAGCTGACTGCAGCCAGTTAACCGCTGCAATAGCAGACCTCCCTCTCCAACTCACCCCCAGCATGAACCAGTGTCCCATTTGGTTCCTCAAGACAACTTGTCTCTATAAACAACCCATTATCTGTTCTGCTTCTAAAAAAATTATCTGTAGGATCTGTATATATATTTTTGTTCCGTGACAGAAAACTGTTTCGGTCGAAGACCAGCTGTCGTTACTGCCTTGTAGCCTGACGATCAGCATCTTCGTCAGGCCGTCTCAGTCATATCCCTCATTTATCATTGAAGCCCTCTAAATCCCTCTGGAGCTGATATTTGGAATCACAGCGCCCGTGTCGGCCTACATCCTGAAGAGGATGCCAGGTCACAGCAGGATATTCGGTGAGACCTGGAGGCCCCATTCACTGAAGCGCAACACCAGGAGGAGCATTCAAACACCTCAATGGCTGCGGATAAAGCCCGCTGTATTTCATTCCGATAATCTGTAAATTACATTTTACGTACATTTCATAATAATGCACATTGTTCCTGCTTGGATTCCTCTGCTGCTGTCATTAATAGCTATAATTCCCCTGATATAGTTTCTGCAAATTGACATATACGAAAATAAAGAAAAGTTGTATGATCTACGGTTTGCCATCTTTGTAGGGGTCATGAGTCGGGCTCCTCCATGTCGTTTTTTGACGCAGTGTTACCCCAATTCTAAATACCTACATGTAAGAAACTCTCTTTGAAATAAAGAATAGATCATTTCTCAGACTGAAGAAACTGATCATGATGAGTAAACTGCAGGATTGGGGATCGTGGAAGATCTCCTCTTATGCTGACAGCTGGACCCTGTCAGTCATAATAAACATAAATGGAATGTTTGTCTCAACAGACTCAGCAGCCTCCAATGCATCATCGCAGCAGCATCTGCGGGCGTCTCTTACGTGAATGAGCCCCGTGTCTCCCGCTCACTTGATGCATGTAACCGCTGGATTTACTGGAAGTGTACCCTACACGTCTGATGGGATCGGTGTGGGTGTTAAAGATCGACGTCTTACTGGAAATGATGACCGCAAGACAATCTGTTACATTATCAGAATTGTGCAGATGGGCCTGATGTCTGATCGTCAGGGGAAGGAATCTCCCACAATCACGTATTAAAGTTATTAAACCCGTGTAAATGGTACATCTTTGAATAGATCACAATATACAGGAGAGCATTCTAATGGAGCACAATTAGCAGTTATACACAGGAGTTTTATATAGATAGAATGCTTTCGCCTTGTGCTTTCCAGTATGCCAGTGGAGTGGGAGGGAACAATAAAATTAAGATGTATTTTTGAAGGTTGGGTATAGATAGAAATGTAGACATTCTCCTGGAAGTTGTGTTTCCCAACAGGATTCCCTAGAATCAGGAAATAGCTGAATGTTGCTTCCTGTCAATGCTCAGGTCAGCATTAGAAAGCTGTTTAGCAATACTGTGTCACTCACAAGACCTCAGTGTGTGCAATGTTTTTTCTCCTTTGGGGGGGGGGGGGGTTTGGTAACTATGGTGATAGCTGGCCATTCATCTGAAAAATTGCTGTTTTGTAGTGGACTTTTTCATGCAGTGTAAAACAAGGCCGTCGTCGTTTCGTGCCCGTACTATTCCACAGGTATTTTGTTCCTTTCCGTTATACGTTTTGCTTGCCGCCAGTCTGACCCCCATGCGACACGCGGTGATGACATCAACTCCTCTCCCACACGCGTCTTACAGTAAATGTACCAAAGTCATGCTGACCCCTTGTCTGACCTTGCAGCCCCTGCACTGATCCCCATGACGCTTTCCGCTTGGGACTCAGCTCAGCCTCCTTCTTTCTCACTCTGCTGGGACCTTGGAGTCACCCCAGCCAAATAACCCCGCCCCCCCCAAATAACCCCGCCCCTGACACGTGCTTGATGGGACGGACACCAGTCAGAATGTGTAGAACTTAACTGTTTAGAAACTAGCGGATTGTTTAAAACACATTAGGAAATCCTGTAACTCAGCTGTAACATTTATTTCTATCACCATGTGACGAAGACGCCAGCTCCGTGTGTAAGGAATGCATATACCAGTATATACCAGTATATACCAGTATCCTAGGTAACACTATACTTGGTGGGGGACAAATACTTAACAGTAACTCAGTTACTGTTGAATCATGAATAAATATAGTCGCACCTTGAGATAAAGTGTGTGTCACGATTCATTAATGATGAACAAACATGAGGTCAGTATTTCACTTGTGATATTCATGACTTGTTCCTTCAGTCGTTCACAAAGGTTTACAGAAATAACAGGTATCACATAACAGATATAGTAACAAATACAGTAACTGCTTGAGATAAAAGATGTATCACGATTCATTAATGATGAACAAACATTAGATTACCATGTAACTAAGACTTAATTTGTGGTTAATTAATACATAAGTAAGAGCATAATACTACTTGTACCCCTTCAAGTTAAGTGTCACTTTTCAATGCCGTAGCAGCCTCTAAATGACTGTGTCATGCTTAGAGTGCCTGACACCTACCAAACTGGGGGTTGAACCCTGCCCTCGCTCCGCCTGTGTCATCTGAGTTTCCTCCTGCAGTCCAAAGACAAGTTGTGAATTAGTGTAAGTATCCCATAGTATATGATTGCACATGTGCCCTGTGATGGACATGCATCCCATCCCAAGTGACAACCAGACCCCTCGTAACTCTGCAGCGATGGATGGATGGATGGATGGATGAATAGATGGATGGATGGATGGATTATTTTTGATTCTAGAAGTTGATTGACAGATACAACTTAAATTGTCCTTTAGTCAATGAGCTGCTTTTATACACCTGACATTATTACAGCACGCAGCAGGCGGCCAGGTACATGTTAATCACAAGGGTAGCATGTTCTTAGGCTTGATTCTTTAAATCACTGTTCCAGAGAAGAAAAAAACCACAAAGCAGATATTCTGGCAGGCTCACAATTACTTAATGTGTCTTTATCACTGCCTTGGGGATGTTCTGCATGTAATGTTTAACTGACTTAAGGCTCTGAACTCGTAAAGTGTGTTTTGCCATAAAAAATGTACTACAGGCCCATTCCGGAATGTAGGTGTATATGTCTTGAACCATTTACACACCACTTCATATAATGTACTATCAGTAAAAGGCTTTTATTGATTTGCCTTTATTTATGCTGCTTTCTGAACCTGTTGCCTCCCATCCGGCATTTTGTGTGGTGCTGTTGTTTTAATTACGTTTTCAAAACTGAAATCACCAGGAACCTCAGCGAAGCTTAAGCTCCGTTCAGGACTGCTGGTCCTGGTTTCGTCCATGACTGTTGCTTTGATATGAATGTACAGTTAGTACTTAAGAGAGCCTTCTCATCCAGCCAAAAGGTCATGCTACCCCACGCCCTTATTTCCAGCAGCGTTTAATGTAAAATATGATTCCTCTGTAACAATTTTATTAGAAATCCTCACACAACCAGAACTTCCACAAGGACAAATGACTTATGTCTCAATACAATCTAGGTCATTAATCATTTTGGAATAATAATAGTAGTAATAATAATAATGATTATTTGCATTTCTGCTTTAATAGTGCTCAAACGTGTTATTAAAGTCTGTTCCTCCATTAAATCTCCATCTGGGTTAACCTGCTGGTGTTTTGATGAGAATCACACTCACGATCAGCGCGGTTCATTGACACACGTGCTGCTTTGTTAGTGTCGTGATGCCTTTGTGCAGCCAGACCAGAAATGAGCTCAAGACAAAACAATGCTTTATGGCTGTTAGAAGAGGCGATTTATTCAAAAGCTGGGCTGGGAACACACAATGGGGCTTCCTCTAGTGTGCGTCCTCAGGGGCGGACAAGGTGCCGTTTTTGGGGGCCGCTCTTTGTGCTGCTAGGTTGCCGCGTCTCTCCACAATGCATGTGGAACGAAGCCAGGTGAGGTAACGTCCTGCTTGACGCTCCTCACGTGACCAAGTGCATGAAGTCTTGGCATGGGGGTCTGGGATCTGGACCACTGTCTGCTGGTAAACGTTCTGCAGGTACTGCATTCTCTGTCCATGTCTATAACAGCGTGGACTTTAAGTCATTTATCACGATAATTTTTAGTTTTAAGTGAAATTCTACAGGAAAGCCAAGCTACATCCTCTGCCTTCATTACAGGGGCAAGAAAAATTAAACTCACCGATGTCCACCTTCATGAAATTCCTCAAATATTTATATTGAAATTCCAAATACTTTGCTATTCCTTGGGAGCTCATAATTGCAGTGTTGTGCAATTCTACGCAGTCCGTGTAAGAAAAAGAAACTTCTTTAATAAACAAATAGTGCAAATATTGACTCGCGGGACCTGAAAGAGCAGTTGTTAGATCAAGATGTTAATCTTGGCCGAGTTCGGCGTAAAGCGACTCCTTTGTATGCCTAAAAGGAAAGTTACACAGCTGGTTCAAACACCTTTATCTGTTCTGAAATACTGGCTTTCTTCTGCACAAGGATCCCTTTACTGGGAATAATATACTTCATGTGAGTTCTAAGCAATACAGGGAATTTTAATGAGCATGTTTATTAAGAAAGAGGAGGGTGTGCAGTATGGTGATGCAGATAAAGTACTAGGCACCGCGTTTTATCCTGCTGTTCCATGAAAGCTTCTCCAGTGTTTGCAGTATTGCCTTTGAAAACCTCCCTGAGAGCATTTCTCAGCTCCTTTAGCAGCCCTGTGCGGCGGTGTGGATGGGATATGACTGCGTTTCGCATCAGTCGCCCTCTCTGTCACCGTTTATAAGCTTAATTTTTTATACCAGATGAGGCTTTTCATCTGTGTTTTTTAGCCTTTACTGTTGCCCGTTTTTATCCTAACTAGATGTTAGTGTAAAACCATTGTTAAAAATGGATGAAGACATGTAATTTTGAATGAGGTAATATTAAAAAAAAAATCTTGCTCCTCCATCTCTCTGCTCCTTCATGTTCTCCAGCTTGGCTGCGGCATTGCTGGTTAAGGCAGGAGCGGTGCTAGCTTCAACCATGAACCTCCAGTGAGACCTCTTCACTGGGATCGAGTCACTGTCATCCACTGCACCCTAGCAGTTTGTGCTGTCTGACGCCGGAAAGATGCTTCACGGGGGAGAGTTAGCTGGGAGGGGGCAGACCTGCACACAGACAGTTCTCAGGAAGGTGGGGGGCGGATTTCAGAGTAGTACCACTCCTTGGAGCACTGGTCAGTGAGCTCAGATCTGCCTGCTAGTGAATGCACTTTGTTTGTTGTCATTTCCTGAGTGTGAGCAGCGTGTTCTTGGGCCACAATACGCAGAGTCTTACGACTTATTCGCAAATCCTGCATCTATACAGAGGCATTGCTGCTGAAACCAGAGGATGCTGTAATTTCCTAGGGAATTTGTTAGCTTGACATTTTGCACGTCTGAAAACTGACATCATGAACTTCATTCAATCATTTGTAATGCAGGATTCATCCCATCCTGGTCCAGGGCCTCCCTGCACTTGCCATGAGTTATGTGTGCATTTCCAAGCTGGTGACAAACGCGGGGCGCCATTCCTGCTGACGTGATGTCAACAACAGGTCCTGTATTCAACAATTTATGACCGGTGGTAAAAGAGCGTGCTTACTGGCACGGACTCCCGACTGATATTACAGAATGAAACCGGACAAATGCAAACTAAAATAACACCTGAGTCTTCACAGCCAGACCAACAGGTCCTCAGAAGGAAGCAGAGAGATGATCTAAAGAGGGTCATCTCAATGGCCAATGAAATAGAGGATACAATTGTCCCAAAAGCCTCCTGGAATGTCTATGGTTTTATCAGCTAAGAGTTGAGCAGAGTTAAAGGAGCACAAATTGATTTACAGCACTTAGCCTTGTTGCCTGTTATCTACACAAGCAGGATAATGATTTACGTGACAGACTTCCACGCGCCATGAAAATGGCTTTCGAGTCTGAGGATTTCAACATTGGCAGCTACAGGTCCCTGGAGTAGAAACCTGGAAGGAGGCCAAAGATCTTGCCAGGTTCCTCGGGACCAAATCAAAGTGCAGAAGAATTTGAGTTTTTATGGAGTTTTTGAAACTCTCAAGGTTCACCGGAACATGTGTGCTCTTTGTGTTATGATGTTTTTCCACGGACATATTTTTGTATGTATGTCACAAAAGAGACTAAATAATAAAAGTAATAAAACTAATAAGAGACTAAGTAATAAAAGAAGCATTACTAGACAC
This sequence comes from Mormyrus proboscirostris, assembly GCA_026779585.1. NCBI lineage: Eukaryota > Metazoa > Chordata > Actinopteri > Osteoglossiformes > Mormyridae > Mormyrus > Mormyrus proboscirostris. The sequence continues at coordinate 1,779,777 of JAODKF010000038.1, read as the reverse complement.
TGACTATTCAGATTCGAGTACAAAGACTCCAAAATACTCACTATATAAACATACTCTGTAGGCACATTTTAAGGTGCATCCTGGCTGGTGCGGAGTTCAGAGGATTCATTATGCTGCTGATATTCCTCTAGTGTAAAATGTACTTTGTTCCCAGGTGACTGGTTTTCTTCCATTGTGAAGTGCAATTGATTTATAACAAACGCTATGCATTCATACATGGATAAAGACCTTCATTTCATCACTTACAAATGCACACAATGTTCCATGGGGACTTCTGAGCGCAGTGGAAATGCGTCTTGTGTTTGCCCAGTGAGTCATTAGTGTTGCGGGTGCATATTTGCAGAGGAATCATCATAACAACAGTTGAGAATGCCGTTCTGAGCAGGAAGCAGAGCAGGATTCTCTGCACACTGTGCTCTGGGCTGGGTGGAGCCACACAGCACAAACACTGTAGTAGTTTGCGCGTTGGAGCAACAGGATGGTCTAAATGAAGGTTGCGCTCAGCTGTTCCACCTCAAGGTGGCTGAGCTTCACTGCTGTGGAGTGCACCTGCTATATAGGGGTGCGTATGTAATATAGAGTACATACCGTGCACCATAGTAGTGCACAAACATATACCCTACAGAGTAGTGCACACACACAGACACACACACACACACACACACACATATACATATGTAGAGTACTAACAACATATCTCAACTGTAGGGTTTAATATGTGGGACCCAGTCACATCCCCAGTGAATGAAAACAAATGAAAGATTTGAAGTTGCGTGGTACTCAACTACAAACAAGATGCAACAAGCTTTGAAGTGACAACAGTAATGAAATGGCTGGTTGATTTGATCAGGCTTGAAATAGAATAGTGATTCATGCAGACATAATATGTGCTTTGCATTTTGGAATCGGTTTGATGTTTCTTTTTTTCCTACTTGGCACTATGACTGATGTACCTCTGGGCTTTTGCTGTCACAACCTGTATTAGCTCTATGAGTATTACACACATGAGCCGGGACTTTATTTCAGGTGAATTTTACCTGCGGATGATACGGGGCGCTCGTGAGTAGAAAATCGTGACTATGCCACAGTAGCTTGCATTTAAACTAGTGAGTTCGCAGGTCTGAGCACCATCAGGTAAGGGATGACTGGTCTGCAAATAATTGTAGTGGTAATCTGGTGTGCGGAATTGTATGCAACGAGCTGGTAGGTTGTGCGTGTGTGCATGCGTGTGTGCATGCCTGTACATGGGCGTGTGTTCCGGAGGTACCATGCGCGCTCTCTGGCCAAATCTACATGTCCTGAAGTGACTGCACTGCTATCAGACCCTAGAAATACAGTCTTATCTCCAACCTTTCCACAGGCAAATTAAGAGTCGTTATGGTGAGTTTGACTGCAGTCCAGTGTTACACAACAAGCAAACACAGAATGTTATAAAAAGAAAAACCGCTGTTAACTGATAGCTGTTGAAGTGTTCCCCATAATCAGCTAAAGACAATTTATGGCTCTTCGTGTTGAGAAATACAGACAATTAGAAGTATGCTTCCAGGAATGGGAGAGCGGAATCACTGGCACCAGTCTGTCTACAAAGGGATGCTTGATATTTAAATTGGATCATTTTGATTCATTACTTCGTTATCACCATGTGAAACAGCAATATTTGTAAAAACATTCAGTGTTTGAACTCAAACACTACAATAATGAAAAAAAAAGCCCATTGTGAGTAATCAGCTCAGAAACTCCCCCCCCTGTTGGTGCGTCAAAGCAAACAGAAAAAGCAAGCAGGTCATCAATGAAGAAACATATATGAAGATAAACTATTTATTATAAGAGTGCGAATTGAAGTCATACTGTTTATTACCAAGAAAAATATTTCATGAAACGCTGTGAAGCAGCATAAATGTTCTGAATGTGCTAGTATTTGATTTTTACACTAATTCTGTTTGGTATATAGGTTGTGCGTTTTTCTAGAAATTTGACATGTAGACATGCCCACTGTTCTCTATTGAAAACAATGAGTTGTAGATCATGAATATTGATTGCAGACAGGGCTGCTAACAGACCAGGAGCGTCACGGAGCAGCAGGCCAGCATCAGACGCGGGCAGCACTGCCCAGGAGGCGGCCTTTCACAAGGCTGTGACGGCGCAACGCAAACAAACAGAGACAACGGCGATTTAAGGTGGAGGCGGAGGGCGATCGCCCAGCGCAGGTCGCTCAGGCAGGACGCAAGACAAGACCAGCCAGTGGCAGCATCTCCTCGCAGCGTGGGGCAAGGGGGGGGGGAGGGGGGATTAACGGGCAACAAATATTATGTTTACTCAACTTGGAGGTTCTTAGACGCAAGCTAGCAGCATGACTGACACGGATATGCCTTAAAAATGCACAAAACATAGCAAGTCATCCACCATATCCACATACTGATCCCCGAAATCAAGAAATAGTATCAGCAATGCATCCGTCACTGTGTGAAGGAGAATGAATAATATTTACTCATGCATTTACTTTATTACTGCTGTGTGCAAGTGTCATAATTCATCGGCATGGCTAATCTCTTAATGTTGGACTTTCATTTGTACTGTTTAAACAGGGCTAACGGGGGTAAAATGGTGTAAATCCCTGATCAGGTTACAAAGTACCAGTAGTGACTTGATCATTACAAATATAGCACAACATGTAACCTCCCCTGCGCTAAAACTAATTTCACTGATATGTGTAAAATAAGTGGGACTTCAAAGAACCAATTTAAACTGTTAAAAAAAAAGCGTTTCTGCACAAATTGTAGTTTTGTGCCAAGGGGACAGGTTTCGGGTGGGGGGAGGGGGGGGCAGGTGCAGTACTCTGACGCCTAAGTGTTTACAGGTGCCGCGCAGAGCAAGAGAATGAAGGGACAATTATCTCTGCTGTGGTTTATGAATCAAGTTTAAGGAATGTTTTCATAGCGCGTAGCGTGTTTTTCCATTGGTCAGTAGAGTTACAAAACTGCTTCTGCAATTCTCTCTGTTTATTTGCCAGTCAATGAACCATTGTTAGTCACATTAGCACTGCTTAAGAGATTGAGTATTAATATGCGTGTACGAGGGCACTGTAATGTCAGTGTTTTCTTGTACCCTTTGAATTTCCCCTTTCTGCATGTGTGAATATAAGTGGGGGTAGTTAGGAAGAACTCAGGCATCAGTGGATTATATACCAGAAACCCACAAACAGACCTCTGTACAATGTGCAGCGCTTTTGGGCCGCAAATGAAAATCATGAGGTTGCATAATAGTAATGCTCATCAGCGGGGGCTGTTGGGAAAGAGAGAATTTCTGTGTCATGAGCCACTTTTTCTTCACAAGATCAGAGAGATTAAGCGAGTAAGGTGGGGGCC
>JAODKF010000038.1:1755007-1771311 GCA_026779585.1 Mormyrus proboscirostris | reverse complement strand
TAGTTACTGGTTAATTAATACATTAAGTAAGAGTGCACTACTACAATATTTGTGCCCCCTCAAGTAAAGTGTTACCATAAAAACTAACTAAACCATTATTCATGCCATACTTTGTTTGGGGAAATACTTCATGATCTGTACTTTTAAATGACATCCACCGCCTTAACGGTATCTTTGCTGCTTCTCCACTTCACAGAGGCAATGTGCTGCTTCACCACCCCCAGGGGCGATTTGCTGCTTCACCATCTCATAAGGGCGATGTGCTGCTTCACCATCTCACAAGGGCGATGTGCTGCTTCACCAGCCCCAGGGGCGATGTGCTGCTTCACCACCTCACAAGGGTGATGTGCTGCTTCACCACCTCATAAGGGCGATGTGCTGCTTCACCATCTCACAAGGGCGATGTGCTGCTTCACCACCTCACAAGGGTGATGTGCTGCTTCACCATCTCACAAGGGCGATGTGCTGCTTCACCATCTCACAAGGGCGATGTGCTGCTTCACCACCTCACAAGGGTGATGTGCTGCTTCACCATCTCACAAGGGCGATGTGCTGCTTCACCACCTCACAAGGGTGATGTGCTGCTTCACCAGCCCCAGGGGCGATGTGCTGCTTCAGCACACTACAGAGGCGATATGCACCATCAAAAAGGCCCGTGCTCTTCATCTTCTGTCCTTTGGTGTATTTGTACGTGTGTTTATATTACAAACCATCAATATGCTACATATAGGTGAGTTGCTAAATTGTTTATATGGGTTTATACTCCACTTTCCTTTCAGTTTCCACAAATCCATTTTGTCTCTGAATTATACTTTTTGAAAGCTCAGGTACTTAGCAGTGGATTGAGATCCTATCAAGGATTATGACCCAGAAGGCAATATCTCTAACAGCTACGCACCCCCTAGAAATAAATGGAATACAAATGGAAAAAATGTATTTGGCTTAATTGACCCTCATTTGCTTGTCCACATTAGACATTAAACATTTTAGAAGTAACGTTCTTCTCAAACAGGTTTAGCGTGAAACATCTCACATTGTGAAAGATTCCGTTATTACCACTAATTACACTTTCAGTGCAGCCTTCAGGTCTGACATTGATATTTTCTTGAATCTTGAATAAGGTTTTTAACACATTTTTATGGCGAAGAAGCTGAACACTTTACACGGAGTAGAGAGGTGGAGTAGAGAGGCATGTAATTACTCAGCCAGTCTGCTTCAAAGAAATGACCCCTGAAGAAAGATGCATGAAAATTACAGGAGAAAGAGCCGCGGACGGCGTGCTGACAATCTGGATGAAAGCAGGAAATCTAAAGGGCTGAGATGTTAGCCCACCCCCTCAGGAAATAAAGTACTTACCTCTTATCACTTACATACTTATGAGCGTCTTAATATCACAAAACTTGTAAATTCATTTCAGTTGCATACGGACTTTCTTTTTAACTAGTCTGTGTTGTACTAGAAGGATGATTTGGGGGGTTTCAGTAAAGGTACTTGACTGTATTATTTTAGAAATGTTTTAAACTTGCTATAAGCATGCAAGGCCTTTAATTAACAGGATCAAGCAAATTGGCGAAGACCCTTTAACAGCTCAGTCTAGACACAAACTAGACTGGACAACTGAAGTGCTGCCTTTGGTTCGGTGAGGGTGATCCCCATCTGTCTAATTCTACCTTTAAGGCAGTGGATGTAATTTTAAGGTAGAGATCATAGTGTTTTTACAAACAAGACACAATATTAATAATTACACTGAATACATAAAATCTATTCTGTCTGACTGGAATGTTAAAAAATGACAGAAGGACCAGGCTGTCAGCTGTCCTGATCTGCTTTGGTTTAAAACTATTAATGAAATACTGTTGAACTGAGTAAGAGATACAGTGATACACTGTATCCAGCAGTTTAGTTAACAACAATACAAGTACAGTAGAATGAAAACTACTAGATAACTTCACCACACATTTTAAGATCACCCTGGCTGTGTACTGGATAGGAGGTCTTGTAAGGTAGGTGGATGGATTGAGGGATGGATAGATGGATGGAACTCTGACGGCTTATACACGCTGGGGAAGTTCACAGGAAATACTAGTCCTGCTTGTTCAGAGAGCTATAGGACTTGTTGCTCAATACTGTCACGCCGCCTGCTTGGAAATTGGTGCAATTTTTTTTCTGATCGTTTCTGGGAAGATAGAAATGTGCGGTCAGCAAATTACCTGATGGTCTTTAAGAAGGAGATGATACGGCTTTGAGTTCATCTTTCTCATGACCCGCCTACGCACGGCACACAAGAAACTGTTTTGCTCTTCTCTGTCCAGCCTATTGACTCTGGCCCATAGCTTATGAGAAGGGATCTTGAGATGTGAATATTGATACAGGGCTGAGGAGAACGAGGGAAGGTATCGTCAAGAGCTCAGGTTAAAACAACACCCGGGAGAAAGCACAGCGTAGACAGTGCATTCCTACTGCTTGAAGTCCAGGTTTTTCCCACAAGCTCATGCTGGAATCCTACAGAGAGAAAATATTTGGCTTGGAGACTCGTATGCTAGTGGAGCAGTCCAAGTTAAACCGCATGCGGGGAGGACGGCAGAGCGCTGGGTCAGGAGCTGCAAGCGCAACCTCTCTGACCGATTGCCTCAGCCAGTGTGTCACCTGCTAGATGCGGAAACACTGTGATTATTCGTCGCGTCTGAAAGAACTAGTGGATTCCTGGATGGTCACACTTCTGTTGTGTGTTTGCAAGTGGTTATAGCGGACGAGCACGAGGTGGAGGTCTGCTGAGTCAATAGGGCTGCGTGGCTTTGGAGGGAAACACGATGTTCTAAACGCAGACACTCGAGCTGTTCTCCTGGCATCTGTACCATACGGGAATGATTAACTCGCAAGTAAAGGTAAAATGCGACCCGAAATATTAGGCACCATTTCCCAATTACGTTTTAGTTTGTTCTAAATGATTATTTACAACTCTGCCCCCCTCCCCCCCCAGCACCTCCACCCTCTGCATTTGCTGAAAGGAGCGAGTGGCTGACGACACTTCAGAGTTTCACTTACATCTTTCACACATATTTGACATTAAAATGGGCCCCTGAAATAGAAATTCACTTTCCATTAGTGAGAGCCGTATCTGAAAAATTACCCACAGCCATTTTTCCTCTGCATTGTTTTGGAATTTTTACAGTATACAGTTAATAAGTCGCATTTCATGTTACTGAGCCATAGAATTTCATGTCTATATACTTTCTTCTTTCAGATATAACTGCTGCCATGTGTTGGATAAGCAGCAGTGGAAAATGTATGTATGGAAAGGCAGGAGAATGGATGGACTGTCAGGCACGTTATCAAAATGATCAAAAGAAAAAACAAAAACAACTGTTTTGAGAATGGAGAGCCGAGCAGTGCTCCCCTCGCAGTGCTCCCCTCGCAGCGCTCCCCTCGCAGCGCTCCCCTCGCAGCGCTCCCCTCGCAGTGCTCTCCTCGCAGCGTTCCCCTTGCAGCGCTCCCCTCGCAGTGCTTCCCTCGCAGCGCTCTCCTCGCAGTGCTCCCCTCGCAGCGCTCCCCTCGCAGTGCTCTCCTCGCAGTGCCGGTCATTCGTGAGAGCCGTCTCTCCTGGAGGTGCTGTCATCCTCGTACCTCTCACCCTATTAACCTTTGACAGCTCATAACGGCCTGCCTGATGGCGATCCTGAAGATCAGTGCTAGATAAGATGCGCAACTTAACATTTAAGAGTGAGCGCTTAGGCTGTGTTTGGGGGGCTGGGGGGGCTTGGGGCAGCTCGTATACAATGGTGTCTTATTTCAAAGGGATCAAGGGATCAAGCTGAACTCACACTGTCTTTTCATTTTAACTGATTATACTTATCTAGTCTTTATCTAAATAATACAATGAATGAGAAAACGGTTTACTTTGATACATGCTAGCAATTTATTCACAAAAATAAAACTCCAGCTCTGCTGGTTATTTTTTTAGCTACGAGGAATTGCCTGCCAGTTAGCACTTTTGATGGTAATTAACCACTGCATTCACTGCAGTGCATTTAAGGTATACATTGACGCAAGCAATGTTTTTAATGTGCAATTTAAAAATACGAAATATATAGAGTTACACTGGACACTGGATGTGATGTCGCTTGACTCCTGTGCTACTTATAAACAGTTCAGTATAAAAAAATGGTCACTTTATACAGATTCTGCTGCTGCTACACCACAGACTGCTCTCAGAATGAATGTGTAATGTTTTGGGAGCCTGAGGTCGGTGTCACCACACTAAGACCACATTACAGATGAACATGTGCATTCGCCGCAAATATTTATTCTGGTCTGCATGCAGACATCGGGGGAAACAGGATATTTGCAGTGATGAAGGCCGTTTGAAAGCGGCTGAAGCCACAGCAGTGATTGGTGACTAGGAGCCAGTGAGGGCGTGATGGTCTTTAATTACTCCAAGTGCTACTGTAGGTAAACAGCAAGGCAGCAGCCCCAGCTGCCTCTTACTCGTCTGATAACATCTTAGAGTCAGGAATCCACCAATGAGCTCAGCCCCTGCAAACTGCTACACTGTAATGCTGGGAGATTAGGGCCCATAAGAGGGTTTTTTGTTTTTTTTTTTTTTTTACAAAAAAAAGCATTCAGACAAACTGGAGACGTGACTCACAAAAAGGCCCCAAAATAGAAGAGGCCTCCTTTTATTAGGTAAATTGGCAGAATACGACTTTCAAAGCTAAAGCCTGCAGTACAAAGGGAGCAATAAAGCACTATGAATACTCAGAAATGTGAAATAAACTTTAAAATGTGACTCATTTTGTCAGCTGTGTTCCTCCTTTAGTTTTTAAATTACTTTCAAAATGAGGATGAGGGGGGGTCCATTTGTTTTCCATTTATTACTGTTTTTAATTGCATTTCAGGTCCGTGTTGCTTTTTATGTCTCGGTGGTCCCTGTGGTATTTGTCCTGCAGTCTGCGAAGTGCATCGCTGTCCATAAAAATGCGATCTGCGGAGCGTGTGGCGTGACCGACTCGCATTCTCGCTCTGGGCGCGCGCCCGCAGTGGCACTCGGGAGTTGGGAAGAATGCCGAGGGCGGACAGGTGCACTGCGGGCCGACGTGGGGACGGGCCCGGCGGCGGACATTTATGGTTTTCGAGAAGCGACTGCTGAAACAAAGAGACAGAAAGCTAAATATTTATCCGCTATTGAGTCTCATTCCTGCAGGACAAATGTCTCTCACCGTATTCACAAAAAACAGAAAGGCCCCCCATTGTTCTCCTCGAGGTGTTTTTTTAAGCACTGAATCCAAATCAAACTTTTATGTGAAGGTTCAGTTTATTTGCTTTATTTTTTGCTCTGTGTTTATCTTTTCTTCTGTCTTCAAAGACTTCTGTGCCTTTTTTATCTTCTATATTTATATATATATATATATATGTATATATATATTTGACACTATGCAAATACCACATGACAACACACCTATGCGAATCGACCATAATGCTTAGGATATATAATTCCATACTTTCTTAGAAATGTATTATTGCCGACCTTAAAATAACACAATCTCTAGATGCGGACTTGGCGACGGAGACGCCCGGGTCATTTGTTAGAGCCAGAAGGGAGGGACAGAGAAGAGGAGGATGCTGAGTTTCACAGCAGAACACGTGCTAATTTAGCCCGGCTTTTCGACCATTTTCGGCACAGTTTAAAATCTAGATGGGCTTGACACCTGGACACTCGTACAGTAGATATATATATAAATGCTTCAAGCTACTTTCCACTATGCAATCACTCTTGGCCCTTCACACTTCAGGTCGCACCCAACGCTTCAGGAGGCTGAATTTAGAAGAAGGTGGCTCTTGAAGAAGCACAGTCTTCCACTGACGTAAGGCTGGGTCCACATAAAAGGAAACTGCGAATCTAAATTTGACCGTGGAATCCTGCAGGAGGGCTGTTTTGGTAACAGTAACCATTTTTATGTCGAATAATTTAGTAACCAACAATCACCCTTTTCAATACAACGTATGTAGGTATATATATTGCATAGAGTGTAGGTGTACATCTGCCTTTCAAGGTTTTTATTTGAAATGCTGTTTGGATGAATTGGTGACTAAATCCCTTCTGCATAAAGATTCTGAGTGCTTGAAAATGATTGTAATTGTGGGTTTATTCTCAGAGTCTTGGTTAATTGGCCGTCATTGGAAGGTTGCTGATTTGATTCCCATGGTCAGCAGAGCAATTACATCATGTTCATGCCCCTGAGCGAGGCCCTTAAACCCCCCCACAAATGCTCCAGGGCTGCTAGATAAATGCTGACCCCACGCTCTGACTCCAAGCTTTGTTTGCACCTGTGTGTGAGTGTGTGTGTGTGTGTGTGTGTGTGTGCGTGTGAATACTATGGAATTACTATCTACCTGTACTCATATTTATATAAATGGCAAAAAGCATCATTTCTCAAAGGCCGAACTATTTTGTAATTATACATTACCCATGATTTACAGACACATCTTCTTCGCTGTTTCTCATGCAAATAATTACTGATTTTATGTCATTTTATCTACGTCGGTACTTTTATTTGCAAATAAATTTCAAGACCATTTGAATATGAAATAGGACATTTGTAGGCAACTGCATGTGTGCAATGAAACACTTCTCACTGCTCGTATGTTCTGGCCACACAGCAGTTCACCCGCAGAAGCGCTGGCCAGGTTTGTGCACAGCTCTGCCTTTAGTCTCGCTCTGACCTTTGACCCCATACCTGTGCCTCAGCTCTTCAGCAGAGGCGAGCTTTAGACCGCTGGAGGTGAAGAACAGCCGGTGGCATCACTGCAGTGTAAGGTAGAGGAGACGTGGTATTGAAAACTGACATGATTTTCCAGTGAAATCTGTCTCACACAGTAAGTCGAAAATAGCTAAAGGGAATTCAGTTCCTGTCTAGATAAGATCACCATATTCAGCTTATTCCTGCTAGATCTGTCTCTCCACCCATCCATCTATCCATTCTCCATGACCAGTTCATGCTGGAGCTGATCCCAGTATGCACTGGGCAGGGGAGGTACCAGTTTGTGACAGGACACGCACTCGCATACTATGATATTCACTGGGCTAATGATCACACCCGTTCACCTAAATGCCGGATGTTGGACTCCAAAATGAGACCCACCCGATAGGTGGAGTCACACTGCAGACACACAGTGCAGGTGGAGGGATTCCATCCTCCAGTCCTGGGGTTGTGAGGCTGCAGTGTGCCCCAGCCAGCCTCCTGCTGGATCCATATTTGTACGTGGGGGGGGGGGGGGGAAGCTTATTTATGATGCACTACGGAGTGATATACGCAGGCCCACTTGGGAAAGTTTTCTGCCAGTCATTTATGTAAAATTGGTGGCAGAAAACAGAATCATGTGAAATATACATTAGATTTTATTTATGTAGACATTTCTCTCTATCCAGATTGATATGGAATTAAGAAAGCAGGGCCAAATGGTTCCTGGGACAATTGGGGGTCAAGGGCTTTGCTGAGAAGCCTAACAGTGACATTCCATTCCATTTTATTTATATAGCTTTTTTAACAACAGTCACTGTCACGAAACATTTTACATCACTCTACCAAGCCTGGGATTCAAACCAGCAACCTCCTGAGCATAGGCACAGTGTCCTGATCTACAGATGTAACATGTTCCCCCATGTGGGGGGTCACCGAGTTTCACAGAACATTTTGCTGGATTGAACGGTTAAACAGAGTAGTCGTGATTATAAAACAGAGGGATATCAGAAAAGCTGATGTGTATGATGAATCGCCGTGTAATGGAATAATCTGCAGGAAATGTGAAGCTCTTATTTTTCCTCTCAGATCATGTATTGCGTATCTTGGGGGGTGTAATGAAAAAATATGCCTGTTTCTTTGTTGCCAAGGAGACCTAAACCCAAACAGAGGAAAAGGGATTTGACTGGCAGTGGAGTGGTGTGGCTCACGTCCCCTTGGCGGTGGGGCTCTTGCACACGGACTCCCCCGGGAATCCCGCCGTGGCCAAGGTGTTTCCAGCGTGCGGCGGTGATTCTCCTCCCCTGATACTTGGGGTTACACCAGAGGGTCGGCGAGCATGCTGAGTAACCGGGAGGGACTCCGAGTTTCAAGGCTCCCATCAGCCAAGGCACTATAAACAAAAAAATAAGGATAAAGAAGGCGTGGGGGAGGACTATTCTGATCCAGTGGGGAGAGGGAGCTGTGTTCTGATCCAGCAGGGCGAAGGGAGGCAAGCTTTCTGATCCAGCAGGGGGAGAGGTGGGGATTTCTATTCCAGCTGACGTCAACGGGCCTCAGAAGATGTAATTGTGATTGTGTCAAAATGACTTTCTGTCTGGCCTCCATGCATCACGCTGAGCTGCGGAACAATGCAACCCGCTCCCAACCCCAACATGAGACAGGCAGTGCTCCACGGAGGGAGGGGCACAGCTTGCTGTGGTCCAGTACACTGGGGCTGTCATAAAAAGCAGAGAGTCCCCACGTGTCTCAGAGTATGACGGTGATCTGGGCCGGTGGGGCTCCCTGCTGATAGAAAACATGCTGATAAATTCCGTCTGTGCTGCTTCCCTGGTCCGGCCCGTTTCTTCATCCCATCTGTCTCGCTTCCCCAACCCGTATCTTCATCCCGTCTGTCTCACTTCCCCAACCCGTATCTTCATCCCGTCTGTCTCACTTCCCCAACCTGTATCTTCATCCCGTCTGTCTCACTTCCCCAACCTGTATCTTCATCCCATCTGTCTCGCTTCCCCAACCCGTATCTTCATCCTGTCTGTCTCACTTCCCCAACCTGTATCTTCATCCCGTCTGTCTCACTTCCCCAACCCGTATCTTCATCCCGTCTATCTCACTTCCCCAACCTGTATCTTCATCCCACCTGTCTCGCTTCCCCAATCCGTATCTTCATCCCATCTGTCTCACTTCCCCAACCCGTATCTTCATCCCATCTGTCTCACTTCCCCAACCTGTATCTTCATCCCGCCTGTCTCGCTTCCCCGGCCCGTATCTTCATCCCGTCTTCATGGCCCATATCATCGCACAGCCAGCAGCAAGTCCATAAGGGAAACATTACGCTAAGATAGAGTGATCGGATGACTACGCTGATGAATGGCTTTCTGAGAGCAATTAATTCCCGAGAGCAGGTCGAGTATTTGACTCGGCCCTAGCCAAGTCTCCCAGTGTGACACTGTTATGAGCTGGAATGAGAGACAATAAAGAATAAATTGCAAATTGGAATCTAAGGAGTGCGTTTGTTTTTAGTATCTCTGCTCTATGTATAATGAATATTCTTGCTCAGGTGCTAATGCACATTGATGCACAAACCAACTAGTCAGACCACGGTGATTCTCATGAAATCTTGGCTTCTAAGATTTCAAACATGAAGTTTGCATCAACTTGCGTCAACAAATTACTTTTTTTTAACCATTAATAAACAGGTCTGAAGTATTTGCAAGGGTAAATTTAAAATCATTGACAGAAAATGCTTTTTAACATTTCCTAAAACGTCCTTAAAAATCTCATTACCACAACAGGCTGAAAACATCAAGGCCATTAAAAAACCAAATGTTTTTTTCACATTTTTAAAATTGCTTATTAACATCTCATGCTCAGTTACTTGAAGCTCTGAAATAATGTATAATTTAAATTTTTGGATTTTGGTTGATTTCTGGTATTACCGCAATACTTTCTGGAATCTACCCTTATATGTTTTGTATTTCACTGAAACTTGATGTATTTTTTAAATAATGTGGCAAACCTGAAGGACCACAGCAGAACATCTGCACAAGCATTTATAAGCAAACTACTATTTTTGCTTTATTAAATTAACATTAAATGGACACCTGTTACGGTAATGAGGAAATGAGGTTGGCGGTTTCACCAACCAGACCTATTCAACCATAACCACTACTAGTGATTCAAGATTCTTTATTTGTCACATGCAGTTATACAGGTACAACATGCAGTGAAATGTATCCTGAACTGCTCATACTTTGTGCAAATAACAAAGAAACTAGAAAATAAATTGTAAAATAGACTGCAGATAAATTATAGAGAGTGCAAAACAGAAAAAGAAAAGTAATCTATGAATTTACAAGAGAGTTATATACAATTTACAGGATTTAATAAAGTACTGTGCAAGAAATGCTTATAGCCAGTTTAAAGTGCAGTGTGCAGTGTCAGCACAGCAGTGTAAGGTTGAACTGATAACCGTAACACTATGACCGGGAGAGTGGCATGTCCTGGTTGAGGAGTCGAATCACCCGGGGATAGAAACTCCTTCAGAGTCTCTTCGTTTTGGCCATGATGACACGGAACCTTCTGCCTGAATGCAGGAGTCTGGACAGATTGAATGTTTGTAGCCATGATGCTGATCTGACATCGCAAGATGACCTGTGTAATAACTTTATTTCAGGTCTGAGGTATGAGGTGATTCTTCCACACTCATACTGGGTCTGATTCCAGGGGTCCAGTGACATCAACAGCAATTCATAAAAGTTTGCTGCAGTCCAAGCTGACCATCCATTCACTCTGCACATTCTTCCAAGAATACATCTGTTATTTCTGTGGAAATAATCACCTTTATCGTTCGTAGAAGTTCATTGTTTCTTAGGAGTCCCCAGAGACAGGACAAAGGTAATGTGCTTATTTAGAGTGGCCACTTGGCTCGAGCTGTTTCCTGCAAGACAGATTATTTTTCAGATCTTAGGTAAACAAAGTAAAGCTTGCTGGCTGACGCAGAAAGAAAGTCGTCTTTTAACGAAAGACGCATGGAAGTTCTGTCTAATTACATTTGTGAAAGCCTGCAAGGTTGCATTAAAAATACAATCTAAGAATTAAGATGTTTTTCACTGTTGTATTTTATGAGAAACCCATCAATTTTTTTTTTTTTTTGGTTATTGGGCGGAGACAGACTGCACTGGGGCGTCTTAAACGTGGCCCGTGCCCACACTCGACCAAACATTGTCTTAACCACGCAGCGCACAATAAACCAAATTGACTCGCTGAAATAACGTTATTTCTGTTATCCTTTCCAGTAAATAGTCGCCTGCCTGTTTTGCTGCAGTCGGGGCTGTACGAGGCGGTCTGCAGGCAGCTATCAGTCAATTATGGGCTTATGAATCTAATAAGCACCTTCTGAGCACAGACTCAGAGCTCAGCGCTACCTCTTGCACGAGGGCCATCGTTGGTGGTGATGGTATTGTAACAGCTCACGACAGCACAGTGCTGCTGGGGACACAGGAGTTGCAGAAAAGCGCACTGCCCGCAGTTTGCGCCCCTCGGTTTGTTACTTTACCATGACTAAAGCCGGAGATCATAGAGCCGCTGCTGAAATAGGCCTATTTACTGTGTAAGTTACTCAAGCACTGATTCATCCAAGAGGAAATTACACATGTTCCAGGGAACTGAGTAAGTGCCGCCATGTGTAAGTGTAAGAGGGCCTTTTCTTGGCAATGACAAGTGGGTCAGTGTAATTCTGAGTGTGACATCGGTGCATGTCCATGCATTACTGCTGCATGTTTATTCTCTCAGTTGCGTGTATCCAGGATTACTACACGAGTCACATCTTCCGCTCAGACGTATTCTGGATCTTTCCTTATTTTTTTGGCATGCTGGTGCACGGGTTACCAACTGTGACTTAGTCTTCCAGTGAGGAACTATGGAATACTATTTAGCACTATATAACGTAGAATATAAGTATTATGATGTTATTAAAAAGTATGCCAAATATCCACAATGTAATCATTATAATGTAAACATTATAATGTAATCAACACCATGCAATCAACTGAGTATGTATTTGCACCTTGTATTAGCCTAAGAGTTTCTGTTAGCTACTTTATGATAGTCCTGAATCTATGAATATCCACTTTTATTAGTGTTATACCTCATCACTATGTTAAAGGACAAATATATTATCAACCCTCTAGTCAGTCAATGTGCAACATGCTGAAGCTGCCAAAGTTTGCTGCTGAAGGAAGGGACTCGCCTGAGTTCACCAGAAGTTCACGGCTGAGCATTTTCAAAAAACCAAGTGGAGATGGTCACGCCACCATTATGTTCGGCCGAGGGACCAAACAGAAAAAGAGATGATTGACAAACTTATCACCTAGGGGTGTGGATTAAGGGAGAAAACAACGATGGTGGTTGGCTGAAGGAATGATTATGCTCAAGTGACGAGATATTGTTCAGTGATGCAAAACAGTATTGGACAGACTCCTGCAGGGAGTTCAGCCTTGGCTGTAACCTCTCTGCTGCAATAAAGACTGAATCTGAAGATCTACACAAGCAGCTCATGACTCCTGATTGGTGGGGAAGAAAAAACCTAAATTTTATCCCATCATTTTAGGTCAGTGTTTCTCAATCCGGTCCTCGGCGAGACCCAGCCAGTCCGCATTTTTGCTCCCTCCCGTCTCCAGACCTGTGCCAAGTATTCGATGCTCCTGATTGTTTGATTCCTGTGTGGTAGGAGCTGAACTAAATAAAATAAAACCTCTGTGCTTGACGGGTACATAGAACAGGAAGATGCATAGCATCCTGTGGTCTGCTTCCCAAATGAGGTTAGGGACACCTTCTAATTTTGTGTCAATATTTACATCATTAAACTGTCTTAAGAGAGATACACAGTCAGGTGGCAACGAGGGCTGGGATGGAGGGCTGGGATGGAGGGCTGGCCACAGAGGTGTGAAAATTCCCTGTTGATGGGTCCCATTAGCGGAAATTATTTACACTAATTTGTCAACATTTACATGCCAATAATCAGGTTTACTGGTGTGGTAAGTGGCATTTTTAACTCTGCTGGGTGACAGATAAAGTCAGAGAGAGATTTCATTTCCCTTACAAATTTTGGTGTATCACATCAAATACGAAATATACATATTCTTTGCATATTTATTGTTAAGATTAAATGACACTAAGGACAAGTAACATTCCCTTCAAGTTTACGTCTCCCAAAATATCTGTTTCTGCACTTCATTTTATTGCATTTGATAAATGACATTATTAGTGACGTTGTTGCCGCTATAAAAAGGAGCTTCTGCGGGAATTTGTGTAGCGTGTAAAACGACCCCTAACTCCACACGAGGATGCATTGGGTTTGCATTGCGTTAGGTACCGCTGCTGTGTTTGTGTGCGTTTGTAATTGTTGAGGGATTAACATCGAGAACAAGTGCCCCCCCCCACCCCAGCAGGGCCGGTCTTAAGGAGCCTTATCTGCATGCTCACCTGGGCTCCGCATCTCAGACTTTCCATTCAGCAGTGACAGGCAGCCCCCAGCTGACCCCTCCCCCGGCACAGACACACACACAGACGCTCTATTGTGCCTCTGTCCATGGGGGTCCGGGGTCCTGCTGGCTGTCTTTTGCCCCTGTCCCCGCCTCTGTCTTCATAGATCAATGGGAGGTGGGCCGAGGGCCCCGGACCAGCGTCTCACGTGGCCCCCCACCAGGCACCTGTCTCAGGTGCTCGTTTGAGAGTAAACAACAAGGTGCTGGAATGTTAATGAGGATGAATGGTGGCCGGCTACACAACAGCCGGGACGCAGGCTGGCCTAAGCAGCGCGGTCCTCACTGAGAGGCCCTCAGGGGTTAGTGCACGCATAAATACCGGCATAAAAACTCACAGATATTCGGTAGTCACAGGGGATGTTTACAATGTACTCATCATTTTCTCTATAATTCCATTATCTTTAATTGAATAAATTCTGTCTGCATCTAACTGCGTTACGGGCAAAATGAACTTGGCCATAATTATACTATTATAGATTTACGGGATTTTCACTTAGTTTTAATAAAGGGAAGTGGAATGAAGGCGTACAAATTTATTTTTTATTGTATCTCTGACTTCGGACATTAGCAAGCGTCTGTATATTCAATTAATATCATAGCATAATGAATTTCTTCATTTTCGTCATATTCTATGATTCCTCATGCAATCTCCACAGAGTTTTTTCCGGAATCAATTCAGTAGTGATATATATGATGAAACATTGCGCATTAAAGTTTAAGAAAATCATTGCGTGCATTGACTGCGTAAAACCAGCACACGCATAAATTGCAGACTCAGACTAGACTTCATTGATAGTCACAAATTTTTATAACTATTTAAATTGGAAAGAAACTGAAAAGTAATTAAAAACATTTATCAAAGATACAAAGTATTGTGGCGCAGGGCGGCCCGACAGCTCTATCTCTCTGGCCATTCGCACGCTCACTCACTGCCCCCGTCTTCCAGATTCCACCTCTTTTTCTAGCCGTTTGCTCTTAGCTTATCATGTCCCCCCACCGTGCTGAACGTTTTCTCTGCTTTTGCTTACACAGGCTTCTCTCAGAGAGCCTCCTCTTTCCCATCGACGCAGGGAATGAGGCACTATCAGAATGCGCATACTAAACTGCGCGCAGTAAATGCACTGCCCTCCAGCTGCGGGCCGTCACACTGAAACTGCAGTTTTCTGAATATTGTATAATCATCTGCTTTTGGGGCTGGGTGTGTGTGTGTGTGTGTGTGTGTGTGTGTGTGTGGGTGTTAGCGAGGAGCAGAGGGGGGCTTTAGCTACATAAATAAAATGAGAAAGCCTTCATCAGCACCAGCCTGTTATTGTATACCCAACCATAACATTACAGTGCCAGTAGGGACTTCTGGGGACTTTAACTCCTGCGTGCCTGTGTGCGCCCATCGTACGCTAGCTGACGCGAGGGTTTTGCCGGGAAGGCAGCTCTCCCTGTCTAGACGCAGTGTTTGGCTGATTTTGTCTCCTCACGTGGCCCACAGCCCCTCTCATCCTGTGTTCCACAGTTGCCACATCCTCTAATCTAGAAGATCCCAACCCGGTATTCTACCAGGCGACGAGGCGCTGAGGATTTTGTGGAGGGGTTGGTTAATTTCCAAAAATAAACTATGCATTTTCATCTCTTTTTGCGATCCCTCTCATTCGAATGTTCAGTTCGCATCTGATGAAAAATGACTAAACTGATGCAAATTCCGATGGCTCCATTTTAATGGTCCGTTCGTTTTCTGTACCACATAAACCGGCCCACTGACATCAAAAGGTGGGGAACCGCTACTCTAATTGATAGGCTCTCGATCGCCTGCTTTTCAACTCCATTAACATCAGCACGAAAAAACGGAAAAAGCCGGAGCTGCGGCGGCGGGCAGCAGCCTTGACCATTCAAGCTTTCGTCATTCAGGTTATTAAAATCCACGTGATTCATTCAGCTTTGCTTGTTGGGCACAGATTAGCCATCAAGCCGAACGACGTTACCAAGAGAACGAGAACAGAGGGCCAGAAATGACTTTCGTGAATAGAAAAGAAAAGGAAAAGTCCACATGTGAATTCTTAGTCAGCAGAACTCTCTCCAAATTACATTTAACTAGTGGCCTGAAAAGTGCCGACTTCAGGAACCCTGACGTCGTTTCTGTGGCTGAGCCAAATACTCAGCCTTTCCTTCATAAACTTAGAGAAAGACACACTTACAGTGATTGTAATATCTCCAGGTACATAATAGTGCAGCCTCTCTAGGAATAATTGGAGTAATTATGGTTTTTTTTTTTTTTTTTTGGCTGATACCAGCTTTGAAAGCAGAAGCAGCTGAGGGTGAGGTAACCAGTTTCAGGTGTTTTTACATATTTGAAATTTCCCATCAGATAGTCACGGCCCTTTGATGAATTATGCTGGATGCAAGAACTCGGGGACCTTTGAAGTTGTTAATTATTTTAGGTGGAATTAAAACAGCCTAAGAATGCATCCCTTCAGGGTCTCCTCTCTTTTGAAGTGCAGATAAAGAGCGCGAGCGTGTTCCCCAGGCCCCGGTCGCTCCCAGTCACACTCGGGGAGGGCAGAGCGTGTACCCCAGGCCCCGGTCGCTGTGTACCCCAGGCCCCGGTCGCTCCCAGTCACACTCGGAGAGGGCAGAGTGTGTACCTCAGGCCCCGGTCGCTGTGTACCCCAGGCCCCAGTCGCTGTGTACCCCAGGCCCCAGTCGCTGTGTACCCCAGACCCCGGTCGCTCCCAGTCACATTGGCAGGTCAGGCCTGCTTCTGCACTTTCACAGTCTCCTTTGGCTGTGGATGGAGTCCCAGGCGTGGCCGAACAGCGCTCACAGAAAGTCTTAGGAAGCTTGCTTAATTCAGGAGAAATATTGCAAATTTATTGTTTTTGTACCAAAAATCAGTAACGCTTTTCTTTATGTGGCACAAATGATATAGTATTATATAATTACTTCTGCATTAATTAACCACCTCTCCTGGAGCCGACACCTTATCGTGGTGGAGGGGTTTGCGTGTTCCAATGATCCCAGGAGCTAAGTTGCC
>JAODKF010000038.1:1719609-1731952 GCA_026779585.1 Mormyrus proboscirostris | reverse complement strand
ATCCAATCCAACATCTATGGGATGTGCTGGACAAACAAGTCCGATCCATGGAGGCCCCACCTGGCAACTTACAGGACCACGGGACACCTTCAGAGGTCTTGTGGAGTCCAGGCCTCGACGGGTCAGCGCTGTTTTGGTAGCATGAGCAGAATGTTACATAATGTAATGGCCAATCAGTTAATGTATTACAGAAATCAGCTAGGAGGAGATCCTGAAGATATCTTGATTTTGCAAACACCAAACCAGGAGAGACATTTAAGGTTTATCAGAAAACTACTTTAATGAAATGCTTATATACCAAATGCATGCTTGGTCGTTAATGATTCTTACAGTGATCAAGAAGTTACATGGCAGAAAGTGACGCTTTTGCTCCCGAAAGCGTCGTTTCCATTTTGTTCTTCCTACAAATTATTCACTAAAAATTACTTCAACAATGACGTAAATTTAACAATTGCTGCGTACGATACAGGCCACATACAGGTGAAACTTGGCCCACAGTCTTTTGAAAGATTTTAAAATGAAACACTGTTTCTCCCCGTCTGCGGGATTGTTTGATTGCTTCAGGATTACGCAATCTTCGAAACAAAGACGACCAGTTTTAGCGGTTAGCTTCATTACTGCGCCAGTCTGAACATGACGTTCATATGATATACCAACCATCGCCACTCATCAATCACGTGTCATAATCACTTAAAGAGCGATCAAATATCCAGGAGGGAAGCCGGTGTGGAAGGGACTGTCAGGCGATGACATTTTAAAGTGACAAGGCCTTTTCTTTTTTTGGCATTAACATTTCTGAAAAAATTCAATCAAAAAGTCAAGTCAATGATAAATTCGGGGTGGCATTTCAGTGGTACAATTTGGTCAGAGAGAGCGATGCCTTACAGAAATGTAAACACATATTCTGGTTTTTATTTTTACAGCCCAAAAAAAAAAATTGCTGGTTTGGCAGCTTGTCAGGAGATGTAAGTGGATCTTAACGCCAACATCTGCTTCCATTCTCTTGAAATGGTTTTTTTTCAACGTATTACAGTACATGAGACACACCCTATCTCCATAAATGATAAAGGGGACAAAAAAGCGTACTGGTTTAGCAAAATGCACAAAAACCAGGGAGAGGTAAACGTACGACTAACACCTCCTGGCACAATGACGCAGACTATGACTTCAGTCATGGTCAAACGTGCACTACAACTTAATTTACTTCTCAAATTTAATTACAGACTTTTTGACCTAGACAAGAGATATTTCATAAGAGCAGATTCCCTGTCACTCTTCCAAGCAGAGCTTCACATGCCAGACACTTGCTTCATTTAATTACTTGAATGTTATAGCAAGTTTTTCCACATCTGCAAGCTAATAGGAATAAAACTTTGAACTCTGGTTGGATGACAGGAGTGTGGGTAAGCCTTCCATTCTGACACCCTCAGCAATAATACTGCAATGAATGCTTGTTTTTATGGTGGGACTTCCTCAGCCTAAAATCGTCTTTTGCGACAGAAAGCTATCGGATAAGGGAAAAAAAAAGCATTTTAAAAAAATACCCAGATGGTTCGGCAAAACGGAAATAAAACAGAGGTTCATTAAATTACATGTTCACAAACATATCTGACACTGGACTGCCAAAATAATTTGGCCGTTTAAATTACTTAGGCGCCATTGTTCTTAGATGCAAACATTGTTTTGTGCACATGAACACGCCGTTGTAATACTCATAATTGCATTGTACTTGGTCAAACAGAAATACTAAAAAAGTGAGGCATTGAAATTGACCTATTTAAACAGTATATCCTGGAAAACTGCAAGTCTCCTTCACAAGTTATATAATGGCTTAAATTATTTTAAATTGTACATTGATTTCCTTCTGACTGTCCTTAAACACAGCGGCTCCCTGCATCACAGTTTAAGTCTGAAAATACTACTGGAACTAAGCTACATCTGGTGTTGTTGGTGAGAGAGCAAAATCTGAGGTACAGTGTAGCTTACTGGTTCAAAGAGTGCTAAACATGAATGGAATTATCGCATCGATTTTTTTTCTCTAGGGTCATGACACACAAACATTTTTCTTAAATATGTACATCCCAAACGTCCATCATCTGCCTAATCTTCTTGCTTCTCTTATTGTGTTCTGAGTTGGTAATCTGTAAAACAGAATGGAAATTAGCATATTTAATTAACCGTTCACAAAAGAATATATAAAAACACAACAATTAAAATGTCCCAGCATAACAAAAGATGAGGAGGTACAGTATACTAGTATTATAATTGGTACCGGCTTATTTGTGATTCCTTTAAGATGTGACCTTAGCCAACGGCACGTTCCACTTTCAACAGCTACTGAACATGGACCATGACAGTGATGCATTTTGGTAGCCAGCAAAGTTCCGGCATCTACACCAATGTTACTATAGTTTAGATATTTTAATACTGTTTTTATATTTTCAATTTTTCTCAAATCCTTTTTAGTTGTACTTTTCATTATGGTTTTATTAGTATTTATTTTAAAGATATTTCAATTTAGTTTTTAAATATTTTAATTTCATACATTTAATTTTTTTATATATACAGTTTTTATAAGTTGTATATAGTTTAGTTTAAGTAATTCTATTTCTGGGGACAGAGTGAAAGCTGTACAGCTATTTTATGTGTCCGATCTTTAGAGAATCCTGGTTGCATACAAAGTCTATGAAGCTCTCATCTATACTGCACTATAAATACCTCCATAATACATTATGATGGCTTATACTGACCATTATGAAGGTGCATTATGAAGGTATCTATAGTGCATTATGAATAAGAGCTTCATGCAGCATTCATAATGCATAATAATACTTTCTGAATGGACTGAGATGCATTATGAAGGTATCTGAAATGCGTGATGACTGCTTTAAATGTTACCAAAAATATTTCAAGGTTTTATGTCAATTAATTTGGAAAGCAATACTTATAGTTTTCATTTAATAGCAGCACAATAGCAACACATTTTCATATCATATTTTATTTCAGTTTTCTAATACTTTTAATTTTTAACAACAGCCCTGAAACACACCTTCATCATGTGTTGTTATTTTTACCCAGCCACTGGAAAACAGCTTTCAGGGGGGATTCAAGTCTGATTTAAAATATTACGATGAATATGCAGAAAAACGCGTCGCAAACTGTGACTTACACATGACCAGAACACATAAGCTATTAACGACTTTTGGGCAAAACACTATAGTGATGTTTTAGCTATCTAAATTTTGATCTGACCAACATACATAATCCAAATGTTTTCTAAATATTAAGTAATTTAAATAAATTAGAACAGGAAAAACTTATTCTGGAAGGATGTATAATCAAGGAAGTATAGTGAGTACTGAAATATTTATTGTTTGACACCTGGCATTTATTGAGCAGAGACAAGTTGTCGATCATGGATAATCACGCACACCCGAAGACTGCCTGAAGGTGTAAGATACCAAATAATCTGTTTAAGAAGTGCCAGTCTTCCTGATAGCCAACGTTTCGACATCGGCTAGACGTTGAGATAGGTGAAGTTTTGACAAAAGTCACGCCAAGCCCATAAAGATCGCTGAATAGATACCAAGGCTATGTACCAACAAGGTGAAGCGGGAAGACAACGCCAGATGGGAAGATGGCATCACAGAGCCTCCGGCCTTCACGGCGGTGACTAACAGTGAGCTCGGCCACCGTTCTGCCGTGCTGCCATGTCACCACACGCCGAGTCTTTCCCAATCCGTTATGCAGGGCACAGGGCCTGAGCATGCATAGCCTCAAATGTTATGTGCTGCGTTACTGGGTCCAGCTCAGTAGCAAGAAACCACAATCACAAATGACATACCTTTGGCTGTCAAACAAAGATACTTCTTAGTTTATCTACAGGGTCAGCAAGTCAGTGAACCACAAGACCAAAAATACCCATTATTGTTGCTTAATTTAATACACGGCATCAGCATGGCCTGTGCATACATTATGCATATATTTTACACATACATAGTATATATCGTATGCATTGATTGCACCGAATCATGCAAGATTTTGCATAGCAACAGTCAACCATAGCAAAATATGTCCTCGTTTTATTTGGTCTTTGGCACAATGTTCACAATTGGTTGACTGCGTTTCTGTGCGGCCCACACCACCGTATGCCATGTTGGCCACGCCCCCCTTCTAGCATGCCCCCTGCTTTTATTTATTTATCTCTCTCTCTCTCTCTCTCCTTACTCCGCCTGCGCTCCATCAAAAATCCATTGGGCTCCTACAAGCCTCCGCCCCCCTCCATTTCACCTATCAGAGAACACAACGCACACATAGCAGCGATGTCACATATAGCTGCAGACCCCGCTCCAGCTTTACTTAACATTTCCCTCGACTGTCCCCAAAATTGCACGTGAGTTTATGCAGCTGCATTTGTCCATATTTTGTCAATACAGGTTGCAATAAAACTTTTTTTATGCTCTAATGCAGGGTTTTTCAAATCTGGACCTAGATTCCAAATCCAGTCCTTGTTTCCAGTTAACTTCGTTAGTTTAATAATTACTGATTCTGATTGGTCAGAGGCTTCACACCTGACTGACAGGTAAAGGAATCTGGATAACCAGCAGTGCTCGGACCTCGAGGACCGTGATTTGAATAACCCTGTTCTAATGTAATTCACATCCGTTTTACACATTTGGGTCTTAAAAAAGTTTACTCTGAGGTAAATGTGACAGACAAAGAAGGAACTTACATTAAAAGTGTACGGGCTTGTTTAATGCGTCACACTCATGGCAATAGAAATGCTTTAAAACTTGACTAAACAAGTGGTAACATCTGTTTAATGTGGCCCCTCCAAAGCTTACAGTTACTGGCTGGACAGCCTCCATACTGGGGGAAAAAAAATCATTAAAGAGAAGTTTGTCATGGAAACGGAACAGTATAGAATACTCTGACAAACTGACGAAACTCGCGTTCCCAGCGGAGGCCAAGGGAGTCTGGTTCTCATTGGCTTTTAAATCACATCCACATTAGAGTAATTAGAATGGAGTCCGTAGTGGACAGAGTTTGTGCAGTTGCTAGGAGACCTCTGGGGCACTAAGAAAATAGTGCACATACCTCAAACTGAACATTTTTTTCAAAATGCACTGAAGAGATTTAAACATTTACCCGAATGTCCTTTACCAAATTATTCTGATTTAAGGAGACATATTAAGAAATATCAATCAGCACAGCGATGAAGATTCCACTGGGAAGCATGGAAATGCTATGAAGAGCGTTATGGAGGACGACCTTGTACACGGTGGGCAGGAGCCAGCCTCGACTTCACAGCATCTCAGAACTGCTCAAAAATTAGCTGCCTGGTATTTCAATGCACATTTGCCACACCTAATTACACGTCCATGTCACACAAAATAAAATTTCCACCGTGTACGTTTTATTTTCAAATTATTAAAATTTAATTCGGCTACAGCAAAGTACTTGTTTGTCTTCAAGCAGCTGTTGCTTTCCTTTATGAACGTTATTTACCTGCAGAACCTGCTAGGATAAGCTGCTTGAATGAAGACTAAAAGAAAGACGAAGAAAGAAAAGGTTCTGCGCTCCAAATTGTGCTATTAAATGTGATCACTGCCAGTTTTCTTCTTTAATTGATGTTAATCTGCGCAAACTTGAACATTCCTTGTTCACTTTGCCCAAGAAAAAAAAAAACAGCGACCAAGAGAGTAAACACTGTGTGTCCACAGAATGACTCAATCCTTTGCTTAAAGCAAGAACCATGCAAAAATCTCTCACATCTGTATGTGTAGCTTTCAGTCAAAACGGACCGATCACCAGACGTGCGGATTATGTTTTATATGTTTCCCCATCTAAATGTCAGCAGCTTTCAGCCAATTAATTCGATGCTGGAATCGTTGCTGTTTGTCCTGTACTTAATGAAAAAACAAGGGGAAAATAACAGCACACTCAGGGTGATCCATTTTTCCCAAGACAAATATTTGCGCTGATAAATGCTTCAGCCAGCGCATAAATGAAATCAGCCCTGCGTCCCTCTCTGCCTTCCTTCCCCTTAAGCATTCTGGCCAAAACACTGCGCATCACACAAAATGCATCAAATCTCTTTGCATGCGACCAACCTGTCGCACATTGTTTTAGCCTGCCGTCAGATAAAACATGGCACCTTTCATAACAACTGTGCAGCAAAATCGACACACTAGTCATTATACCTAATTATGTATAATTAGCTATTTACGGTGAAGGTATTTTAATTAGCATGCATCTTGCAGATACTGCTTAAATTCATGGAATGCAGGATAGCACTGGAGTCTGATTATCACACAACAGTAAAAAAAAAAAGAAAAAAAAAACATATATGGTATTATGAAACATCCAAAGATACACTATCCTTCTTCTGTCCTCCCTATATTCTTCACCATCAAAAAGACTGGGATGGGGAGGGGGGGTTACAGTCTCACAGTGCAATTTAGGGTGGATTTTAAATAACTATATGAAATATGGAAAATACAGACCATGACATGGTTTACAGGTGGTGCTAAGCAGTCAGCACTGAGCGCAGGTCTCCAGAGCCGACGCAAGCGGCTCACGCCATTGTGAGCATTAATGCTTGTGCGCTGCTGTGTCTGTGTCACTTTGCAATTACATCACCAAAACACTATGTGACTGTGCACGGTAAGTCTTGCTAAAACATTTCCACTCTGTTACTGGAAACAAGACTTGGCAAGCTTTGCAATCTTAATGATTGTTCCTTTTCAAGATTAACTCGCACACACTTAAAAATCACTGTAAAGTGACCACTGCTTTTGCATGAGAACTTCATGCACGCAGTGACGCTACCAAGCAGACTAATCACAGCTGTTCCAATGAACCCGTCGCGATGCGCGGTTACATGTCCGGGGAGGTTAGGGTCAGGTAGGCTACATGGCTATGCCGTACGACACTGAAACATACATCAGGATTCAGACCTTGTACCACGCAGGGGACTCAAAATACGCCATGGAAGTCATGCAGAGTCGCATGCGGCACACTGTCACCAGACCTCCACCAGACACGGCGCGGGGCTGGCAGGAAGTCTAGACGCCTTCAAGGGAGGTCATGACAATGACAGTGAATTCAGGGAGAAACAAGCCCTTTCAGATTAGCAGGACAGGGGAAAACAGCTCGACCTTTAACGACTGCGAAATGCTTTCAAGCAATGTCTAACTTTTTTTTTTTTCCTTGTAGCCCTTTGCGATCCTGTGATGTAAAAGGCACTATAAATAAAATGTATTATTATTACTATTAGTAGTAGTAGTAGTAGTAGTAGTAGTAGTAACATGTACTGTCAACACATGACCTAATGAAGCTTAGAAAATGGGAATTTCCATATCATTCACATGGTTTCAGAGACTACTGGAGGTAGAATGTGGGGGGGCGCACACCCACTGGCAGATATGTTCAGCTGGAGGCAAATCTGCATATTACAAGCTGTGTATCATGGCGCTCTGAAATGCAGACTGCACTATAATGTGAAGAACTCCACCAGTTTCACCACAGATACTTGAGAAAAAGTTTTTGAAAGGCTGCGGACATCAAGTTAAACTCCTCATTTTAGCCGAATGTGTTCTTAGCCTCTGGAGAGCTCTGATTGAAAATATTCCTGCCCTCCCCCCCTCCCCCTCGCGCATTCCTGAGCTGCTCGACACGTTCGTAATAACACTGACACGAGAGCTAACTGACACAAACGGTTCGGAGCCAAGGCGGAGCTGCTGCATCCCTCAGGGCTGCCACAGTCATCCACTGATCCCAGCTCAGTCTCTCAAGGGCAGGGTCTTTCTGCAGTGCCAATAGAGGCCAGCAGTCTGTTCCAGTGCATTCCACGTACTTTCGTTTTATCCTTCTTGTTGCAGAAAAACATTTCATGCAAATGTGAAATATTTGCATGTGACCTCTTGTTTTTCGGCTCATTAGACACACTATCTCACACACATCTCCGGTTACAGGCAAGCTGAAGAAGAAGGCCGCAGTCAAATACAGGATTAAAAAAGCCATCGGCTGCAAATCGAACGGCACGAAGCTGCGACAGCCAGCGGGTTCACTGTCGATCCTCAGCCAGTCAGTCACCCTACAAAGTGCTGGTTTTCCCAGCTAGCAGAAAAGCGAAAAGCTGTCACGAGTGTCACGGCGACTGTCTTGTGTTGACACGTAAAGCGTGAGCAGATACGGCCGGGCAGCCAGGAGAGGGAGGGAGAGAGAGAGGGAAGGGGAAAAAAAAAAACAAAACAGAAAAGAAACATGGAGAAAGAAAAGAGAAGCAGTTCTTTGGACCAGAGATGGAACCTCTCCAGCCAGAATACAAAACAAAACTTCCTGTCAAGAAGCGACCTCCCAAGATTAATCCTTTCCTTTTGTCGATATCGTACGCGATTAATACATCGGCCTTGTGGACATGGCTTGCATTTTTGCATTCACAGGCATAATTCATGCGGAGGCCGTTTGTTCTGGGTGGGACAGCTGGCCCCAAGAAGCCAAGAACAACGATCCGGTCTGGACGTTTCCTTCCTGCCAATCAGAGGCAGGCTGAGCTTCTCCTTAGCCATCTGCACAGATAACTGGATCAAGACAGTGCTCAGAAATCACGTGCTGGGGTGGGGGTGTAAGATAATGCGTTCAGCAGAAAGAGTTCGCGTTGCTCTCAGATGGGCGCATTGCTCAAACTCTCCCGCGTTTACATGCAATCCAGCAGGATAAGTCCCACAGCAATTCAACAGGCCAGGCATGGAGGCCTTAATGTCTTAAATCTGCATTTTGGATTTTACCCACCATCTCTACCTAGTCAGGCCCGCGCCCCAGCACCCCAAACCGCCCCTGGCTTCAGCGGGACCGAGGGGGGACGACCATTTACTCTCTCCACTCCACTTCTCCAAGCAGACCACCCACAAATAATTTATTAAAGTGTTTGACTTTCACATTTCACCTACAGTTTCAGCACAAAATGGCCCATTTTACTGCCACTATGCGGCCTAAGGAACATGAATTTTACAGCTGCGATTCCTGTCTGTGACGGGGGCGGAGACTGGAAAAGAACATTGTGAGAAAACAGCTGTTTTATCGTGATAGGGGGATTGTAATAAAAGCGAGACGCAGAGAGGCGCGAGCACGGCGCTCCAGCTCAGTACCGAGGCCGCATACAGGGCTCAGACACGAGGTCAGCTGCAGTGTCACAGCCAGACACTGAACTGCCCCCTTAGAATCGTCAGATCTGTGCCACACGCACCTCTGACGCCGGCATGTTATTTCCTTGTTAGCAAGACAGCCACATTTAATAATACAACAGTATTGAAGAATGCAAACACGTCGTAAATTACAGCCCCTGTAAAGGGACAAACTTTAAAGGATCTGTTTGCACATTTCCTGAATGGAAACTGCAAACATTCCACAATTCGAATAGCTAGCGTTGGGTAGAAATGGCATAACGAAAAGGATCGACTGCATGTGAACGTGCCAGTCTAGTGATTTTTCTTACAAAAAAAAAAAAACTTAACACAGATCTCAATTGCACATGTGGAACGGAGGCTTGAGAAAGCTTCGAAAACGTTTGAACGGAGCGCAATCTGTCATGCGAAATGTATGTCATGGCGCCAAGCTCCTATAAGGCCCCTTTTTAAAATGATGGATTATTAATACAAACACTGATTATTAATGATTCAACAAGTGGATTCAGCAGAAACAAAAATAAAAGCCGGTCCATTCAACTAACTGAAATAGTTTTAACGAATCTGATTTACTGAACAATCCCCAAATCGGATTTGATGTTCCAATTTACTACTCAGTTTAATCCTTGATACAAACCCATATCAAAAGAGCTGACTGCGCTTAATAAGCGCGGAGAGTTTAGCTTAAATGTTTAATACAAAGTTTTTAATTACATAAACTGACTTTTACGCCCATAATAAATAGCAGAACAGCGATGGTGCTGATGAGGCCGTCATCAGATTTTCACATGACACACAGTTTAATGTAGCTGTGGATGCTACATTAGCTAAGTACCAACAAGAAGTGACCATTAAACAGTGACAAGGGCAGCGTGGTGGGGGGGGGCGGGTGGAGGCTGCACAGACTTCCTTACCTCCGTTCTGAGTGATGTATCGCACCCAGGGAAGGGCCTGGTACCCGCTCTTCTCAATGATCTTCAGGTAGCGCACCTGAAAGGTAATTCAGGTGTGTTAGGGTCGGAAGGTCACGTCAGCTGGCCCTCTAGCCTTATATGGTCATGCTCGCTGTGGATTCTGACCGAAGTCACCCCAGACCGCTAATAATTGCACGTCAAATGCCACATGCTCGTCCAATGGACGGTATAGGACACTGTTCCTGTGATTTTCACCCACACATCAGCACAGGCTGTATTGGCAGGGCTTGCTCCGACTTTAGCTTCACTCCAGAGGCCCTGTGGCTGACGCCCTCAGGACATCACTCAGAATCAGTGCCAGTAAACCATGGGAAATTTGTACCGCAAAAGAAAAACATATGAAGAAGTAGTAGTTAAGAAACTGCAGGTATTAATAGAAATTGGGGAAATGGCACCTTTCACTAGTTAGAAAATGTGTGTTTTTTTTCCCTTCTCCTTGTGAAACTACAACCCAGTTTGCAGAGGCCAAGGAAAGAAAACATTGCATAATTTTTTTGTGAAATTACAACTTATTCTACACGTGGCAATGCATTGCATAAGCTGAAAAAAATGCAATAAAATAAAAAAAAAAGCTAATCTAATTTATAATTCTGGGGGGGGGAAACTGCTGCTAATGGTCATTTACAATAAACTGCACTTTATATTTTTGTAATTAGTGTCAATTACGTTTATTAAACAAGGAGGTTACTAGGCAAGCCAACTGCCATCCGTCCTCATCAAAGATAAGGATCTTCTGCTTGATATTTCACATTGCTGGAAAGCTAAAACAGAGCAAACATTAACAGACTGACAGAAAATGAAATCTCTATGAAGATATTTCAACTTTCAATTTTGTTATCCATTCAACAATTTTACTATGATTATCCTCTACACTGAATCAAGTTCCCCAAGAGTTTAATTTTGCTAAACAAAACTGCCCAAAACTCACTTTCAAGCATATTAAACTTTTAAGCACACAAATATGCTGCAGCCAGTTATTATGCTGTTACCTCTAATTTCTGCTTTTCTAAGTATTTAGAGACCATATAAAAAAACTAATAAAAACAGAACAAGGGCAGCATTTGTATTATACAGCTGGCAACAGAGAAAATGGTTACAGCTAAACTGAAACTTGATAGTCTGTAAACAACTCTGGGGCCCCCAGAGTTCAGCTGGACCAGCACTGGGGATGCTGAATCACTGGCAATATGTGTGAAATTTTTATTTCAGCAAGCAAATATTTAATCCATGGGGGGCTGTGAAGGGGGGTTTCGGGGTGATAAATCAGAGCTTTGGGCTAATGGAGATGCAGAGGAAGCGCAGATGGGGTAAGAGGAGGGGCGGGGCCATGTGGACGTGTCCGGGGTCGTCCAGCTGAAAGCCGGCAGGAAGCGCATGAGGGCACACTTTCACAACACTGCCACAGCCACTCCCAAGAAAGTCAGTTGTTGGGTTTTGCGAGGCTGAGCGCATGGCCGGGCACCGGGCACCGGGCACGCCGATCACAGCCGTCTGAGATCTACGATGCAGAGGTGAACGCATTCTGAACGCACTCATCATCACCTGGGCAGTTTGTGCAGCCAAAACCATCTCAGAGCCCCAGCCACTGGCAGATCGCTCTGAACAAAATTGCCCTGCTTGCTCAAAGATACAGGAACAGAATCCAGGAGGTGATCCACTGTGAAGCAAAACCTCCTCCTTCCACAAAGGCATCTGCACCGTTTGGTCCTTTGCAGTGAAGTACACACACAACTCTGATAATCAGAGGTTTCATTAGAAATATTAACAAACTTCATAAAGGGGCCAGGAGATCATGCGTGCCACACAGAGAGCACATAAAGGGGCCAGGAGATCATGCGTGTCACACGCAGAGCACATAAAGAGACCAGGTGATCATGCGTGTCACACGCAGAGCACATAAAGGGGCCAGGAGATCATGCGTGTCACACGCAGAGCGCATAAAGAGGCCAGGAGATCATGCGTGTCACACGCAGAGCGCATAAAGAGGCCAGGAGATCATGCATGTCACACGCAGAGCACATAAAGGGGCTAGGAGATCATGCGTGTCACACGCAGAGCACCTAAAGGGGCCAGGAGATCATGCGTGTCACACGCAGAGCGCATAAAGAGACCAGGTGATCATGCGTGTCACACGCAGAGCACATAAAGGGGCCAGGAGATCATGCGTGTCACACGCAGAGC
>JAODKF010000038.1:1695548-1715596 GCA_026779585.1 Mormyrus proboscirostris | reverse complement strand
GATTTCTATAAGTGGGTCAAAAATGACCCACTTATGGAAAAGTGTAGGGTCATACCACTCGTGCATCATAGGGTTAATACATTACCTTTAAAAAACATGTTTTATGTAAAAATAGAGTACAGTGTCGCCTAACGGATATTTGTCACACTGGCACATTTACAGTACAGTATACTAACGTTACCCCTACTAATTCATAGAACACGGCTTTGGCTGCAGTTTTCTTTTGTAAGGTAAAATAAGTAAACGAACAGGACTGTAAACTTATTTAAAGAGGTCATATATGTAACCAAGGTACAATTCAATAAAATACATAAAGGAAACATGTACTGTACATACAGGGTACAGGTATTCAATCAATTAAAAGTTACGGAAAGACGTACAGAAATAATAAGTTGTAAAAATACTATGTGTGTGCTAACCACAAAAGAGAGAGAGAACAAACGTTTACATTAACGTGCATTTACTATCACAAAATAGTGAATTAACTGTATTTATGTAACCATTAGCATTCCAAAGGGAATAGACTTTGCGAATGGGATTCACATCTTGTAAAGGTCCAGTACAGTATGTACATAAAAAAGAATGTTTCCATAAGAAAGACATGTTTTTTTAGGGATTTTTAACTGATTTATATTGTATGTCTTGAACTTTCCCCAAAAACACAGTAGAATCTTCATTAACTAATTTTTTCTTACCAATTTTACACTTAAAAGCATGAAAACTTATAAATTACTACGGAAATTACACGTGTTTCTGTAGGGTTTGTCGAGGATTTCGCAGATGTGCGAATGCAAATCACGAAGCGCAAATGCACGAGGGCTGACTGTATCTTAAAAAACTACACATATTAAATGATGGTTAATAAATAATTTAAAAAAAAAAACTAATTGTATTGTATACAACACCATTTCCAAAAAAGTTGTGCAAAATGTAAATAATAGAATGCAATAATTTGCAAATTATATAAACCCATATTAATACTAATCTAACAAATAAGAACAGACAAAAGAAATGCTATTGTTTTATGACAAATATATGGTCAATTTGAATTTGATGCCAGCAAAGACTTAAAAATTAGGGAGAGGTGCAGGTTCGCCACTGTGTTACATCATCTCTTTTTTTTTTTTTTTTTTAAACAACACTCTGCAATCGTCTGGCAACTGAGGAGACCGGTTGCTGGAGTTCTGAAAGTGAAATGTTGTCCCGTTCTTGACCGATACAGGATTTCAACTGCTGGACAGTTCAGGGTCTGTTTTGTCAAAGTATCAAATAAGTAGCCCAGCTGGATTGTAACTTTAGCTATTGGTACTCGACCAGAAGTCAATGGAAAAGGGAAAGTACCAAGAGCACCGCACCAAAAAGTATAGTACCGGGTGTGGTGGGAAAGCGTCCTGAAATGTTACCTTACTCCTAAGTATAAAGGAAGAAGCTACATTTGGGTAAATGACTGAAGGACTCCCGTTTCACCATGAGGCTCCTTCACGACAGTCTACACTTCTGTTATTTTGTTCATTTTCTTACAGAAGAAAACTCAAGACTACAGAACATAAGCAGTGTTGTCTCTCTCCTTTTAATATTTCCTTTTATTTTTATAAGGATGGCCATCTAGCAGCAACCCTGCCAGCAAACAAACACACAAGAGGAGACGACAGTAACACACTACTTAGAGGACTGGGTCAAAGGTGAAAGCAAATATGAACTCACGGCCAGTGTTCTCAAACAGGACCTTGTCGTTCAGGCCAAGGCGCAGCTCAGGCATCCCAGACAGAAAGACGCGCATCTTAATGGAGCCCACGATCTCGCTGCGCAGCACATTCCCGTTGGCGCTCACCTGTGGAGGAATGCGGGGTCAGTTGGCCATCAAGGCTCAAGGGTGCCAAGAAGGCATGTGGGGGGCTGCTCTGCGTTCCAATGTGCGGGAAGGAGGAGGGGACAGAAAATTCTGGTACGAAACAAAAAGCCCCCTACCAAAAGATTAACAGACTCGATGACGTCCAGGAAGACCTCGTTTTTCCTGTACTTGATGCCCTCTGACCTCCAGGACACGGCATTGGTGACAGTCGCAGGCGGGCGCGGGGCCCCCGTGTCTAGTTTATGGCCCTCCTGGGTGATGTACCTAGACATATACAAACAAAACATCTAAAAGGAACAACCAGAGAAACTGCCTGAAGACACCTTGCGGGCAAAGGTGGGACGAGCCAGCGAGGGTCTGAACTTAGAGAGTCGCGGAAGCTCACTCCTGCAGTATCTTGCTGTCTGTGGTCTGGGGGTAACCAAAGTCCATCAGCTCATCCAACAGCTCGTAGATGATGACGAAGTTGTCCCTGATGCTCTCCTCCTCCAGTTCCTTGAAGTACTCTGAGAACACCTGTGTATCACGGCAATCCATCAGACCTCTAAACCGCAGTTCATACTGCACTTGTCCGTGTGCCGTTAAGTTTCCGCACGACCGGGCACGGAATTCACTTTTCCGTGAACATATGCAGTCGCGGACAGCACAAGCATACAGCGGTGATATTCCACCAGACCAGCAGATTGTACCTACTGGAAACACCTCGTAATGCTCTACTGATTCCTTGCATATGTGCAGTAGACACAATGAATGCAAGTAGACAGATCCACAATCAGGACTGCAAGCACAGTCTGCACAGACACCGCTGATGCCGAAGTCCGAATCATGCGCTCAACCCTCCATAAACCTACTTACTAGAATAGAAAACATTATACTTAATTCAACTGGAGAAAAAAGTAGTATTGCAATAGGAATCATGCCTGTGGGTGTGGTTGTTATATCACTGCTTTTTCTTTACTAAAATAGTGTTTTTTTGACATGAATACAAAACTCCCAAAAGTCATTCACTCCAGCTGGCGCCTGTAGGTGGATTTTACCGCTAACAGACTTTGCTTTTTAGAGTTCCTTGTCTTCTTTTGTGTCGTCCTATCGCAGTAAGGCAATGATAAACAAATAAATACAATATCACAAGCTGGGTTAAAATATGATCCTTAGGTTATAAAGGTACAGAGAGCAGCCAAAAAACATGCATCAGTAAACAGAAAAATAAATGAATTCAGAGAAGAGGGTGATCATGTTCCAGATCATGCTAAACAGGAAAGTGATTGAACCTTCAGGCCATAGAGGGGGACAGACCCGAAGAAAAATTCCAAGCAAATAAAACTTCAACAAGCATGAACGCTTTGCGAACATTTTTAGTTCTGAATACACTGATGTGCGGCAACGTACGTATTTTAACCTGCACTGAACCCCTGCTGCATTTTCTAACACTATTAGCTAAATGAGTAAAACACAATTGTCTACTTTTTAAGCAATTTTAGTAGAAAGTTCCAAGAGAGTATCGACGCATGAGTTCTACTCACCTGGATTATCTTGTAGAGGAAGGAAAACACCAAGGATACAGAAGCATTTTTCTTCGATGTGGCAACAACTGATTTAAAATGAAGTTAAAGGAAAAACAGACGATGCTGGTACTTATGTTTTATCTGACATTTCATTGGCTATGTCTGACAGAGGCCTCATGAGAACTACGGCCTGCAGAATGAAGTGGAGAAATCTGAAATATTACTAAGCATTCCATTCCATCCATCCAGCTCACGTCCAACAACAAATTCAGATCAGGAATAAGCGCACGTACGCACACGCACGCACACACACACACACACACACACACACACACACACACACACAACAATTTAGTGACACCAAATTATATGACATGCTTCTAAATGATTAATTAACTCTGAAATCTCCAAACGATCTCATCGTGTGACACACCTAGCCGGCACTCTCACGTCACTACACACATCACGCCACTGAACGCGTAGCGGCAGCAGCATTAGGATACGGTACAGGTTGTTGTGCTTGATCCACATGAAGCGGACACCACCGTGCGCCAGGATCGGGGACAAGGTTCCCTCCTCTTCCTTGTCCATGAGGATGGCCATGAAATGCTCGATTTCAGACATGTCCACATCGCCTCTATAGTTGCGACAAATAAGGACCTGTTCGGGGACAGTATGGGGTCAAAACAAAAAGTGTATTTCAACTTTGTCAACTGATGACCACCCCGTGCAGTATTATGATACTAATGTAAACGCAGTAACATTGACATCATTATTACTTTTAAACTAACACTGAATTTACATTATTTATTATAAAAACTAATTTCCAGAACTGTTTAAATTATAAATATCTGAGTACTTTCCAGAAGGATTGTAATAACTTCATGTGGGAACCAGGAATAATAATAAAAATAAAAAACATATCTAAAAGTTTTGATATCTTACATGTATTAAGTTTTACACCAGTACTTTTAATTCAGACTAGTCCAACATGGCACTAGCATTTATTGTGAAATACACCACATTTATTCATTTCATCTGCATGTCTTAAGCCATAAACAAAAAGGTTTTTTTAGCTGACAGCCATCTCCTACATGCCATCTGATCCGGCTACTGAGAAAATGTCATTTTCGTCAAGGAAATGACGTTTTCGTCACCCGGCTCATACAAGATTACTTTTCTAACCTGACTAACTGTACCTGCCCTTCTCAGGCTCGCAGGTTAGGCGTGATGAAATGTAACCGATCCGCTGATCTGCTTCTTTGAAGCTCAGGTATTTGCGACTATGCCTTCTTAGAAGAGTACAGACAAGAGCTGCGCAAATAAGCAATTCCTTACAAATCGCAAGCACGATTTTACTTCCCATTTACTAACGTATTTTACTTGTTTAATTTTACTTGTTTTTTTGCAAAGGGTTTCATTGGTTGGCATGTTTCTCAGTATTGTGTATGTAAGCAGCTAATTAACACTGAAAGAAAGTGTTTAAGCTGTTAAGCTAAATGACTAGCTAGCTGTAAACTTGTATGTAAGGAACATGGGGAGATATCCCTGAATACTCAAAGAAAACATATGAGTACCTCAGAGTCACGCCATTTATATCAAAACCCTCATTTAAAAACTGACACAAAACCACGAACTGGCGGCATTTTCATGACGAGGCAGCATATGTGACGGACAGCGGAGCTGAGCAGAAACGGCTACCGACGGCGCATCACCATCACGGCTCCTCCGGTCACTTCCTTACCTTGCCTTTTAGGTCCAAGACATAAACCGCGCTGGCCGACATCCTGCCTTCCTCTACACTTCCTAGAGTGAGAGACAGAAGACTAGCGCCAAATATTTCAAGGTATGCTATACAACGCTACTATTTAATCTGAGATCCCATCTAAAAGTACTACGGACGCATCCAGCGGAGCAACGGTAACGGGAGGAAAATGTCAGGCAGCGTCACGCGCCGGAAGCGGAAGTGGAGCCGGAAACAGACGCGACGCTGAAGCACGTCTCCTTCCGGGAAGCCGCCGTCGTATTCTGTTTTCAGCATTTCCAGCTTTTAAAAAATATTTTAGTCTGTGATGGTTAAGGATTACAAACGTGGTGGGCTAAAAGCTGCTGATTTTGAAGCTTTGATTGATGTATTAAAGATAAACTGGATAAAAGTCTTTTTAACTCAACCAAATTCTATATGGTTTCACATACCAAAATATATTTTTCAAAATGTTGGAGAATTTTTTGTTAAGATGCGACTTCGAAATGTCTAACTTACCAATCAAACTATCTGACTTCCATAAACAAATACTGCTCTATTGGAAAATGATGTTCGCTCACAACTTTACACCGCATAGTTCCACCTTGTGGAATAATAAAACCATAGTAATTAACAGGAAGACTTTATTTAAACAAGAATGGTATGACAAAAATATCTTGGATGTGACGGATCTGATGGACGAAAATGGTAATTTGTTACAAGTTAATTCCTTTCTTGAGAAGTTTAATCTTAAATGCCCTTATAGAGAATTTAATCAAATCATTAGAGCTATTCCACTTCCCTTGAAATACATGATTAAAAATATCCTCACTAATTCAAACTTGTCTATTAAACTTCCTGATTTAAAAATTGGTGAATTGCAATTTAGTGAACGAAATTGTAATAACAAAGTACTTGGAAGTATGGTTAAAGAAAAGCTATTTTATGATATTGATAAATCAACAAAGATAAAGATTTCATATTTGAAATTGCATTAACGAAGTCCTACTGTAGTTATCTTAAATGGCCAATTGCACCCAAGGTGAAAGAAGTTCAGTTCAAACTATTACATAATATCTATCCTACTGCTGAAACTCTAAGGAAAAGATTCAGTTTTGAAGTTAACCAGTGTGTCTTTTGTATGACTGAATGTAAATAAATAAAATGAATGTAAATAAAGAAAATATAAGAGTATATAATATCCTTACACGTTGTTATATTCTAAAAGCTATCTTTATGTTACTGCTTTGTTTCAAAGTAGAAAATAATGGGACAAACATTTTGGCATACCCATATCATGTTTTTCACTATAATGAGTCATTTTTGCATTCATACCAAAGTATTTGATTCAATATTTGTATTTCATTTTAAGCAGTGTAAGACTATCCATGATTTAAACATTTACTATCATGCATGTGGCAGAGGAATTAAAAGAAAGTTAAAAAAAAAGATAATACTAAAAAAGAACTAAAATTAGAAATTTAAAAACTGGGGGAAAAAATCAAACATTTATTAATAATTTTAACTTACAGCTGGACCAGGTACACCTTGCTATTACCAGGTTGGACCCTCTGTTGCCTTCAGAACAGCCTTCTTCATAGCATAGATCCAACAAGGTGCCTGAAACATTCCTCAGAGACTTTGGTCCATGTTTACTTGGCGCAATCATGCAGTTGTTGCAGATCTGACTGCACCATCATGATCTCCCATTCCACCACATCCCATAGGTGCTCTGTTGGATTGAGATCCGGTAACTGTGGAGGCCATTTGAGTACAGTGAACTCATTGTCATGTTCAAGAAACCAATCAGAGATGATATGAGGTTTATGATAGGGTGTGTTATCCTGCTCATTTGGTACGAACGGGCTAAAAATGCTAAGAAAATAACCAGCACACCAAATTCTGGCCCTACCAGCTACATGTCACATCAGCAAATCAAGACTCGTCTGACCAGGCAATGTTTTTCCAATCTTCCATTCCATCTTGAGCCCATGTCCATTGTGGCCTCAGTGTCCTGTTCGTAGCTGACAGGAGTGCCACCCAGTGTGGTCTTCTGTTACTGTAGCCCATCTGCTTCAAGGTTCATTCAGAGATGCTCTTCTGCATTCCTTGGTTATAATGAATGGTTATTCGAGTTACTGTTGCATTTCTATCAGCTAGAACCAGTCTGGCCATTCTTTTCTGACCAGAGTCCAGAGAACTGCATCTTACTAGATTGTTTTTGTTTTTTAGCCCATTCTCTGTAAACCCCAGAAATGATTGTGTGTTAAAATGTCAGTAGATCAGCAGTTCCTAAAATACTCTTACCCGCCTCTGGTACCAAAACCATTCTGATGTTCGAAATAAACATTAACTGAAGCTCCTAACCTGTATCTGCATGATTTTATGCATTGTGCTGCTGCCATATGATTGGCTGATCAGATATGTGCTGCAATGAGCAGTTGAAAAGGTGTACCTAATGAAGTGACCAATGAGTATATGTTACTTTAAAAGTAAAAAGCACATCAAATTGTCAGAGGACCTTTCCCAAGTCTGTTTATTTCACAAAGTCACACTCAAAACATAAAAATGTTACACATTCTTGCCATCATTTTACAAGGGACAATATACAGAATATCTAAAATTACATAACCAAACTGTTTTGTTGCAGGACAACTAATTATAAATGACAAACTTCCATCAGTTTATTCCAAAGGCTCCAATAATCTTCCTTTTTATTTGGTCCAGCTGACTTTGGGAATATCATAATGCTCCGTTAGGGTATCCAGGTGCCGATTAAAATCCTGAATGAAAATAATGCATTTTATATACAGAACCACTTATGCATAACGGTAAAATTATTTTTTATTTCCAATGATAATTTTTGAGGTTCATGCATAAGTGAATCAATTTTATTCTAACATGAATTTCTTACCTCAACTCTTCGTTTGTGTGTTTTTGATGCTTTTTTCAGAATCCTTTCCATTTGCTGTAGTATATGACAATAAAATTGTTATGATTTTAAATATTAGACAAGGAAACTACGACAAATGTTCAGGAATACACTTCATTCAGCATATTAAAAGTAATCATTGTAAACCAAGGATGGATAACTTTACCCTATTTGCGTTATTATTAAGTTTAATGGAGTCTTACAGCAAAACTCGATATATCGTATTGCAGTACAATTCCAGGTTCTCTAAAACCCCCATCCGATCACAATGGGGTGGTCATGGATCGTCATTATGAAACTACAGATGACAGCAAGGTCAAGATAAAGTGTCGCGATCGAGTCGAAGTGTTACAGATACAACTACTGGGCACAAAAATGCCGATCTGTGAATACAGCCATTAACCTTACCCTCTTTTCCTGCATTTTATCAAACGCCATTTGGGCTGGAGTTCGTTTATCCATGTACCCTTTCTTCGTCTCCGGCTCTTCTTTCTGCGTCATCATCTGCTGCTCCAAGCGCTGCTTCATCTCCTTGTCTTTCTTTTTCTTCCTATAATGATGCCAAATGACAGACAGAAAGAGGAAAAACACCGCGGTCAGTTAGCTTCACAAAACATTCGGTCTAAATTTCTATAGCTGACTTCTGTGGCAAGTCCGCCACAGAAAGCATGCTGACAGTTACGTATCTACATTTCATATATATTACGGTATATAGTAATTACTTTTTCCCCGACGAAATATCGCCAGTTCCTTTAAGTTTCAGCGATCCCTTCTGCACATTCTCGTACTCCGCCATTATTATTTTTGTCTGATACTACTCTTCTTCCTCAGTAGCTTATGTGCCTAATGAAGACCAACGCGAAAACGCACACTGCCATCTACTGTTGGGAATGCGCTTGTACACGGACAAATGTGCCAGTGGGGAAATGTTTGATTGAGGAAAAAAACTACGTAGGCACTTTGATCAAAATGTTGATGAAAAACATTCCATGAATTCTTTGTGTTACTGCAACATTTGTGTGACCTCCTAGCTGGTAGGTGATGAAACAAAGCTGGATAGTGGCTTCAGTCGCTTCCCTGGCTGGATGTGTTAGCTTGGCCGCGTGCTTAGTTTGACTTTAGTGTCAGATTGACTTCCAGCATTTTCATAATCCAACATAGTGTCTATATTCAAATTGTCATCCCAGAACACTCGGGTATCCCCAGTAATTTTCCACACAGAAACACCATTCTGAACGGTATAAACACAAGGCATCCATTGCAAATGTAAAAAGAGGTGCCCAGTGCAGGACATCATGACACTGTACGTCACAGTGGTACCAGATGGAGAAGTGCTGATTGCAGTGCGTCAAGAGATCACTTAAGATCTAAAAATTGATGATGCTGATTTGCTTAATTTTCTTGTAGTTTTGTAATTATACTGTGGTAAAAACATTTGCTTCAAAGAACTGGGTAGGCAATCCAGGTCTGATCAAAGTCTCTGACAGCGATACACGTAATTCGGTCGTTGTCAGGAGCTGGATTTACGTCTGTTTGACTTAGGTAGTGGAGCATTTGGAAACACGCAACGCGCTCGGAAGGTAAATCACTGTAGTGGCTAGGGGTCGGCTCTGGGGGTCGCTAGTGTTCAA
Source organism: Mormyrus proboscirostris (assembly GCA_026779585.1). Classification (NCBI taxonomy): domain Eukaryota; kingdom Metazoa; phylum Chordata; class Actinopteri; order Osteoglossiformes; family Mormyridae; genus Mormyrus; species Mormyrus proboscirostris. The sequence continues at coordinate 1,705,932 of JAODKF010000038.1, read as the reverse complement.
AACAACTCACGTCGCCGGAAACACGTCACCCCGTCGACTCGGACGGCGCACATTGTGGAAGGAGAGTGTGGAGATGTCTGCTCTGTTTGGAGTTGTTAGTAAATTTAGGATCATTGTACAAAAATCCGAATATGTTGCACACACGTTTCATTTCAGAATACAGACTTGTGGGTATGCTACAAAGAAAGCTGGTAAGCTTTATTTTTTGTAGTTAATTTTAAGAGTATCTGCAGTCGCTTCAGAGACTCGTCGTTATTTAATTACTGACCAGGTGTGACCTTGGTTTTGATCGGTTTCGCATAAAACCGTCACGTTTGGACCCTGCATGTTTTTATTTTTAGTATACGCATTGAGTAAATTGTATATGCGTAAAGTTTGCTAAGCAGCTGTTATATTTATTAGATATGCATTGTTTTTTCTTTAGCTGTCAGGGTGATGCTGTCACCCATGATATCTGGTTAGCAACTGCGGTCTTGTTAGCCTACAAATTGTGGCAGTCTCCTCTGTGTGGGTGTGTGTGCTCATGATTTATTTAACCCACCATACAGACACATTTGTCGTTTTCTGAAACAAAGTAATTTCAGTCAATTGAGACGTTTATCGCAACCGAGTGGCCAGATCTTGCACTAAAAACGTAATTGATCTTTTCTAACCAGTTAGCTAACTTTGTAAGAAAAAAAAGAACATGTGCCACTGGGCTAAATAAACGTGCGGCAAGGCTGATGCGGGAGAATTTAAGATTCTACTTCAATGGAAATGGTTTGAATTTCGGAAATCTGACGTGGACCAGGCTACTGTAAACTTCAAGGATACCGTTCATACAAACGTGATAAAAGTTAATTAGTATTTCAAACTTTTAAACCTTTAGTATTACAAAATAATAATAAAAAAGGTTTTTATATGTTCAGTATTTTACATACCTTAAGCTTTATTATAATGCTACAAGCATTATCGTGATGTATATCGTGGATTGTGATTCTAATCAAATGTATTGTGATATGACATTTTGGCCATATCGCCTAGTCCTAGTTTAAATACTCCATAGACTTCATATGCACAGTTATTAATGCATACATGCATCACTTGCAGCTGCCAAGGGGAAATCGAAAGGTATGACAAAGGAAACCCTAAAAGGTCCTGAGGTCTGTAAGGACCCTGTGCATCTGACCAGCCACGCGGTCGGGGTGAACATCTTCAAGCAGGGTCAGGATCCTCCGCTGAGGCCACCCCAGGAGTACCCAGCATGGTGAGATGCGCTGTGCCAGTGTGCGCCTCTCTCTCACTCATCAGTAACGTGGATTTTAACTTTCGCATAGAATTCCTGATATCAGAAATACACATTATAACTAATCACAACTGAACTTTTGATATCAAGTATTTGCATTCTAACTATAGTTAGAATTGAATTTGTGATATCCTCCAGAGATGAATTAAAGCAAAAACGACCTGCCATAGAACAGGGGTAGCCAATCTTATCCGCAAAGGGCTGGTGTGTATGCGGGTTTTTACTGCAACTCCATAATTAGGTTACTAAATTGAGGACTGATTGGCTGAAGAGTCCTCACACCTGGGTTTGTACAGCTGACCTACAGGTTGTCCCAAAAACCTGCATACACACCGGCCCTTTGCGGATAAGATTGGCCACCCCTGCCGTAGAATGTCATCAGCACAAATCCTGTGGTCGACAGAGTGATTTCATTGTTGGGCCTTTGATCGGGGCTCTTAACCGCATTTGCTCCAGGGACACTGTCTGACCTGCTCACTGATCCTCACTAGCGTGTTACTTTGGGGAAAGTGTCTCCAAGTAAATATCCTATAACTGATTTGAATTTTCTGACACAATTCCATACCACTTACACTCAGCCCACCGTGCGTTACGGTGCACACAGTAACAGCACAACAGATACTAACTATACACAGCTATTTACATGAAGAAGGATGACTGTTTACAAGGCTCCTGGGCCATGCTGGGAAATGCAAATTGGCTCTGGCGTCTCATCAGGCGTAAAAGGAAGGGAATTAAGTTAGTGGTCTGTTAGACGCTGATGTTAAAGGATTTCCTCGTTGCCTCCCTTAGGTTGTTCCAGTTAAATCTGGGTCCCCCAAAGAAGCTCTCTGAGCTCGACCTGGACAGCCATGGCTACTTGAAGAGAGTGAGGAAGGAGCACATATGGCGAGACAACAAATTGCGAAAAGGCAAAAAGTTTTAGCGGACTGTTTTGGGGAAACCGGCATTCTGCGGCCGTCGGTGGATGGAGACACTGAGAACTGGGACTCTCCCGCTACTCTGACTGCAGTTTCAGTCGTCATCTGTTATGACTCTCGAAGTTTGAACTTGAGACTTGAATTTGCAATAAAGTGATCTGTTTGAGGGCGACGGCTTCCGGCAAAGTACCTGAACGCAGGATGGAACTTGTGAGCTTCATTGTGCACCCCGTTTTTGTGATATGAAAAAGAGGAATCAAAACTTTTCCCATGCTATTTGTTCAGTGTATACTGTTGAAAAATCTCATTTTAAATGTGCGTTTTGTTATAATTGCAAATGGAACATCACTGAGTACAGTGTTCAGTTGTTTTTTAGTAACTGCATCTAGTTTTTGCAAATGCCATGATATCGTATAATTTTATATTTAAATTTTGATTTCCTTAATATACTGACTTTATTACTTACACAAAGACCTGTTCACTTTTAAACGAAAGTCAAGAACACTTCTACAAAAACAGAAGTGTAATACAAGTTGTCCGCCTCCTTGCCTTCCTTCAAGCAATACGCCCAGGGAATATGAAAGTACACACCACCCAATGGCAATTTACAATCATTGTTAAACCTATTTTACATTAAATATGCCGGAAGGATAAACGTGTTTGTGAGCCACCTAACAAAGTTTCTAGAGAGCCCAGAACTACTTTTTTCAAACTCTGGTTTGGTTTGGAAAGATTTATGGGTTTATTTGCATGTAACATTTGCACGCATTATGAAACGCGACGCGGTGGATATGGGCGTTAGATATGCCTCAAAACTGGCGGCGTCTACTGCTGAACATCCCGGAAGCAGTCTGCCGAGCAGTGGTATGCCTATTTCTTATTTTATCTTATTTCATAACCACTAACCTGCATCAAACTGAAGATAGTACATGTAAAGGGAAGTAATTGTACCTGACGAACAATCTTAGAAACCGTAATTATCCATTAATTGAAATATGTTTGTTTTTCTACAGCAGCGTCTTTCGCCGCCTCAATAGCTCTGACTGCTTCTGCTTAGTGCGCGACTGCCGTCGTCGAAAACACGCTTTCATGTGAAGGAGTCTATTGATGGCTGTTTTAAGTAGATCTTAGGGGGGAAATACGTCGTATTGATTATTACAGTACCGGGGAGGGATATAAAGAAGTCCAAGGTGGTTACAAATGTTTGGCAGAAATACCGTTCAACTTATTTAGGTAAAATGTCACATGTTTCCCGATTAATATTTTCAGCTAGCAGTTGCCTGTCAAATGGAAAGGGAAAGACAATCGTGTCAATGTGCCTGTGAGAAATTAATAAGAAGTGCAAATGTTTTTGTTGCCACTTCAACTACTAAAACTAGGTGGGTTCTTTCAGCGTTTAATGTCAGTCGCGGGGAAATAGTTTAACAGATTTAGTTCCACCTTGTTAAAAAAAGCGTCAAATTAATTAACTTGTAGCAATGGTGATCATTATTAAAGTGGATTCATTGTACCACGTATGTATACTTCTGGATAATTTATGATGGATCGATTATAATCACCGAAGTATCTGATTCATCTTTATTTGAAGATGTAAAACAGCCTCTTTCTGTGCATTAGAGGAGCCGTCATGTGCTATAGTGCCTGTGAGACTGCAGCTTTTCAAACGGCTTCATGCGCCGGACCAGCGTCGGTCGCTTCCCCTTTAATGATGACATTGGCTCCGTTGTGTGGTAGTGAGTGGCAGGGATGGGGGACTGGAACCTGGGCTTGGGAACCCTGGGGGAGGAGGCGCTGTGCAAGCTGGCGGCAATGCTGGACAACCCCAGGTGCGGCTGGCGGCAGCTGGCCGCTGCGCTGACGGAGAGACCGCAGTTCCGCTACAGGTACGGGAGACCAGCCAGTCATCTCCAGTCAGTCTTCACTGCTTTGGTTTAAATTTTAAAAATCACTGCCGTTTTCGTCAGCAACATATAAATTGTGTGCGTTTCAATTATTAAAAAAATATTAGGTATATAAAGCTGTGGTTCAGTGCTATAATAATAATAATAATAATAATAATAATAATAGCATATTATATTGGTACAGTAACTGTCTTGTTTTGATGTAATTTGCTGGCCGCCTTGCAGTGAGAAGCAGCTGATGGGCTGCTCCCTCCAGGTGCTCAGCTCCACCGGCAGCCCTAGCCGCTCCCTGCTGGCCATGCTGGCCGACCATGCCTGCTCCCTGGGTTTCTTGCTGCACTGCCTCAAGAAGATCGAGCACCACAGTGCAGTGCAGTATCTCAATGTTACAGGTGGCTACCGACTACTGCTACGGCCAGGCCTGCCTTGTGTCCTGCTCGTGCTCGGAGACAATATGTCCACCCCACCCAGACACACACATTTCTTGACTCTACACAGCCCAGACACAGACCTATACAGAATTACCACTTACATTATAATCCACTCTGTTCAATAATGACTCTAACCTAACATAGCGCCTGACTTTTGACTGCATGCCGTCTTGACAGTTGACTGAAGGGGGGAGGGGCTGTAAATGGTGCACTTTTGACACTTTTGGTGTGACAGACCAAACCATTTCGTGCATTATAGGGAGGTGTTGTAAAACTGTTCTCGGCCACGATGTCAAGGATTATTTGGAAGATTGAAAAATAAGAAGCTTTTATGTGATTCACAAATACTATATAAAGTTTTCACAAATATTTTGTGAATGTTTGGGCCTCCTCTTTGACCCAGGGTCTGGGGACAAATGATCTGGTTTCCCTCCTGATCGCTGGTCCTGGCTACAGCTACCCTGTGTGTGAAGCACGAGATGGCAGCCTGTCCCAGGAAAGACAGGGACGCCAGTCCATTCGAGGGCACACTCACACTTACCTGCAGTGAATAAGTTTATAAGATATGTGTATTGTTTTGATCCTTAAGTGTATAAGGTATCAGCTTGCTCAGTCGCATGTCTTCAGACTGCTGGAGGAAACCTTAAACACAGGGAGGAAGGACATGCAAACTCCACACAGGCAGGCTTGATGATGACTGTTTTTACCGTCACATCAAACTGTCTCAGATTTAAGTCCGACTGGAGCACTCATGTTCCCCCTCATTTTCACATGGGGGTCACTCATGTTCCCCCTCATTTTCACATGGGGGTCACTCGTGTTCCCCCTCATTTTCACATGGGGGTCCCTGTAGAAGCAAATTTGTTGCTATTCTTTCAGTTCCCTAAGTATGAGACCTTAGCCAGTTTTTAAACATTCATTAAAGTTAATGGCTCACCATTCTTTTTGTAGTCATCTCTTTTCCACTTTTCTCTCCTTTTCTGAACACTTGACTTCTTTATGTTTGTGTACATTAATTTGGAGAAATCCAGTGATTATATGTGTATGTCAATAATAACTATCAACTTTTAGTTGTCAGTTTTGTAACAGAACTGAAACCAAATGCACTTGTATGATAACTAGGGACAAATGATACCTGAAACATTGTTATTCTTTTCTTTCTTCCTTTGAAGTGATGGAGCGGATCCGGATTACAGTGCAGCCGGAATCTCAGTTTGTGCAGGAGGGCAAGAGCGTGATTCTGAAGTGCCAGGCGACCGGCCCCACGGGCCTGACCTACCAGTGGTTTAAGGGAAAGGAAGAGGTCTGCTTTAATGACGTGTCTTATTTAGCCATTAAAGCTGTGATTCTGTGAGAGAACATCCTCTCGCACACTTACAGGTACTGAGTGGGATTGTTTGGCAAGAAACCCATCAAACAAAGTGTTGCTGTTGCTTTCAAGCTGTAATCAGAAAATTTTTGTATTTTTTTATTTTTTTTTTGGGGGTGGCGGGGGGGTACATTGGGATAGATAGAGGAGAACGGCGCCTCCCCACATGGGGGGGCTGAAATTTTTTTTTAAAGGGGTTGTGTAATTGTTTAATTGTACTACCTGGCTAAATGCCTCAATGGTAACACATTCAAACCTGCTATTTTAATACCTGCCTTCGTGGCTGGCTGGTTTCACCATTATTTTCATCACTGCTGTTAGTATTGGCAGTACAGTAACACTCATTGTAGATGCTTCACTCCTTGTGTTTTGTGATTTGTTTGCCAGAAACCAGGTCGCAAGCATTTGCATGTGGTCTCATGCTTTGCTTTTTCTGTGCTTTTAGGTTCCCGGTGGCAGCGGCCCTGAGCTGGTGCTGTGCCCGTTTGCGGCAGCTCTGCAGGGGCACTACATCTGCCGTGTGAGCCAGGCGGAGCACTTCCTCTTCTCCCAGTGGGCTCGCGTCAGCTTGGCGGGCTCCCGCAGCGCCAGCATGGGTACGCTCCTCAGTGCTTTCAAACATCACTGCTTAACATGCAGCGTTGGTTCCCTCAGCAGTCAGCTTCTTCGTGAACCTACCAGGTTGCCTTGGCTGACCCGGGACAGAATGCAATTAAACCTCAGACCTGCTGGCCAGAAGTCTCCAGAGCTTCTGGACTGTGTCTGGCCAGCTTTGTTATTTGGAACAACATGCAAGGATCCCTTGGTGTCTTTCAGGAATTATTTGCAACTTGTCCTCTGTGAGGGACCTGCGCATCATCAGGCAGCCCCAAAGCGTTGCCGCGTCTGAGGGGGAATCCCTGCATCTGGATTGTACAGTTGAGGGGAGCCCCGCTCCTGAGTATCAGTGGTACCACAATAAGGACCCTCTGCCTCTGGCTGTGGACTCCCATCTCAAGGTCACACTTCTTTCTGTTTCTAATAAGGGGCATAAACATTTTGTTGAAGTTAAAGCTTGTTTTTATTTGTTTTAGGATTAGTTTCTATCTACGTTTGGGCTTTTTGGTCATTTTCAGAGTTCTTTACTTCTTTTAGCTTTTGTTGGTAATTTCGGGTTGCTTCTGGACTTGCTGTACTATTTTTAGATATTCTTTTTAACACAGTTGTGTTTTTAGATTCCATGTGTGACCACTGCAGATAGGGGGCAGTATAGCTGCAGAGTGTACAATAGCTACCAGGAGGTCTGGAGTAATGAAGTTTATGTGTCAGTGGGTAAGTTTGAAGCGAGTACTTCTGTGGTCTGTTATACAGGGGAACACACGTTACAAATGTCTTGGAAATTTATACTGCCTGGCCAAAATACAAGTTGCACCTTGTTATTTCGTCGGGCCGCCTTTAGCTTTGATTATGGCGCACATTTGTCATGGGATTGTTTCCACCAACTTATGCAGCATCAACATTTATCATCAACATTTATTTTCATCCAGAGTTGTATTCATTTCTCGCCGCGATCTTGTATTGATGATAGGCGAGTTAAACCATGAAGTCTTCTTCAGCACATCCCAAAGACCTTCCGTGGGGTTTAGGTCAAGATTGTGTGGTGGCCGTTTCACGTGTGAAAATGATTCGTCCTGCTTCCTGAACCACTCTTTCGCAATTCGAGCCCGATGAGCTTTGGCGTAATCATCCTGGAATATGCCGGCGCCATTAGGGAAGAAAAGCTCCATTGATGATGGATGGGGATATAACCTGGCCATTCAGTATGTTCAGGAAGTCAGCTGACTTCACTGTATTGGTCCATAATGTTGCTGAGCTGTAATAATGATCCAATCATTGGCTTAAAAGTATTTGCTGATTTAAATTCAAATTGTGATTCAATTTTTTGTTGGTCGGGCATTTACATGAAGTAAACCAGCGTTTTGTTTTTAATCAACAGGAGAGTAAAACATACACTTGCCTGCTTCCACATTATATTTTATCTGTAATACAAATAACAATATACAAAACGCAGCACAAGTAGCACCCAACATGTAACTATTATGTATGCAGTGCCCTAAGCAAACATACATACATGCAATAATAAATCTCTTACTATAATGTTAGACTTTAAACATCCTGGTTTGTGTTTATTAGGTCCCAGCTCGTTCTCTGAATCTTGCTGGCCTGAGAATGTCCAAGGTATGTCTGACACCCGACGGGTCTGACATTCTGAAAGATCCTTGTGAAAGACCCCGTGTTTAACTAGCTTTGTTTAACAGGTTCGTCCGCATGCCCAGTGAGGCAGCGTCGCCGTTTCTATGGTAAGCACCCCAAGTGCAGCGCGGTCTGTCAATACGCTGTGAACTTCTTGTCCCGTCTCTCACGCTCATTGTTCCAATGCTCAGTCACACAGTACAGCTCGTACCGTTTCTCACCGGATGTGTGCATTAATTATATAATTAAATTTTCTGTTAAAAGAGATTGAATAATAACACACTCGAAAGAATGTGGCTTGAAATGCAAATATGCCGTTTTTAAATTACATTTAATAATAAGCTTTTGTCCAAAGTGACATGAGTGAGGCAGAGAGAGTAAGCAAACAGCTGTCAGTGAGCCAAGATTTTTCTGATTGAAGTTGAAAGTTTATAGCACATAATGACCTTCCAGTACAGTAGTGTCATTGCTGTACATTGGGTCCTCGCTTCTCAGCCTGGTCTCTCCTACTCAGCAACAGACAAGGTGGCCCTGCTCATTGGGAACATGAACTATCAGCACCACCGGCAGCTGAAGGCCCCCATGGCTGACGTCCACGAGCTCACCAGCCTGCTGCGGCAGCTGGACTTCAAGGTGGTGTCCTTGCTGGACCTCAGCTGGCAGGAGATGCACAGCGCTGTGACAGAGTTCCTTTTGCTGCTAGACCGCGGCGTGTACGGTCAGTGTTGGGGGTGTCTTTGCAGGGTTTCCATTCAGAAGTCTCAGCGATTTGATTGGTCTTGTCTGATCACCTCAACTAAGGACTGCGGAGGGAAATTCCGTATGTTTGGGAGCTGTACCAATGAGGCTATTTGTATAGCTAAAGACAACTGGCTGTCAGGGACTCTCACGTGGCCACTTTGCAGTTCAATAGACCCACAGCGTCACAGAGATCATCCATGCCACGGCCAGTTTGACTTTAATTCACAACCGTGTCAGATTGTGGTTTATGAAGCTTAAGTCTTGTGTTTTGTGAATGTTCTTTGCTTAATGAGGTATCTTATGGGGCTCAGAGAGGGAAAGTTTATGTTCAGAAAGTACAAATGCTGATAGAAGATATTGTTTCAACCAACCGGTTGACCATAAAACATGACATTTATAGAGTACTCTGCTGGTTAGTTTTCAGAAACAAAATCTTGGTCTGAACTTTTACCATCCAGTTCTGGTGCATGGGGTCCTGTAGGCCGTATCTCAGTTTGAATGAGCACCATGTCGTTTGCTTATATTAACTGGGAGCCAGCTGGCAGAGCAGATGGTGGTAATGGTGTGCGATTCTGACACTTCTGCCTAACATGGCTTCATTAAGTCAGTCAGCCAACCGCAAATTACATATCTGAGGACAGCGGCCTCCTTTGGCACTTAGCGCCTGCGTACCTGTCGCCGCTAATTACCGTCGTGTTCTGGACCGTTCTCAGCACGTCTAACAGCCTTTGTCGCTCAGTGATTTTTTTTCCTCAAGGTTATTTTGCGTTAAAGTGCCGACATTTATGACTGAGGCTGCTCCTGTCGCACTTCAGGGTTGCTGTACTTTGCGGGTCACGGTTACGAAAATTACGGCAACAGCTTCATGGTGCCCATCGATGCGCCCGCTTCTTACACCTCGGAACACTGTCTATGGGTGCAGGACGTGCTGCAGCGCATGCAGGAGCGTCAGACGGGGCTCAACGTCTTCCTATTGGACATGTGTCGCAAACGGTACGTTCCACATCGGCGCTGGAGCTACATCTTTATGCAGGGCTGCCAGCTCTCTCGGAGCTGGCCTGATACTCGTGCTTTCAGACGCTCATGCATATGGCCTGATACTCGTGCTTTCAGACTTTCATGCATCTGACCTGACACTCGTGCTTTCAGATGCTCATGCATCTGGCCTGACACTCGTGCTTTCAGACTCTCTTGCAACTGACCTGACACTCGTGCTTTCAGATGCTCGTGCATCTGGCCTGACACTCGTGCTTTCAGACGCTCATGCATCTGACCTGACACTCGTGCTTTCAGACTCTCTCGCAACTGACCTGACACTCGTGCTTTCAGACTCTCTCGCAACTGACCTGACACTCGTGCTTTCAGACTCTCTCGCATCTGACCTGACACTCGTGCTTTCAGACTCTCTCGCATCTGACCTGACACTCGTGCTTTCAGACGCTCGTGCATCTGGCCTGACACTCGTGCTTTCAGACTCTCTCGCATCTGGCCTGACACTCGTGCTT
>JAODKF010000038.1:1665894-1689670 GCA_026779585.1 Mormyrus proboscirostris | reverse complement strand
TTTCTTGCTATACTGAGGGAGCATGTGTTCTCTTAGTTACACAAGTGTAACTTTTCACCGAAAGCTGAATGCTTGACACTCCACACCAGGTCCTTACCACGCTGCGTAAAAGGTAACTAACAGAAAGGCTTTTGCTGTGTCTGAAAGATGGTAGCAGGGAATGGTAATTTTTCGCTGGAAACTGTATTTCCTGATCTTCACTAATAAAATTGTATTTGTTATGTATAATGCCTCTGATCTTTACACATAGGCTTCATGTATTTAATTCAAAACAATGTTGAAACAAAGTGTGGTGTCATGTCATGTTATAATAAATGCCACCCTGTGGATGGATTTATATATAGCTCATTAAAACCTTGGCAGTAATGATAGCTTCACATAACAGTAAAGATGCAGGAAAGTCTGAATCATATGACAGTGATGCATGATTGATCTGCAGCAGTGTGCACAGCCGCTAGCTACGTCCAATGGCATTCTAACAGATGTTGAACTTGCAATATGTATAATTTGATTAGAATTTAGTGACCAGTGTTCATTGTTGACACACAACAACAAAATGTGTCTTCTGCATTTAACACATATGTGACAATAGCAGGGGGCAGCTAATTCAGCGCCCGGGAAGCAGTGCCTGGGGGTGGTACCTGGCTCAGGGTACATCAGTGGTACCTTGCTGGTCAGGCATTCAAACCTGCAATGTTTCAATGACAAGTGCACTTCCCTAACCATTAAGCCACCGCTGTCCACAAATTAATTGTAATGTTTTCATGATTAATTGGTAAACACTCTTCTCTTTCGATGACTAGCACAATCCAGGGTTGGAATCAGTTGTTACCCAGGTTAAAAATTGCTGATGAATGTCAAAGTTCTCAAATTTTAAGAGTTTACAATGTTTACCTGAATAAATGAAATTCATTTTGTAATACCATTTAGTTAGTATAAATTGGCGGCTCAGTGGTGAGTATCGTTGCCTCACACCCAGTACCGGCCCAAACCCATGTGTAGCCCAGGGCAAGCTTTGCCACCACAGGAGTGGGTGTGGCATCAGTGGTTTCTGAGTCAGCGCCCTTCAGAAGACGGCTTGTGTCGAACGGCACTGCACACACCTGAAAGGTTCAGGGTTTGAATCCCATCTGTGCTCTGCGTATGGCCTTTGCATGTTCTCCCAGTGTTGCCTAGGTTACCTCTAGGAATTCTGCCTTCCTCCCACTGTCTCATGCAGTTAAGCTAACCAGTATCTCTGAAGTATGAGTGTGTCTGCCCTGTGATTGGCTGGGCGGCCAGGGTGTCCCTCATTCATTGGCTTTTTAAAAGCAAAGATATGTAGATTATATGATGTGAACATGTGTGATAATGTCAAATAAAATGTTAGAGTGAAACAAAATAAACATGCAAAAAATGTGTTGTAAACTCCATGGTCTGAGATTATTGTTTATAATGGAAGACCAGGGTGAGACGTATGAGCTTTGGTCTAGTCAGAACATGCCGCATTGGTATGACACTTCTCAGCTCATTCTTGTACCCAGGTACAGAAAAAAAAATGAAGTAAGATAAGCTAAACTTATCGGTAACTTTTCTATTTCCACAAAACACATTTGAGATTGAAGGAAAGTACTGGTCTAGTGGGTCAAAGCAGCTTGCACAATGGGTGGAGAGAGATTTAACGTACATGTCGCAACTGTGATTCAGAGTGCAAGCTGGCACCTGCTGTCCTGTCCACAATATGAGATAATGAAGATCATTTTTGTGGCAGTCAGCGACTTGATCCTCAGAGTTGTCTTTCAGTTATCGTTTGTGTAGGGGGGGGGGTAAGTGACTCAATGAGTTAGCATTTTACTGTTGGGCTCGTTCAGCGAGCCCCCTAACCCCCTATAGCTCTGTACCTTTGGAAAAATATGTACATTGCTTTGGATAAAAATGTATGAAAAGTAATGGTGTTATTGTAAACTGTTCCAGGAAATTATTCTCCAGAGGCATATTTAAAATGTCTTAAATATGAGAACAATGCATAAATATGCAAAATACAATGACGTAGACCCCTTTGTTACAACCAATCTTATACCACTTGGCTCATTCTCTTTTTAAGTTATATAAGTTTTTTTAATTATAGTCATAGAATTTTCAAGTCAGACTATAAATTCTCAATTGGCCAGAACCAATAAACAAGTAGAAGGAAAACCAATACGTTGTATCACCTTATGAACCAGAATAAACACATTACTCTCTGCTTTAGTACTTTACATTATGTCTTTGAAGCTTAGGCATCAACAGCAAAGTCTATTAACAGGTATAGAACAGAAATTCAATCCTGTATCATAGTGTTCGTGGTCTTCCTTCCTTCTGTCTGAACGCAACGCCTCACATTTCCATCATATTTCTTTCACAGCTGCTTTTTGTAAGATCCCCATTGGCAGAACGGCCAAATTGTGATGTGGCCTGGAGTGAGATTTTAACTGTCAGGTGACACTCCTGTCAAAAGAAACCTTAAACACATGCAAATGAAACGTTCCTACATTTCATACAGTCAAAGTAAAAGGTTTTGTGAACCCCTTGGAATTTACTATATTCATGTGTAATTCCCACATAAAACATGGTCGTATCTCCATGTAAACTACAATAATAAACAAACACGGTCTCTTGTAACTAGAAATACACATATTTTCAGAAAATGTTTGATCGTATTGAATAACTCATTCAACTGTGAAACTGAAGGTTGGAAAAAGTAAATGAACCCTAAGCTAATGACTTTTTAAAAAGCTCATTGCAGTCAGAATTTAGCAAACCTGGAGTCCATTTCACGAAAAGAGGTCAGAGGTGTGGCCCAGAATTACCGTGATTGATGAAAAACACTGAAAAGTTTGAGTTTGAGCTTTTGAAAAGAATATCCAGAAGGGAATCATGCCTTGCATAAAAGAGCTTGAGTAGATCAAGAATTGTTAATTTACTTTAGGTTGGAAAGGGTTACAAAGTCATCTCAGATGTTTTAGATATTCATCAGTCTACTGTTAGGCACATTGTGTATAAATGGAGACAATTTGGTACTATGGCTACTCTGCCTAGAAGTGGGTGCCCTACCAAGGCGACCCTAAGAGCACAATGCAAAGTCATCAATGAGGAGAGAAGAACCCTAGAGTGACAGCGAATGACATGAGGAAATCATTAGAACCTATTCATGATTCAACAATATTCAACATGCTGGACAAGAAAGGAGTCCATGGCAGGATGCCAAGGAGGAAGCCACTGCTGTCAAAGAGAACATTGCTGCATAACTGAAGTCTGCAGTAGAGCACTTGGACACTCCACAATGGTCCTGGGAAAATGTCTTCTGGAGTGATGAAACCAAAATTTAACTATTTGGGAGGAACAAGCAGAATTTGGCGTAAAAAGGGCCCTGCATATCAACATCAAAACATCATCCCTACAGTAAAGTATGGTGAAGGAAACATCATGATTTGGGCCTGCTTTGCTGTGTCAGGACCTGGACCTCTTGTCGTCATTGAGGGGAAAATGAATTGCCAAGTTTATCAACAAATAATCCAGAATGTGAGGGTGTCTGTCCATCAACTGAAGCTCAGAAGAGACTGGGTGATGGAACAAGACAATGACCCCAAACATCGCAGCAAATCCACAGCACAATAGTTTCAGAAGAACAAAATCCACCTTTGGAGTGGCCCAGTCAGGGCCCAGATCTCAGTCCTATTAAGATGCTGTGGAATGACTTGCAGAGAGCCATACACAGAGGACAAAGAATATGTAAGAGTTAAGGCCATTCTGCAGGGAAGAATGGGCTAAAATTCACCCTGCATTATGTGCAGGTCTGATCTGCAGTTACAGAAAGTGCCTAGTTGAGGTCATTGCTGCCAAAGGAGGGTCAGCCAGTAATTAAATCCAAAGGTTCCCTTACTTTTTCCACTACCACTGTGAACGTTGAATGCCTTTGTATAATAAAGACATGAAAGAGTAGAATTCTTTGTGTATTATTGGTTTAAGTTCATTGTGTATATCAGAACCTGTGACTTAGATGAAGATCAGATCACTTTTTATGACCAATTCATGCAGAAAACCAGGTCCAAAGGGTTCACATACTTTGACTGTATGTTTTTTGGAATAATGATGCAAACTAAAAAGAAAAACTTGCAAATATGGTAAAAAGTGCCAAAAGTGCTCTTCCAATACAGGAGTAAGAGGAAAATGACTTTAGTGCTGATTGAGTATTTATTAACCTGCCGATATTCCAAATGAATGTTTGACAATTTATGAGAAGTCATAAAAGCTAACCGTCAGAAGTATTTTGAATGGGGGGGTGCACACTGGACGTGCACACGTCCACCTCAGATTTAATGGCGTTGACGCCCATGTGACACATATACATTTTTAATTTACATTTCGGAGATTTTTGAATGTTCAATTGCATTTTCATTTTGGTCGATTCTCAGTACATTATCTAATAAAAGGAAATTATTACCTTCATTCACCACATCACAATGAATTAAAAAAAGCAACTGCCCTAAGCTAATGGTCAACAAAAATTAGTTCACCTTTGCATTTCACAAGAAACATTACTTTATTCGACCCCCGGCCGCCGCACCGGAACCGGGGGGCAGGCACGCGCACGCGCCCGCGCCCTCTAGCGCCTGCCTCGCGGTTCACGAGGCGGTGGTTCCTGTTTGTCGCTGCGCCTCGCACGGCGCCATTTTGTCCCGGGCCTTTTCGCGAGAAGCTGCAGCTTCAAACGTCTATACGAGCGGAACCGTGCACATCCCGAACCATGGCTGAGAGCTCGTCTGCGTCGGACGCGGTGTCGCTTGAGCTCCCAGAAGGGGCAGGACTGCGCAAATTGTCGGAATTACGAGTCATCGATTTAAAAGCCGAGCTGAAACGGCGAAACCTAGACGCCAGTGGCAACAAGAGTATGCTTTCCGAGAGACTGAAAAAGGTAAAGGATGCTGTCCTTCTCGTTGTAAATTCGCACTATCGTGTAATACAATCGCTGTTTGATTTAACTTCGCAAAACCATGCATGCAAACTCTTTTTTTTTAATCGCAGCACATAGAACGCGATTTAAAAGGACGGTGCTTGTGTAGCCGGATTACTGATGTCAGACGCCATCGCAGTTTCGCATTTGGGACAGTTTAACCAATACAACATTTTAAATCATTCATAATCAGGAAATAACGTTTTGCAGGGTTTCATGTTTGGCTGGATTAAGGGGTGAAGCCTCGCCGGACCTGCGAGCCGCAGCAGGCCGCGTTGCGCGTGAGGCAGAGCCGCTATCCTGGCACCTTACGTCGATTGTGTTGTTAAGATGTTCTGAAGGTGCACCGTACATTACAAACCTACTTAATTATTCAAACGTCATGGAAATAGGTGCTTAGTTTATGACGAGCCTTGAAGGAGGCGCCGTTTTAATTGTGCCAAAACCAGAACGCTTCGGGATACGTGAATCTAATAGTGCTGCATTGATGGCTTGGCAGGATCTTAACCTCCTTACACTGATGTCCGACTCTATTGAAAAGAGAACTTTATAATAGTTCGCGCGTCATAAGAAGTGCTTATTGTGTATTTTTATCTGTCTGATTTTGTTGTGCTTAGTGTCACGAAGGTTTCAAGTTTACAGTCTACATTAAGGGGGTGTTAAGTATTTAGTTGTGTAAATTCTGCAATTAGGGCTTATTTGTGTGTTCATGAGTAAAAGGTCCTGTATGTTCTTATCAAAGGCGATTGAAGAAGAAGGTGGGAATCCTGATGAAATCATAGTCTTTCTGGAGGCGACGCCCAAGAGGACGCCCAAGAGGGCAGCCAAGGGTAAGCTGCTCGCTGCATGCTGACACGCGCACAGTAAAGGCGTAGGACATCATGCTGGGGAAGACTAAGCATCTTGGGCTGCTCCTGTTGCTGTTTCTGAAAGGGAGGTTGATTTCAATTTAAATTCCTAGGCAAAAGACAGGAGAACGATGGCTCTGAAGACTGTACTATTGAAGAGGATTCTGGAGATGGGCAGGTGAGTGTACCGGATCAAAATGTAGAGTCACGGACGTGGTTGTGATGAGTTTATTGGGAGAGGAATTCTTCTCCTTTATCCCCTTTGCACATGGATGCAGCTTTTCTTCTCGTCTTCTTGCTGGACGTGTCTGTGCCCTCCATGTGGAATACGGGTCTTGTTTGGCTCTGTCTTGTCAACGCCAGCTGATAGACGCAGCTGTTGTTCACAGGAGGACCCAGACATCAACCTGGACAGCAACTTGGACAGCCTTCACGAGATGGACATCATGGACATGAGCGTGTTGGATGAGACTGGGACTGATAACGGCATCCCGGCCGAGTGCGAAGACTACGATGCTGATGAGATCCTCGACTCGCTGTCCAATGAGGGGAACGCCGAAGTGGCCCAGGACGAGCATGACATCATACACGACGAAGATTCGGGCTTCCTGGACCCTCTAGCAGACGTCCAACGCGAGGAGGTGATGTGGGAAGGGAGACAGGCTGGCGAATAGGATGTGGTGTTACTGGTTCCACAGGTTTCTGCGCGGGCGGCCATTTCCTGCAGGCAAAAAAGAAATAGGCCGGCAAAACAAATTGTTAGCATGCCGTTTGACGAGTTTTATTCAGCTCATGGCAGTGTTATGCTCCGTTATGAATTTACAGATTTAAAAAGCTCGGGGATTTTAGTAAAACGCAAGCAAAAAAGAAACCCTGTGGGATTAATGCTCTTTATCTTTATTCATCTAAACAGATTATGGACCCTGAAGGTGTTGATTTGGGAGCCGAAGATGAAGATTTGAAGTATTCGCCAAAAGAGGTATTTCTGAAATTTCTTTTTTTCTAGCGTTTTTATTAATCAGTTTTATGGAATTTTTGTAATATTTGCTTGTTCATTGTTCCGTATGCCTAGCTACAGTTAGCTAAATATGTTCCTTCTCTCTAGGACCTGGAGCAGTTTGAATCTGAAGACGTGAAAGATGAAATAGGTACCGTTTCACATCCCTATGAACTCAAAAGCGCTTCGTGTCAGTCTTAGTTTCATAAGGAAGTTATGGGTTTTTCTTTCCTCGGGAAGAGACTGGAAATCCAAAGAGAATTACTGGCTTTGTGCTATAGCTTGTTAACTTTGAAGACGTCTTGGTGTTTTAAGACGTAATCTGTAATGCACAGTGAGTGCACATCCATCATTGCCGAGTTGTGTGAAGTGGTTAATGGAGTTTAACACATGGCCAGTAATTTACACGGCCCGCTTAGTTTACTGAATGAGGTCCTCGCTTAGTTGTTGCAGATGCTATACAGTGTTTTTAGGTTGTGGCAAAAGAAGATTAAGAAGTTTTGAAGAGAAGAATCGGATGCCCACCCACGAAACGTTAAAGGATCCGGTTAATGTAATACATGCCTTGGAGATAACCCTCAATGGACCCATAAACAGCACCAGAGGGATTCTGAATTTCCAGTTAAGACAGCACTTCCTATGTCACGGAGACTCAGGAAGGCAGAAATGACGTGAAGATGGACTTTTTGGAGCCCATGTGCTGGTCTTGCAGCTGCCTTCAGATCAGAACCTTTCGCTACTCGGATCAGGTGAAATGAGAGGGATTGCAGAGGCCGGCTATTGTCAGGATTTAAACAAAAACAGTTGCTTGGTCTCTTTGTTTTTTCCAGTCTCTCGTTGTTAGTTTTTGCTTATATATGGAGGGAAAAGCAAAGGGTCACCTCCTGTCCCAGCCTTGCCAGTTCCACGTAATGCTTGCTGTGTTTCAGAAGTAATTAAACTCTGTGCCATTCTATTCCTATTAAATCCGTAGAAAATGAGAAAGTAGCCGGGTCTTGTAAATCTGAGCCGCTTAAGGAAGACCCGCTGGAACAGCCGTCCGAAGAAGAGCCCACCGCCACCGAGGACTCTCTGAACGATGAACCGGAGGAAGACAATGTGTCCGTCGCCATTAACGCTGACGATGCCTTCAATCTGGAGAGCGAAGCGTCGGCTAGCGACATGGAAAAGGGCGAGTCGAAAGAAAGCGAGGGCAAATCGAAAGCGGAGGACAAGCACAGTGTTCAGGAGGACGTAATGGACACGGACAATGCGTACACGCAGGCCTCTAGCTTAAGCGAGCAGGGTTCGAACGAAAAATGCGCTGTCGAGTCGGAAGCGAAGTCAAAAGCGGTGGATGAGGAAGATGGCAGGAAGACTGAAGAGAGTGCTGCGGAATCCACGGCAGTGAAAGAGTCCTCCTCTCTTGAGGGCGATGATCAGAAAAAGAGGTTTGTTGTTTTCTGTATACTAGAACAATGGCTATCTTTGTTATAGTGGCTCCTTTGTTTATGAGCTTGGTGCACTTTGGAGGTAAAATGGTCTCCGCATTTTGTCTCAAATTTTTTTTTTTTTTGTTTGTTTTTTTTTTTTTTTTTTTTTTTTAAATAACTCCCCTCATCGTCATTCCCATTCCCCTTCTTTCGTAATATGCTCAGAGTTTCTTGGGCCTTAACGTTGGCTGTCTCACATTCTGCCCATCGTTGCTGTTCATGTCGCGTTATCGTTACGCAGCACACGCCAAATGTGCTCGTAGGCCGCACTTCCTCTGTTGTATTCCAGGTAGGTGTTTCCGCTTTGGACGTGCGTCGCCCCCGCTGGGGGTAAGACCTTTCCAGATGCTGACATGTTTTCTCTCTCTCTAGCACTGAGGAGGAAAAAGGTAGTAAGCCTGAATCAAAAGATGAGAAAGGTGAGTGTCTTGCCCCCATGTCTTTTACAATGCGATTTAGTCAGTGAATCTTTCATGTAAACATTGCACCAGATTTTTTTTTCTGCCTGCCAGCTTTTGTTTTCTGCGTTTCACGGTGTCCGTAGCCTTAAGGCTGGTTCATACTTGACGTGGACGTGTCACCACACACACGTGACAGTGGTGGAATTTTTGTCACAGGCTGGGCACGAACCGCTCAAGTTGAAGTGACACGGACTGTCTGTCCAATCATGCAGATGTGCCTTGATAGTTCATTGGCTGGAGGAAAAGTAGCAGAAAGTCAGGGAGGTGATTGGAACAAAGGTCCTTTTATAATCTTCTTTTTTTTTTCTACGCTCTCCGATCAGACTGAAAACAAATATGACTAGCAGATTTGAAGAAAGGTTGCTGAGGAAGTTACCTTAGCTAAATAATATTTGAAAAACAGGATGTTTTATTTCTGCTAGTTTGGGAAGCAGCGTCTCGTAGCTCTTTTTTCGTATCTCACAAATGTTTTTTCGCTATTTGCTTACCCTGCCTTGCATACTGAGAGTTGAAAAATTCTTACTTTTAATGACATCCATAGCACTTATCATAAACATGACTTAAGAGCAGATTTGCTCTACAGCATGGCAGCCTGACATGTTGCCACAAGAAGTATGAGCGTTGGAGATCACGGACGGTCTGGCACTATGGCACACGTACTGTGACTCGGCTGTACCCGCACAAAGTATGAACCAGGCCTCGCAGTGCCGTTTACCATCTGATGCGATTGGCTTAACAGCACGTGGTGGTTTTCCTGAAGCTGCATACTTGTAAGCTGTTGGTCTGTGAGCATCACGCCCGCGTCTGTCCTTTCTCGTGCCTAAAGCCCCGGCAAACGCTTCTGCCGCCACCAGCAGCGGCCGGAACCTGTGGGTTAGCGGCCTTTCTTCAACCACCAGAGCAACGGACCTCAAGAACCTGTTCAGCAAATATGGCAAGGTTGGTTTCCCCGCTCCTGACTCGGAGGTCTGCAGTGAAGGGTGGAGTCCTTCGCCATGGATGACTCTTGGTGTTTGCTGTGACACTTGCCTCTTGTCTTGCCCTGTTGGTATTTATGTTGAATGCACCCCTAATCTATTCGGAGACCTTTGCCGCCTCCATTAAGGCTTCCCACCGTCTTTGGAAATCCCCCCTCCCCCAGGTCGTTGGAGCAAAGGTGGTGACGAACGCCAGGAGCCCGGGGGCACGCTGCTATGGCTTCGTCACCATGTTCTCCACCGAGGAGGCCACCAAGTGCATCAACCATCTGCACAGGACCGAGCTGCATGGCCGGATGATCTCCGTGGAGAGGGTGAGCGGTCGTGCTTCAGGGACGCGGCGTAGACTGCGAACCTGTGCTGCTCCTAATGCCCCACAGAACTAATGTTCATAAATCCCATCTTTTGTTTCAAGGCTAAAAATGAACCTGCTGGAAAGAAGCCAGCCGACAAGGCTGAAGCCAAGAAGTCTGGTGGCGACAGACGCCATTCCTCAGACTCAAAGCCAGAGAAGTAGGAGCCTCATCCGACTACACGACAGCAAACCCCGCAGGCTGAATTGGTTGCTTACCTCTCCGTTTTGCTTTACATGTCAAAGGTCTGATGCCAATAAGGATGAAAAATCTGAAGGTTCTGAAGCAGGAAAGGACGGCAAAGGTATGATGGCACAGAACTTCACTGTGCCTTCAGTTTGCTCTTCACTTGCTGGCTGCTTTGGTTTAATAATGCATTACACGCAGCTAGGTTTTCAGTCATTTTCTAACCGATCTGTATATGTACATTTTTTTTTTTTTGGGCAGTATTTTGGATTTTAACATTCATGATCTGACATTAAAATGTCAAGTTGCAGTTTCCGTATCCACTGGCAAGACCTATGCAAAGATCAGGTCAATACAAAATCCTTCTAGGGAGATTCTATGCAAATGTCAGCCACACCCAGGGGAGGGAAAAGTATTGTGCACAGGGAGAAAACCATTTTAAAAATGGCCACATGTCTGTGTCTCATTTCATTGTTTGTTTTACACACATGCTTCCTGCTGTCATCCCTCAAATTCAGTTTGTAGAACATCTGTACTTTGTCACATTCATGTTATTTCTATCATGTAAATTAATGCCTGAATTTGCCTTCAATCATTTGATTTGTTTATATTCAACCCAAGAGGTCACGTGAAAAGATGCAGATGTGGAGTCACTGGCACGAAGCTTGTCTATGCTTTGAGGTATTTTGTTTGCCTGTGTGCCTTCTAATAGTTAAGGAACACTGAGAGACTTTGAAAAGGTGTTCTGTCCGTTTTCGTCTGGCAGCGAAAGAGGTCGACCGCACTAATTATAGGTGGAGAATCTCAGGGAGGGACTGTTAACTGGCGCCGCTTGTTGCTCAGTTTAAAAAGTTAACAGGAACTGCGGTAGAAATATTGCGTTGGTGACAGTGCTGATGGCACATGATCAGACCTGTGATGCAGCTAAGCGTCATGTCGCTGCCTGGCGTTGCTGTGCGATGAGCAAAGTCGTGGCTTGGGGCGAATCTGGACCAAGCAGGTTAATGCGTACAAACACCATAACAGGAGCGGTAACCCAAGATGTGAGATCGTAGCCAATTCTGCCGGCCCATATTTCCACGGCGGAAAGGGGGCTTATGTGACAGTCAAGTCATTTTGTTAAACTGTTTTTATGAGAAGCAAGTTACCGTGAGGCCTATTTATGTATGGGAAAACATGGGTAGGAGCGGCCGTGGGACTCCTGCAGGATACCGGGAGCTACATCACCTTCTCAAGCCACAGATGTGACACTTGTTTTGTGCTGTGAGATGCCAGATCCCCTTGGCGCTAAAAGTACCCAGGAGCCTGCATAAGGGAGTGGCAGGTTGTACTCATTCTGTACTTGGAAATGAACTAAGCAGCAAAACAAGAAAACATGAAGCAGCGTCTGCAGCAAGTTGCCAGACGCTGCTGGTTTGCGATTGGCGCCGTGAGAGAACACGTATGTTTAAAAAGCTGCAAGCTCAGCCGAGTGTGGAAGAACTTTGCCGAGTAACAGAGCTGGGAATAGCTAGCCTTTGCTAAGCGTGTCCATCTTGTATGTTTACACACACAATGTTGTGCAAATTCCCAGTCTGGTTGGCAAGTGTAACGCGATATTGAAGGAAGCATACTTGCTGCCGCAGGATGCCTTGTGAGAGTCTCCAGTGGTGTCCCAGAGCAGACAGCAGAGCAAATTTGAGGAAATTACTTCTGCCCTCTGTAATCCAAGCTGTTTATAGTGTGTACCAGGGTCTTCAAATCAGATAACCTGAGGAGCACTTCTCCCAAGGGGGTGATTTGAGCTGATTTTTATGAGCAGTGAGAGAAGCGAGGGAGTGTAAGTGGTGTGACGTTTTAATGAGTCCGCCATGTTGGTGTAAGACGGCCTCGACTGGGGATTTAGGAGCCATGTTTGGTGACCTGTTCGCAATGAATGTCCCGTTCTGCAGGCCGTGGCGCGGAGAGGACGGTGGTCATGGATAAATCCAAGGGGGAGCCGGTCATCAGCGTCAAAACCAAGAGCAAGGAGCGAGTAAGTCCTCCGCATTCCCGCCTCTGCTCGCCCCGTCCGCCGCAGGGGCACCCACGCTAAACCGCGCTCACTGGCTCCCGTCGTCCAGAGCACCAAGAGCCGTGATCGCCGGTCTTCGAGCAAGGAGAAGAAGGACATCCTCTCCTTCGACCAGATCAAGGAGCAGCGTGAGCGCGAGCGCCAGAGGCAGAGGGAGCGAGAGATCCGCGAGGTGGAGAGGCGGAGGCATTCTGGGTAAGGCCAGCCCGCCTGGATTAGGAATAAGAGTGTATGTGAAAGTGCTGTTTGGGAGCATGTCTGAATCCGGGCTCTGTGAGGCAGTAGCCCCCCCCCTGCGTTCCGCTCTGCTAATGATTCATTTGGGGCGTTGCTGCTGGTGACCACAGGGAGCGAGAGCGGGACCGAGATGGCCGCGCCGAGCGGGAGAGGATCCGCCTCTTCCGTGAGCGGGAGGAGCGGGAGCGGCTCATGCGCAAGCGCAACTGGCTGGAGGTGGAGAAGCAGCGGTTGGACGCGGACCGCATGGAGAGGGAGTTCCTGGAGCGGGAGCGCATGCGGGTGGAGTACGAGCGCCGGCGGGAGCAGGAGCGCATCCACCGCGAGCGCGAGGAGCTGCGGCGGCAGCAGGAGCAGCTGCGCTTCGAGCAGGACCGCCGGCCCCTCAAGCGGCCGTACGACATGGACCGGTGCGTGTCCAGCTGCCCATGTGACGGGGGGGGGGGTCCCTGCTCCTCCCCCCGGAGAGTGCTGACCACGCTGCCGCTTTCCAATAGGAAAGACGACTGGCAGGACAAAAGGCTCGCCATGGACGATCGCTACGGACGCTCGGACTTTGGCCGCCCGGACCGCTACCAGGACTTCGATCATCGAGACCGGGGCCGTTACCATGACGACATCCTCATGGACAGGTCGGTTGTGATGAAGGGGCCAGTGAGAGGACTAGCAAATAGTACGGAGTCAGAAGTAGAGTCACTTGCCTGGCTGCCCATAAGGGGGGGGGTGAGAAAGGAGGAATTTTAACCTTGGGACCCTCCTGGAAGGTGGTGGCCCAGCCCTGTTTTTCTCAAAGCCAAGCTCTGTGCTTTCATTTGATTGGTCAGCCATTTCATGGGATCTGTGAATCTAATGGTGTGACCGTGGGAATGGTGACCTGTAGCCCTCACGCCGTTTCTGCTCTTCCAGGAGAGACGCGTCACGGGGCATGATGGGAGACAGAGATGGGCACTTTGACCGCAATGACAGGCATGGCAGAGATTCTCGGGACAGCTGGGGTTACGATAAGCGGGGCCTCAATCCCAGGTCAGGCGTTATTCACCTCCTGTTATTTTCTGTTTGTCATTATATATTACGGTGACGTTTCTGCTGTCTGCCGTGGCCCTAAATCCTCATGATACTTTTACTGCTGCACATGAGTTGAAAAGTTTTTTTCTCTCTGCATTTTAAATTCCTTTTTTTTTTGTGTAAATTCACTGTTTCTTTACGGGTGGTACAGTTTCTTTACTGTCTCACGGTGTGATCGTGTCTTTTAGGGACGGCCGTGACTGGGACTCCGGGCGGAAAATGGATGGTGACAGAGGATGGCAAAGTATGAGACCTGAATATGAATAGTTTAGCTACTAGGGCAGGACTAAAACCGTCAACGTGATTATAACATAACGTCACATGACGTCACACGCCTATGGGACGTTTTTGTTGTCGGGTCTAAAAAACATTGTACTGAGGGCACTTGTCAAGATGAGGATCTGATCTGCAGGGTTTCTGTAAAGCGTTGACAGCTACACACACATCACATCACAGTCGTCGTCAGCGGTTTGCTTATGGCCTTGTCTCCTACAGGTGAACGAGGCATGCCCGGGCAGAGTCACATGGGGCGAGGAGGAATGTCAGGGTACGTACTGAAACTTGCATGGAGTGATCTGAACGCAGCAATAGTCAATCACATGTTGCATAATGACGTTTCATTCAGTTCTCAGTCGTTAAGCGGCACATGACTTGACCTGGCGCCGACGTCTGACGGTTTTTTGGGGTCGGCTTTAGTTACACACAAAGCAAGATAACAGGTTTATGATTTGGCTTTCAGGTCAGCCTTCTACCACATTTGCAGTTAAAGAAGTCAGGGCAGCATCTCACTAACATTGGCCGTTGCTGTAATGCAGTGTCTTCCCTTGCGATTTGGGAAGCTGTACATTAGCTGTACTGTACAGTCAGCTTCACAGGTTATAGTTAAAACTTGATCCCTACTCGTCGTTATTTAGACCCACACAACTTATCGTAAAATTCCGTGCCAGTTGTTCGACTGCTGGCGTGTCTGTTGCCAGGCCTCTGAACAATGGGAGCTGTGTTGTCTGTCATCCCATATAACAAAATCACCCTGGGCTAAATAATACACTGTCAACATGGATCACTGTCCTGTATCGATCCGTGAAAATACGTGACACGTTCCCACATTTCCTGCCCCCTGTCCTCCCCAGGCGAGTTACACATCGTGTTTGTGTCCTGTTTGCTTTGAAAATAGTAGAAATGCCTAAATTACTACAGAGCTATTACGTGCTATAGAGACTGTGTGTTTTTAATTTAATTTATCGCATATTTACCTGTCGTGCAGTCCTCAGCAGTTGCAATTGACCTGCGCGTGACAGACGGACTCCGCATGGCCTGCGATGACACTGTCTGTCTTGTCTCTTGCTCTGCAGCCGTGGTGGTTACATGCAGGGAACTGCCTCGCAGAGTTTGTCTGGTGCCCTAAACCGACCCAACCAGATGATGCCGGCCGGCGGAATCCAAGGAGCAGCTTTTGGCCGACGTTACTGACTTTGTCTCCCGTCCCCCTGCTCAGATGTCCGTGTTTTTTTTTGCCTGCGTAAATATCGCTTCATGCTTTGTGAGTTCAATCCCCCCACTCTCCCGACTTTTGAAGAAACCAACGACCAACGTTGTATCATACTGTTTGATTTTTAAAAGACGTTTTTTTCATTCCAAATGTCATTTGTTTTAGTCAATGTGTGTTTTTTTTTTTTTTTTCCCCCTTGTCTTTTAATTGATCAGCGTTGGAAGTAAGATGTTGGTGAGGAACGCTCAGGAACTATACACAGTGCACAGTGACTAACATCAGTGATTTGTGGATTTTAAGGACAAAAGATGAAACATTTTGAATATTTCAATAAACTTTGATTGTGACTAACATTTTGTATAGGACGAAACACACCAATACCCCCCCCCTCCCCCTCCCAACCAACGTAACACTTTCGCTGGCTCTTTATCAAGCAGTTGGTCTGTCGTTCCTTTATCTCACCGCACAGTGTCACCCTCAGTGCACAGATCTTGACTGTTTCGCTGTGCGATGGGCGTTCTCCCTTAATAAAGCGATTTCCTCATGCGGTTGTAGCTAGCTGGGGCTGTCTGCATTGGTTTTTCCTGGCTGACTGAACTTGTCTATTTATAGTGCTGATAAGCAGGTGTGGATGAAATGGTAGAAACAATCCGTGCGTAAGACTGATGTAACTGAATCGCAGTTGTAAATGCAGATTTCAGGGTGAGTCGGGTTATGTTGAATGGTCTTTATACTCGGACTGTGTGCGGCGCTAACGGCGTCTCATAATTAGCGCTTTTTTTCTGTGTGTTTTGATAGAAGCTAATAGAGTTCAAAAGAGGCCAAATGACCCGTGCCTGAACTGGAGGCTGATCACCTTTTTCCTGTGCTCAGGCGACCAAGTCCCTCTTGGTGTTTCTCTGTTAGCAAGTCAAGGCCCCTGTAGAACTGCAGGATAAATCTGAGTAGTTGTGTGATGCTGATGACGAAGTGACGGGGCCTTCCCAATCGCTAGATCTGCGCATCAGTGGACCTTAAACTGGACGCTTAGGAGTTGATCTGCCCTTCGTTCATCCCTCAGAGATCTGAAGTGTTCTACTCCCAAAGAAGGGATTCTGCTGTTCTCAAGATTAGTGGCCCCACGCCTTAGGAATTCTTCTGATATTAGGTGTTTCTGGAATTTTCTCCACCCCATAATTGTAATAAAGTATATTTATATTCATATGGATGTTATTCCTCATTTTGTGGGCAGTTGGTCAGTGTTGAGTTGAATAGTTGTACGTCTCAGCCCAGTCCATAATATTTCTCCCCTTACCACATGCTCCCTGCCTGTTTATATAAGTCAATAGGCAGGAGCTGGATAGCTGAGTATTAGGGGTATAGCTTTGGAAGCACTGGAATATTAAGTCTCCCTACACGTGAAGCGTAATAAGCTGCTGATTTCTGTTTTCCCAGCCGGGCTTTTTCCTGGCCTTTGACCCTTGCTTGGCAAACATTTAGCAGGCTGAATGTTCTCTGCAAGGAGCTTTGGCACGTCCAGCCCCCCCTCATGGGACAGCTACTGACAATCACGTAAGTCACGCAGTCAGCATACATGGAAAAACCACCGCACTGACCTCATCTGCAGGTAGAATGAGGTTAACTTCAAATATGCACTGAGTACTCGAGCCAGTACTGTGTAGGACCCGCTTTTGACTCCAAAATCAAGGGTAGTCAGGTCTAGAGAATCTATTGTTCTTCCCATTGGCATACAAAGTTGTTGGTTACTGAATCCAGCTCTTCTCCTGTGATCTCTCGGGAGTGGTAAATAAATGACAATCTGGCCTTTTCACTCTTGATTTATTTTACAAGTAATCTGTAACCATTTCTGTTTTACCAACCTGGTCAGACCCACACACATAAATGTTCTGCTTTTTTATGGCACTGTAAACTGAAGAGATCTCAGACTCCATTTTGTGAAGAATCTGACATGAATTTTACATTGATTTTTATGCATGCGTGTTGTTTTTGTAGGTCTCGAACAAATATTAGATATATATGTGAAGTATCACATAAAGGTTTCTAAAATTACAGCTCTTTGACCTCTGCTAAAACTCATTGGGTGAATTTTTTTTTGCAGAAAGATTCTTACTACAAACAAAAAGCTTATCTTTGGTCTGGGTGTGGTTAAGTTACAAAGCTTATCTTTTTCCCAAGTGTGGTTAAATTCTCCAAATACTTGGGGACATTGTGGCTGTCCTGTTGCAGAGTTTGTGCAGACGTCCCCCTGAAAACCGCTCTGACATCCTGCAGCACATACACGGTCCAGCAGCGTACGGCATGACTGCCTGTGTTAGTGTAAGGTTAGAAACACACTACGAAATCGGTGCAGTACGGCTGTTACCTACAATACAAGTTTAACACGAAGCAAAATCCTTGGTGCGTACCTGAGTGCCTGATTATTGGTGATTACTGCTGCTTGATGCTGGCACGATTAGCAGCAGCTGCTTATTGTGTATGACCATATAATAAACGCTTCTTGATTAGTTGACCATAGAATTTATACCCCTTTGACCTGCTCTTTATACTTTATTTTGTACACTGGTTTTTGTAAAGATAATTAAACCATTGTTTTGTTTTCACATACTATATAGTTTATTCATATGCTGTACTGTACATGTCTTTTAAATAATATTTAGGAATATAGTTTTTGTTAAATCCCTCCTCAGAGATTAATGGCGGTTTGTATGTTCTAATCTAGGATGTGAATACCGTTTTCATTAACCTGCTTCGATGGTCAGTCATGGTAGCAGGGTCACAAAGTGGCCTTACATCTCTAGGCTGGGGTTTACAACCCACCCCTAGAAATTTGATAAAGAATAAAAATACTCCTAATGATTAAGAGTACTCTTAATGACTAAGGGTACTCCTAATGAATAAGGGTACTCCTAATGATTAAGGATACTCCCAACGAATAAGGATACTCCTAATGATTAAGGATACTCTTAATGATTAAGGGTACTCCTAGTTATTAAGGATACTCCTAAGGATTAAGGATACTCCTAATGATTAAGGGTACTCCTAATGAATAAGGGTACTCCTAATGATTAAGGATACTCCTAATGAATAAGGGTACTCCTAATTATTAAGGATACTCATAGGGATACTTCTAATACTGAAGGACACTAATGATTAAAGATACTTTGTGGGATACTTCTAATAATTAAGGATTCTCCTATACGTAGGAAGTAGGATTACAAAGTAGCACAGTGAGTGTTGCTCATTCAAATATGTAGTTCAAACGATAGAAATTCTTTCAAATCTTTTACTTCCCAACTTATGCCATGCTCAAGGTAAACACTGATTGTAATTGTGTAAATTATTTATAGCATTTATTATTAGCAAAATGCTCCCCAGTACAGAGTCTGTTCCTCTCACTGTTATGACTGTCTAATAACTGTCCAAGGCTTTGGTGAATTTGGTAAACATAAACATAGCTTACTTTTGTTCTGTTATCGTGCTTCAGTTAAAAACCATTTCAAAATAACCCTCATAGCATTAGATACAAGACATATATTTGCTACCACATAAAGATTTTAATGTTTTTTCTTTTGCAGGTAACGCTCATAAAGTGTGTTCCAGCATCCACCTACTGCTATGAAAAGTCAACATTATGTTACCCACTAGGTGGCGATTTGTGTTCATCTTTGACTCAAAAGAGCCAAGCCTGTAGTTTCAAAAGATGACAATCTAAATAGTGGTTCTGAATACTAAAGGATTGTTGCTTCTGACTAAATAAAGCATTACAGCACTATAATGTTCATAATGGTTTCTAGATCAAAATGAAAGTTGGTTGATACACATAATTCATGTGTCATAAATCAGTTTTTCTAACCTTACTCCAATCTTTATGTTGGTATTGCCATTGTGCAACTTCTAAGGTAGTCATGCTTTACATGCTTAACCAAACCAAAAAGAACAAATCCGATATATATAAAAGTGCAATCATGCTTCAAGATGGCATTGATCACTAGCATATGGACTGAGGGACCTGCTGACAAAAATGTAAAGTCACTAGCTTTGGGTGTTGGAAATCAATTTTCTATGATTTGGCCCACTTAAGTCTCTACCATCTCCTCCCAGATTTCATATCACGTTGAAATAGTCATGCAGTGCAGACATAAGGCAAGTTTCATAATTATGTAGACTAAACATTTAAGCAGGGAGGAATATGTTCTGTATAGTATCCCTTGGAAATGAAAGAAAAAACAATTAAATCTTCTTGATTGTAGATTGAAGTGATATGTGGCAGAAATGCTAATGTCTATTTGTCTGAAACTAAAATATCTTACGGTATATTTAGAGAATATATAAATATATAGAATATATAAATGGACAAGTATGCAAAGTATAAAGACATATGTATCTGCCATTTGTACTGTTTCTTTTGCTCAAATTTGTCAGGCTGGACACATGTTTTCATGCGTGTACTTTTTAAACTCTTTATATCATACCCTTGGAATCCTAATTCAAACCGAGTTTAAATTTGCCCCATAGTAACCTTTCCTCAAGCATGGCTCCTTATAAGACGGTGGGTCGTGTGACATCACTACTTGAGATCAGGCCGTTCATTCTCAGCCAATCAGACTGTGCCAGGGGTTCTGGGGGAGGTTACCAGTGGAAGCATGGAAAAGGATCTGGAGTCATGTGCTTACAAGAAGATATAGGCATGAGCTTCCCACTGCATCACAGTCAACACAGCAGCATGAATCATGCATTACAGTACGGCAACAAGGCTAAGCGGATGCACAGAAATGTATACTATTAAAGACAAATTCAACTGGGTCTGAGTCTTGGCTGTTGAAAATCATAACTAACTCTGCAAATTATACAACTTCTTCGATTCGAAGCAATTTCTCACTAGATATCCATGCAATAAAACTCAACGGCAACCTATATTTTTGCTTTGTTCCACTCTCCGTACTGTAGGTTTGTCTGAAGCTAATAAATACACACCAAAATCTGTTTCCACTTTCCACTGGCAGTCTGCAATGATTTATACCATGATTCAATGAAATGCACGACCTTCAGGTGCAATACAATCGCACAAAACACTGAGCTGTGGACTGAACATGGAGGACAATTCATATTTCAAGCAGAAAGAATATATAACAAAACATTTCTCAGTGCTGAGTCATTTTGATTAAGTGACAGTGGACACCTTACAAACCTATAAAACAAACACATATATACTGTGAATATAGTTTCTGTATTCTGTCACGCCTTAGTTGGAATCTAATTCCATGTATTTATCAGCAAACATTTCAAAAATTTGTCAGTTGTGTAGTGTGTGATCTGCAATAGATAGATCGATGATTAATAAAAGGCAAAAAAGTGACCGACTGGATCTATCACTTCTATCATTCGTAACATTTTCTCTTTTTAGAGTGAGTTTGGTGATCTGATTGTGCTTATGTTAATTTAATAGAACAGAAAAAAAGTGATTCATATACTTTTTTCCTCAAGCATGATGTAGATAAACTGCTATCATATCCAGGGAATTCTTCTGCCCTGTACTAGATAAGTGGTTGGGACACCAGTGGATGGATGCATGGATGGATGGTCTTGATAAGTATCAGAATGTAATTTCCGATAACTGTGATGAGTCAGAATGAGGCTGCGGCCCCCCGTTCTCCAATGGGAGCTGACGAGGGCGTGCGCTACCTCATCCCTGTCCAAAGAGCGTGCAGGTACACGTCTGCCAGATCAGGTTCACAGTGGCCTGGCGTTAAACGCCATGAACGTCATCTGTTACGGGCTGGTGGCATCGCTGCTGTATTCAGATGGACCACATGCAGGTAAAACATCTTTTCTTTCCCCCGTCATTCGCACCAGCTGCTGCTATTGAGGACTGTAACTCACGTTAGAGTTGTAATTTTTTGCATTCTTTTAAGTCTCGGAACAGCCAGCACTGGGAACATGTTCCGACCTGCACATCCTGTGAGAGCCACAGTGCAAACAAGCGCTCGATATTGGGCTCCGCAGATTCAAAATAAATAACGCTGGTGGTCTTTCGCACAATAATCTAATGGTACCCGTTAAAAGCTGGGCAGTTAAGTCATGTGATGTGGATGTTTTTCTTCAGTTGTCCTTCAAGTTCTCAGAAAGAAAGCTGCACTGAGCAGAAGCAGAAACATAAGACCATTATGTTTTTATTGCAGATTGAAATGTCTTTTTATAGCTCTTTTCTTTTTCTGTTGTTTGGCCCTTTCCAGCAATGAAACCTCTCTTCTCACACTATTCAATTGTTTCAGTTTTGTCCAATAGCATCTCTTTCTGCGTTAGTGGAGCCCACAGGAAAATATTGTTTTTTCATCCCAAACACATGCTTTCTTCTTCTCATCCATCCGACATCCGCTTATTCTGTAAAGGATCACAATGGGCCCAGAACATATCCCACGAAGCATAGGGAATGAGGCCAGGAGCCCCCTAGATGCAAGGCTGGACTGGGATTAAAAACTGGCCAAGACTTCTGGGTCCCTCACCATAATTTTTGCTGGCCCACGTTCTCGCTGGCCAGGTCACTGGCAAAATGCAGTGCTACATAGTGCAGAACAGACTACGCAATCACACACTATGGCTCATTTAGAAATGACGATCTGTGTGGCTTGGAGTTGAATTTGAACATGGGGAGAACATGCAAACTCTGCAAACACAGGTACAGAGCAATGAGGCCTGTGTGTTTTGTTTTGTTCGATAACCCCTCATTTTTTTTAACAGAAATGTAAATGTAAGGTGATAAGTCTTAAAATGTCCATACATCCATTTTCTGTCACATCGCTCATTGCGTCGAGGGGTGCTGGGGGTCTGGAGCCTCTGTGGCTATGGGTGCAAGGTAGGAAATAAGCCAGAGTAGGGCACCAACCCACCACGGGCCTTAAGATGTCAAATATTTAATGATAAATTATTAAAATTCAAAGGAAGTCCCACTATCACATTATCTCACCTATGTTCAGTTCAGATGAGGTAATCCACCTGAGGCTAAGCAGGGGCTGGATGGGAGACCAATTAGGAAAGCAGGGTTGCTGTTGAGGGAGGTGCTGGTGTGGCCAACAGGGGGTGTATATCCTGTGGTCTGCGTGGATCCCAGAGCCCCAGTACGGTGACGGGGACACTGCGCTGTAAAAATGGTTTCATGGTTTGGGTGAGATGTAAAAGAAAGGTTCTGAAAGGGTAGGGGGGCGGTACCCTGGTACCCTGATATCATGGCTAAAATCACCTGCTGTGGGCCTTTCAGATTCGGCCTCCTAATCATTCCCTGTGTCTAATTGTTAAGTTCTCTCCTGCCCCTTCACCATCTTAGCTACTATGTGGTGGGGGTACTGGTGCAGAATGCCTGCTGTCGCATCATCCAGGTGGGGGCCACACAGTGGTGACCGAAGTGCCCCCCATTGCTCCCGTGAAGTGCTTTGGGTGTCGCTATAAAAATGCGACTGTCATACTTTCAGAGTGCTCTGCCTACACCAATGGAAGCCCCACCGGCCGTCGTGCGGCGCTTGATGCATTTAAATGATTTGCAGACATAACGCAGCCATCCTGCCATCCAGGCTGCCAGAATGATACGAGACGCAAATGAGGTCTTGACCCGTCCGCTTTGCAGGAGCTTTAACACCCATCGGCGCATTCATAAGGCACTATGAGGAGCTGGGCTATAGCAGGGAGTCCGTCCACAGGCAGCACCAGCGCTACCAGAGAGAGGCGCCTCAGGGCCGCGTGCTGGAGCTGGACTTCAGGGCGTTTCACAGGTAGGCTGCAGAAGCCCGCCGGCCAGTGACCCGCTAACTCCTCTGTGCCTCGCAAGTTCCCGAGATATCTGCTGAATTCCAGGGCCTTCCACTTACGACTAAAGAGAGATGCATCGGGCTTTGCGGAAAACTTCGAGATTCACCTGAAGGATGGTTCAAGGGGAACGGACCTCTCTCACATCTATTCTGGGGAACTAGAAGGTATTATCGTTTCGCTCTAATTAAACACCATCCATCTTACAGCTGCTTATTATGGTCAGAGTTATGTGGGGGGGGGGGGACCTGAGCCCATCCCAGTCAATGCAGACCACCCAGCTGACCACCCACTGAACAGCGACGTCTTTAGTATGTAACCGTGAGGGACTCGTTGTGTTGCTTTTTAACTGACTTTTGGACCTGTGCTGTCTGGGACAGATGAAGACGGCTCGTCCTGCCGTGGCTCCATAATCGAAGGCCAGTTTGAGGGTGTCATCCGCACGGCAAACGGAACCTTCCACGTGGAGCCACTCCGTAGATACTCTGCTGACCCGTCAGCAGACCACTCTGTCATTTACCGGGAGGATGACATCGGTAAGCGCTGGATACCACAGCAAAATATTTTTTGGTGATCAACACGACCATCGTTCATGTCGCACATCCTCCAACTGCGGATTCAGGACAGGGTTATAGTGAACATGAAACATACCCCATGCAGCACAGGGAGTGAGGGAAGGGACAGCCTGCATGCAGTCCCAGTCCATAACCACCTGCATGCAGTCCCAGTCCATAACCACCTGCATGCAGTCCCAGTCCATAACCGCCTGCATGCAGTCCCAGTCCATAACCACCTGCATGCAGTCCCAGTCCATAACCGCCTGCATGCAGTCCCAGTCCATAACCACCTGCATGCAGTCCCAGTCCATA
>JAODKF010000038.1:1622606-1636472 GCA_026779585.1 Mormyrus proboscirostris | reverse complement strand
TGAGGTCAGGGCTCTGTGAGGTCATGGCTCTGTGAGGTCAGGGCTCTGTGAGGTCATGGCTCTGTGAGGTCAGGGCTCTGTGAGGTCAGGGCTCTGTGAGGTCAGGCACTGATGCTTCCCCAAGCTGTTCCCACAAAGTTGGAAGCGAAGAATTGACCAAAATGTCTCAGTGTCCCAATACTCTCGTCCATAAGGTGTATATCACTCATTCAAACTGCTTATCCTGCTCGGGGCCATGGGGAAGACATTCACAGTGCAGTTAATGCTTTTGCGGTTCTCAGTCTACCAGCCTGAAGCACCTTCTCCATAACAGTGTAGAGGCTGGAACCCAAACACGCTCCCTGAGCTGACACTTGGTGCAAAATTCTCCTGTCATGTTATGATCTGTTAGATAATTGTTCACAGAATCTGTTTTTTATACAAATAAATTAGCTTAATTATCACCTAAATTATAAGACACTGAAAGACTACTCTGCTACTGTAGAGAAGTTTTTAATATCTCTGTTTACATTGTTTACATTTTTATAATCCTCCGAAAACACCAGTGATATATGCTCACCAAACATGCCAAATTTTGCGATCTTTTCCAGGGCTCCCCGTAGGTTGCACCCTGGCTGAAAGCTGCCCCCATTGGGATAAAAATCCACGTGGCCCACTGGTTGCTGGATGCCGATGCTCAGGCCCAGAGAGCCACGGTTAAAAGTGTGGAGCACGTCGACGAAATGGGCGTCATCCGGGGACAGGCGCTGGTGAGCATGCGCCCCTTCAAAGTCTGGTCCAGCGGGATCCAGACCTGCAGGGGGACAGAGACACAGTCAGAAGGAGAGAACATGTGCCAGGTCACTGTTTTGGCAGCGGTAGAGCGCTGTGACATTGCAGTCATCATGCTGTCAGATCAGACTCACCAAACCCGAACTTGAATATGTTAACCTCAACCTGAATTTGAATATGTTAACCTCAACCTGAATTTCTCAACCTGAATATTACAACCCAGAACTGAATTTTACCACATAAATTCAAGTTCAAGTAATACTTCGAAATCCGTTATTTTTAATCAGATAAACACATTCAACTTTGGGATCTTTAATTACAGTTCAGGTTAAGACTTTGTAATTCAGGTAAATAAATTCAAATTTCCTAACTGTGTTTTGGAAGCTATCACTTTAAGACTCTGTGGCACATTACAAATGCACACTTCTCCAGTAAAACTGAGCTTCTCACCGGTGATCCTCCCTATTTTATTGGACACATGATTTCCAGCAAACCCAGCAACATGGGCACCCAGACTGTAGCCAATGAGGTGGAGGTGATCGAGGGACAAATGTGCTGTTTTCTGGAGAAACAAACACAATAACAATTATTTCTTTGAATAGTCTTCAGAAGCACACACTGTCAACTGAATTTGGTCAATTAGCAGCTAAATAAATTGGTTGTGATAAACACACGTGTACCAACCTCCATCCAGTTTATGAAATTTGCAATATTTTGTCCCACCATCTTTGTATTCTGAGCAGCAACTATGTAATGGTTCTGGGCTGTGCTGAGCCAATCAACTACAATTACATTTGCGCTGGGCTCCCTCTCATAGAGTGCTGCCACCAATCTGCCAACCCAGCCCTCAAACAGCCCACTCACCTGCAGAGGAACACAACAAGATCATATTAGCTTCTAGCTCCAGGACTTCAACAAGTAGCGCGTTGTGCTAACAACATGAAGGTTGTGGATTTGAATCCCAGCATGCAAATTGCATCCCTTGCCTCTACAGTCAGCTGCTTTAGATGAATGAATAACGTTAAATGTATTGTTGACCGCCAATGTAAATTCCTCTATACAGCTGTGGCTATGCAGGAGAACAGTACCGTCCATCCATGGATCACCAGAAAGGTCTTAGAGGTTGTGTTGAAGTCGCAGTCCCTGAGGGACTCGGAGTCTCCAGTGACGATGTAACAAACATCGTCATCGGGATCAGACGGCTTCCGTAGAGAAAACCTGGCGCTGACTGACTCGCTGCGCTCTTTGCGTAAGTTCGGTATTAGCTCCAGAAAATTATCTGTGAAAAGAATGCGGGGGAAAGGGAGCATTTAAGGCTGCTTAACTCTTTAACATAGCTGCTGAAATTCAGGAGTAACACATTCGGGAAAGTCGCAGAACTAATTATGAAAGACATATTTAACGAGCTAGAATCTGTACACCTTTCTTCTCTTCCCTCTTCAGCTTCTTTCTCTCAATTTATCGGAATGGGGGCTGTATAGAGTCTGTCATAATGGGACCGTGCAAAACGGCCAGCAGAAGATAAATATGCACGGAGAATGTCCATTGCAACACACATCAACATTGTAAATTCACACTTGTATATTAAATATAACCATATATTCCTCCGTATAAATATGTTTGATTCATTACTCATAACACGATTTCCACATTTTTATCATTCTTAAAGCAAAATGTAATTTCGCTTTTTAATTCTTTGTTGACTTCTGCGTTTATATTTTAATTCTTCTAGCATTCTCAATTCTTGGTCATGTTCGGCATACATTTACATCCAAAAAAAGATTAAAAAAGTAAAAAATATATGTGTGTAGGTGTGTGTGTGTATCATCGTACATCGTTAGAGTAACATCACAGAAGTACAACCAGTGTTAACCGCCTTTGCATCGGTAACTACTTGGAGTACGCAACTTATAATGTGCCTTCGTGTTACACACAGGCGTATTAAAATATCTTGATAGAAAAGCTTTATTGTCTGACAGTGTCCTCCTACAACAGTACTGTACACACTTCATGCAAAACATTGCAGAATAAATCCCTGTACGTTAGCCTAAAAATAACCTCCTTTCTTTGCCATCGAAAGTGCATCTTGCAGCGTCAATTGCCGACAGACCAGCTGCTGGTCGGAAATGCTGTTTAACTAGGTGCCAGGACTGGCAGATACACTGCAGTTATCAAACCTTAATTACCTCTGTATTGGAAACTGCTGACAGAGACACCAGTTTATGGTAATTAAACACTGTAATATTTATGCGTGTATTGTAGCGTTAAAATAACCATTAGTTTTCATATGCAAAACTCCAAAACAATAATATATTATTATGATCAAATACTATAATCTCACCAAACGCAGAATCGGATATTTCTTCTTCCAAAGGAGTAACTGAGATAAAATTTGCACATAACACAAGTAGTATGACTTGGTATCCTCCCGTTTTCATGTCTTCTCGTAAAGTAGCGTGCAAGCTTTTTATAGCAGATTTAAACTTCAACGAAACGAACGTTTCGTGCAGCAAGTTCCCATACAATCGTGCCGCCTCCCACCATGAATGACTTCTAGCCGCGCAAAGTCATAATGCTCACTTCTTTAAATACCACCGCTGCCGCTTTCACATACCCTATCGGGTGCCGTCTACGGGCGGGAATGCACTTATATTAAGGTTATACTGAAGATTCTGTGGGTGACTATGCAAAATGAATCCCATATCTATATCACAAAAGTATTTCTGCATTGTGTTTTGTTTTGGGATAAGGCTATTTACCATTTATAACCCATTCACCAAAAGAATCATTCAAAATCGAACCCATAGCACAGTTTTGGCCACCGTCGTATTGCCCCAGTTGCTTTTCTGGGAGAGCGCCTCCTACAGGGTGAGCAGGGGCTGCAAGGGGTAGGTGCGCTTGGATGAGCCTCCTGTGGGGCAGGTTCTATAGTCAGTGACGTCATTGGTGACTGGTGTAACAGTACATGTCCATCGATAGCGGTCGAAAAGCATGTTACACCCTGTCTGACAGAGAATAACTTGGGAATTCATACGTCTGATCAAGATGGTGGGCATCGTTGGTGTATGTTTTGAATTTCTTACCATTTACTTGCTGAACTGGGTTGCCTTTGTCTCGAGGATTGTTAAACTGGCTTAAGAATAGCTTTTGTATATGAGCTGTTGATTCAAGGCATTCATTACCGCAGGAGTCTCCAGGGTCCAGTAGGATTTCTGTCCTATCTGCCTCTTGATGAGCCACATCTGTTCTCAGGTAAATACCAGAAGTTGGAGATCCCTGTATTACATAGTGTGAGAACAGATGCTTCACTCGTCTTTTTGTTCACCTAATCATACACAAGGTCAATGAATGGCTCAGTGCCAACATGAAGTGGGAGCGTTTAGGACCCCTGACACCATTTCTTATCTAGCGGCTTTTGTTTCAGCAGGGCGTGAGAGCTCATGTGACTGGAACCTTCCGTAAGACTCAGGGCACCTCCCATGTACTCTAACTTTAATAGGAACGTTAAAGTCTTGTGTGTCTCCACTGGGACAGTGACGCACAGCAACCTTCAAGATCAAGCGTTCCAAACTCTCCTAACGCTTTTATTTAACTCCAACCGCAGCCTGAGCCACTACCCAATCTGCTTTATGCGGTTAAATTTTAACTGACCCGCCTGCAAATGACCTGAATATCCCAGAACTAAGTTATTATAAGGTGAATTCTGAAAAATGAGCCTTTAAGGGGACGAGGCAGCAGAGCCAGTGCAATGGAACATACTCTAAAAACTATGAGACTTCAGTCTCCTTGAAGTTTTGTTTATGATAAATGAATGTACTCAGAGCCCTCGTCCAGCCCGTGTGCTTCACAGTCCTGCTTAAGCTGCAAAACTGCTGCCATAATATGACACATGTACCGGAAAATTGCAGAGCAGCAGGTGGATGTTTTCAGGAAACACCTTGAAAAATGTCAGGCTCTTTGGTGAAGCAAAGGCCCCGCGCATAGCTGCAGTGTGGAGGGAGTTAATCTTTCTCTGACCTTGGGGCGGTTTGATTAAGCTGGAAGAATGACTTAATATGGAGCCCCTGACAGCCTTAGGAGAGGGAGGGCGTCGTTGCGAAACGCGGTGGTAGGTGGGGGAGCAGCTGACCAGAAGGACCACGTGCGCAACAGCTGCTGTAACTTGCCGGTCACTCTTTTTTCTGTGTGGACTTTTTCGTACCTTTGCCGAAAGGTTTCTCTAAAACGCACAATCTGTGTGACCTTCCAGAAGCAAAGGTGGGTCCTGCTAACTCCCATCTACTTTTTGGGTCAGAGTGTAGCTCAGTGAGTTTGTCAATCAGCACCTGGGTCTGTAAGGTTGTGGGTTGGAATCCTACATTTAGCAGAGTAGTCAAATCCCCACTGGGGTCTTTGAACGAAGCCTTATCACTCCATCTGTTGCAGAGATACTAGCTGATCCCGGCCTCTGGCCTCAGAATTACTCTGACCTGTATTCACACGTCTGTCTGTGTATCTCATGGACAGTGTCACATGCAGAGGTTCCCCGTCTGTGTATCTCATGGACAGTGTCACATGCAGAGGTGTCTCATAAAGTGGCCACTTAAGGTATTTGTGAGCCACTGGTTTTCAAATCTCACATTGCTGTTACCAAATACGTAACCTAATAAAAATTTGTGACACTTTGTACATAATGATAGTCATTTATTCAAGATATGAATAATAACAAAGATAAAAAGAACAAATATTTTCAGCCCACCTTATATTTAAAAGCTATAGTGTTTCACTGGAAATGGTCTAAAGAGCTGAAGTGAACTGTTTGTAAACTTGTTAGGTTTGCTCTCTGTTTGCACTTGTGGCCTTATGTTCTGGACAGTCCTCTGGGCTCACCGTCCCTTTACACCAGGGCTATTCAACTCAGGCCTTGTTTTCAGTTCTCCCAGGTAGTCAGTTTAATAATTACTGAATCTGATTGGTCAGAGGCTTCACACCTGGCTCACAGGTGAAGGACGGCTGGAAAATCAGCGGGGGCCGGCCCTTGAGGGCCGTGAGTTGAATAGCCCCGCTTTACACGTATTGCATATTACATACACATACTCCCCCCTTCATCGCGTTTGCTCCATACTGCAGAGATTTCATAGACCTTTACATTCCAAGCCAGGTGATTAAGACTAGGACTCTTCTTTGTTTCTCCTGTTGATTCTTGCACATTTAAAGGTGTTTTTGGGTGCTTTAGGGGGTTCAGATTAAAACGTGCTGTAGCCTGAGTTCTTTTAGCATATATTTACTCGGTGGAAGCTTTTGTCCAAAGCAGAACACAAGCGAAGATGAACATCAGCCAATTTCCCTGAAACGATCTGGTTTAAGGGTCTTGACCCAGCGCCCAGTGGTGACATCACTGACAGCCAGGGGGCTTGAACTGGCAACCCTGCAGTTTTGTTTCACAAGCCAGTTGATGGATGTTCGGGATTCAGGAACACAATGGTGATTCACTAATTACACCGACCACACTGGGGCTTACAACTGAGATACTCTGCTGCTTCCTTTAAAGTCAGCAATACATTTCGCTTTACTCATATGAGACTTTTACCTTCTAAACCACTGAACTGTTAAAAACGTATTTACTCGATATTCTGCTGGCCCACACAGGAACCCCCGTCCCGGCTAAAAATCTGCAAGATGGAAGGAAACACAGCTGTCAGGTGATTTCTTGTGTAGCCATTTATTGTCATATTATGTGTTTCGTACAGCATGCAGCACATAAACTGTATCAGTGCCCATTTTACTGGAATCCTCAGGCTGAACACTTTAGAAACTGCTGCCTTTAAAATAGACGTTAGCACTGAAATATTTCAAGAAAGAAAATAAAAAAGATAAAGAAATATATATCTATATACACACAATATAATATACAGTTATATACATTTAATAAATAGAATAGAGAAGTAAGTGCCATTTTCAAAGGCAGCCCATGCATTTTTCCTGAGGCTGACATCTCAGTAATGACATCTACCATATCTGTAAATGCTGTGCAGCTGGTAAAGTGGAAACTGCATGTGATTTGGTAGAAGGGGCCGCTTTCAGCTTCAGCTACTTAGGGGCATGAAGCTGGCAGGATCCCAGCAGGATCTAACATCTTTCTGAATCGGCAACAGGGCACAGCAGCCTCACCGCAGCCTCTATAATGACCCTGTGCCAATCAAAGCAATCAGTTACTGCTATATAACATATAGTGTGTCGTTTATCTACTCAACCAGATAAAAACGGCAATTAGCTTAAAGGTTAAGTCTTTCTATCTTTGGTAATTAGGGCACAAAAACAGTCAGAAATTCAGTCTGGAATAATTTTTGATGGAAATATATTATTTTACTGATTTTTATCCAGGAATTATCATACTTGTTGCTTTAGTGGTTCCGATATTGAACATGATTTTGCTTAAATTAATGTGATTTTCTGTAGCAATGCAATCATAATATATATTAATCACCTTGCAATTTAAAATGTATATTACGACTTGCATTGGATAACAGCAGTCTATGTACATGATTAGACAAATAAAATGGCACAGCAGAATATAGAGCGAAACATTAGTGAATCTTATAAACTGATCTGTATATAGCAACACAGAGCCTTTAAAAGCAAATGATATGAAATAATTTGTAAAGAATATCACTAGTAAGCATGAATTTCAAATGATGAAGTAAATCTGCCCCTTTATAGAGTTCACAGATCAGCATGGATTCAAAACATGTAGTTACATGAATATATCTGTGATTTCGAAACCACCAAGAGTTGCTTGGACCGTTAGGTACTGCTGATGACAGACAATAGGCACAAACAATGAAAAAGACACAAATGCACGTCAAGGATGTCACCATTGGCTCAATGACCTCTGTGCTCTCAGTTCATTGTGCTGCTATGGTGCTGTTACCTTCACCGCTTACAGCTTCACTTTTCCTAAATGAGCTGCCTTGTTTCTTGCGCCTGTAAAGCCTGCAAGGAAGAAGACAGAAAAAACTGCTTTTTTATGTGCTGCGTTCAGCCTAAGACTCTCTGTAGGATCAATAAAGCCCGTCTCATCTTATCTCACATTAGTTAATTCATATCAAAGTGTGGCGAGTCAAGTTTTAGCTTGTCTCACCTTTCCTCTTTGCGGCTATTTTCATTCTCATTCGATTTCACGAAAACAGCGTAGTCTCCTCCTCTCGAAAGGTATGCAAACTCTCCATCTTTGGGTCTAAAAACTAGCCTGAAACCAGAGCACACGGCTTACTTGAGTTTTCCTACTTGATGAGACATTTATGTTGACTAAACTGCATGAGCAGATGATAGTTGAAACAACACCTACTTGGCCTGTGTTTCTCCAGCTTTGACTCTGATTTTACGGACCCAGAACATTTTGCTGCCCCAGAAGTCATACAGCGTGAAGAGAGAGTCCTTCTCCCACTTGATGTTCACCATGATGAGATCTCCGATGTCCACCTCAGTGATCAACAAGAATGAGATAGTGGCGTTGTTGTTCAGCGCAGGCCTAAGGGGTCAGACATCAACACAAACTCAACACATGTCCACAATTCATCATCCATAATTATTTAATGTAAGACATACTGATGTGTGACATTGCCANNNTAACAGATTGACCGGTATAAACCAGTATAAAAACAACAAGAGAATGTGGCAGAGCTTCGGGGAAAATTTTATCCTTCAAACTGCTTCAAAGATTCTGATTTAGCAACATACACGAGTATGGAGATGTCTTCTGTCTCGCCGTGAACGCCATGGAGAGACACCTTCAGGGGCTGCTCATTGTACTGCAGCTTGTCCTTGCTGAACAGATGCATCTTCACCTGGTAGTGGAACACTGTGGAAAGAGAGTGGTCTTCATAGACTACAACTCAGGTCACCAGTATGTGCAGATCACGAGAAATGTCTACCCTGGACCTTCTTGAAAGACATGGAAAACAGATGCTGACTGCAGACCATGGCCTGATACTGGCCAAGCGGTATGAAGGATGGAAACATTGTTGCTGATGTACCATCATCTCATGTGGGCGAAGTTTTTATCACACAGAGCTGCAAAGACTATTATAAGTAACCAGCAAAAGCATCAAGTACATTACAAGACCATATTAATTATTATTATTATTATTGTAACAGAACTTTGTAATTTCACCTTCATGATGCTACAATTATTTATTTTATTAAATGCAGGCCCTGATGTTTCATTCCCTTAGAGAACCCATTAAAGTACCATGTCTGAATT
Source organism: Mormyrus proboscirostris (assembly GCA_026779585.1). NCBI lineage: Eukaryota > Metazoa > Chordata > Actinopteri > Osteoglossiformes > Mormyridae > Mormyrus > Mormyrus proboscirostris. The sequence continues at coordinate 1,627,459 of JAODKF010000038.1, read as the reverse complement.
TTCCTGTGAAATGGACATTTGCGTTATGAAAGCTGCAAGCAGAAGATAAGTCCATCTTCTTTTCACCCAGAATTATTACAAAAATATGTATAAATCAGAAACAGGACACTATGGATCAATGGTGTGAAAATGAATGGATGGATGGATGGTTATAGATCAACGGGTAGCTCAACGGCCATTGCAGCTCTGTTTGTGCCCAGGGAGCTTCAACACGGTGGCCACAGGCCAGCGAGCAGCCTACCTTTGAAGGGCATCATCTGGCGTGTCTTCAGGTACATCTTGGCGCTTCTGCGGGAGCGCACCTTATTCACCTCGTAGCCCAGCTTGTTGCAGCGGTTCTTGCGGCAGCTGAGGCACAGGCCTTTGTCGAAGGACTCTCTGGAGCCGCAGCGGTAGGCCATGCTCTGCTTCTGCTCGTTCACCAGCGAGTCGATGAACAGGTGGATGGAACGCTCGTGCGAGCACTTCACGATCTGGTCCATGTCTGCACAGGACAACCAGGCAGAAGATGCAGTTATGGTGCAAGCTCGCAGATTAGGCGTCAATCAAGCAATATGCTATAAACACACAGATCAGACAATATGCTAAAAATACATATGGCATGTTGAGCAAAGTCCAAGACTATTGTTTGCAGTTGGCAGCAGAGAACCTTTATATTTTTGTAACCCGAGCCATGTGTGAGTTAGTAGCCTGTAATGTTATGTTTACATTTCACTTACATTGTTATGGAGAACCCATTGTCACCAGTGTTACTCATATCTTTGAGGCAATCTACCAAATGTTAAATATTTACTGATCAAAACGAACAGAATACAGAAATCTTTTTTTACTCGACGGAGCTACAGTTTTCACACGCGGACACAATGCCGCAGTTTTTAGCCGAAGAGGCAGACGTACTCCAGAAGCCAGTGGTAGCCACCATGCGCATGGTGTTCTGCAGGTCGCAGCCGGGCTGAAACCCCCCTCCGTTGGGGTAGATATCTACGTGACCCACGGGTCGCTGGATGCCGATGCTGCGGTCGGGGGAACCCCTGGTGTTAGTGTGCAGGACGTCCACGAATTTGGCGTCATCGGGTGACAGGGTGCTCTGAGAATCTGCATACTCGAAATTCGGTCCCGCAGGGTCTAGGCCTGGCAGGGAAGAGGAACACAGAACTGTGAGAAAATACCTTGGAAACTGACTGACACGACCTACAGGATAATACACACTCCCTCCTCCTCTTATTAAAGTAGCAGCAATGTTCCTCCTGTCGGATGGGCTTCTAACTAGTCCATGACAATGAATCTTGCGATTTTTTTGCATCTTTTTTCCAGATCTGCAGCTATCATTACTAGTTATATTATAAACAAATTTCAATAGCTGCCTCAAAGCAGATGCTGAAAGGAACAGCGCCTTCTCCTGGAGGTAAACGGGATGACAGCGTCCAGCTTCAGGACTGGTGCTGTCTGGAGGGTGGCTCACCTGTGATTCTGTGGATTTTGCTGCTGGTTAGGGAGCCTGCGATGCCAGCCACATGGGCGCCCAGGCTGTAACCCAGCAGGTGAATTCTGTCCCAGGGGTATTCCAACTCGGCCTGACGGGTACAAATCAGCCACTTGAGCAGCCATCCAGCTAAACCTTCTCGGAATCATTCCTTAATCAGTTATCTTAAATTCAAGTATATATATTCAGTTTATTAAGTGCTTTGTTGGTAGCGTAATAGTATATTTATTCGGCACTAATATCACATAGCATGCTCTCTAGCATAACGTCTTGCAGCATAGCCTTTGACTTTTTCAATATTTTTTTTTTTTTACAGAAATCCCAACATGCTGTATATGTGCAGATGTCTCACACTTGCTAGGATTTATGATATGAAAACACTAAACTGAAAAGAATATTCTCTGAACAGTGAAGCTGATCGATGACTATTTTCTGTATTTTTTGTACGCCACATACCAGGGATCTTCGACCCCACGGCGGAGTAACGTGACATAAGATACATTACCAGCCCCTACACCCAGGTCTAGTCAACTCATCGTGTAAACACATTAACTAACACAAACACAAGACTTATAACTATTGCTTGTATTTGAAAATATTTTTGTTGATATTCAGCATAGAGTGACCATCAACACAAGCATAACGCCATTGGGAAGGTCAGTGAATCTTATGCTGAAATGGACAACAAAATACTTTTGCAGGAAAAAAAAAATTCAGTATGAATTTTCCTAGATGGGACTTTACGATTTGACACAGTGTTTTGAAATACATGATGTTTGTCTGTGTGTTGTTGGTTAATAAATCACTGGGCAGATGGAAATGTGAAGGCAATTCAAACAGACTAACCATTTAATAGAATAACAGCAATAACAAAAGAAGACGCCTGTATTTACACACGTACCTGCAGCCACCTGACAAATCGGGCCACATCCTGGCCCACCAGCTTGGTGTAGGCCGCCGACGTAGGATAGTGCTGCTGGGCCCGGATCAGCCAGTCCACCACGATGACATTGGCGCTGGGCTCCCGCTCGTACAGCGCCGTCACCAGCTTGGGGACCCAGCTCTCAAACATGCCTGTCACCTTAGCACACAGAGCACGGGCTGCTGTCAGTACAGCATGTCAAGCGGCCTCTCATAGCAGCCTTATTCGGAGCCTGAAATCCATCTTAGTCAGCATATACTTCTGACGGAATTACAAATCAGAGTCGCTTGTCACGTGTCTTCAATTTACCAACCGGAAGGTCTCTATGTTACATCTCTCTATAGGCCTCTACAGTATTAAATATGCCACATAACATCACACAGGATCTGAACTTATTATAATATTTTACTTAGCAAGCAGTACTATTTGAATGATAAATCATGTTAGTGTCCTGAGAGGAAGGCACAGAAATGGCATTTACCGTCCATCCGTGAATGACAATAAATGTTTGCGTCTCCGTATTGAATTTACATTCTGAGATGGTTTCTGGTTCACCAGGCACGATATAGCATAGATCGTCGTCCGGTACGTTCACACTCCGAAGGGAGAACTTAGACTCAATATTTGAGAAGTCTGCGATCCAGTCTGTTGAATTGCCTGTAAATGTACACAGATAAACCATTGTGACATATTACATATAAATCATATCATGGTTAACGCATACTATACGAAACATTTAATGCATACAAAATTCTCTAACTCGCAAAATGAAATAACTCTAAAACGCTGCGTCCGAAACCAACATTTCAAATACAGCGCAGCAGACCTGCTAGAAGACGACTTGGATGAATGATGAAAAAATGTACAATTTTAAATTAAGCCTTATTATTAAAATGGTAGCACACCGCCCTCTATTGACTTTACTGAATTGAACAGCGCGCAACTAACCTTCTTTTGAACAAAGAAAACGACAGTAATTCTTATGTTTCATCTTAAGTTATACAACTTACGTTATATAATGTCGTCTTTATGTTAAGGAGCGCAACGACACTGGCGAAACCCACCTCGTATGTGTTATAAGGCTCACGAGACATTGAACATATTGGCGACCGACGACATCTCAGCCGAAATACAGATGATTATAATACCCTTACTTGGACCTACTAATTTACAACTCATGTGTACCTACTAATTTACTATATTTGGAGATAACAAAAAACTTGAATAAACTTAACATCTGTATAAACAGAAATTAAAAGTAACTCGACTTATTGAAAAAGTAAAATATTTTATCCTTAGTAGTTCACGTGGCGCTGAGCCGAATTAATACTAGAAGGAACCGAATCATTTGTGCGTGAAAACGCCGCTCGAGGTTACTCTCGGTCATTATGACAAATCTTTAAGGCGTTCCGTTAGCTGCACTGTCTATTCGCATTATAAGTATATAGCTAATACAAAATAACATTTACACTTACTAAACAATGGTGTCTCAGTGCTGTTAAATAAAGTTGCACAAGTTTTTTCAAAACATATCCAAATAATCAAGAGCCAGATGTTTTGTTTCCCCATATTACTGTTCAGATAAAAATTAAATCTAGCCCAGTAAAAAATCCTCAGCTCTTGCAGTAACAGTCCAAATGATCACTGTTTGGCTTGCGAATCGTTTAGTGCCACTGCCTGTGAAGCTCTGGTCGCATGTAAAAAGTGCCACAAGTGCTGTCCCAAACTGGGTTTTATTCCTAACTTTAGATATTATGCAAATGAGCAATATGCTATTGGCCTGAGCGACGTGAACTGGGCGGGGACAATCTGATCAATGTGCCGCAGCTGGACTCCTCATTTGTGCATCGTTATGTAAAGTTTAACCAATAAAATAAATATTTCACAACGTGCTGAAATGTGCAATTGTCACGTCTTTCACAAAACAGTTATGTTCATGGCAATAAATACACGTTTTAAACAAATATAATAACGCTAAATATTCTTTGTAAATTAATTTAATGACAATTTATGGAAGTAAAACTTGAATTGAAATTATATGAATTATTATATTATTATAAATTTTATAGTATCATTTTATATACTTTGTTTTTTTACAATCTTATCTGCGCTGTCAGTCACCGAAATCTCACATAACTGTTCCCATAATTCAAATCAAAATTCTACTTTCTTCTCTTTTATCATTTGAAAATATAGTGGTTTTAAAAATTTGCAAAATGAATTAACAATCGTTAAATTATCACAATTATCATTTAAGTGCGTAAATACTATGTGGACACAATCCGTGCGTAATATAATAGGGTTCAATGAACGGTACAGTAAAGCTTATAGCAACACCGTAATATAGTCACGTGAAAGGAGCTGACAAACAATTTACCCACCTCATACACACACGATTCTGCGGTTTAAACAACATTAATTCACACGATAATCATTCATCATCATCAT
>JAODKF010000038.1:1600776-1611037 GCA_026779585.1 Mormyrus proboscirostris | reverse complement strand
CTGTGATCATTGCACATCACATGGACTTTTCCATTCAGACCCCCTTTATTATGAGCTGTGATCATTGCACATCACATGGACTTTTCCATTCAGACCCCCTTTATTATGAGCTGTGATCATTGCACATCACATTGTCTTCAGCCTGTCCTGCTTTTGAAAACATTCCAGCTTTAGAAAAAACTACTTGATAATCTAAATCTACTGATCTTTGTTGTCCCATCAAATATTTTTTCTTGCTGTGAAAGTGTCTGATCTAAATATTGAGGAAATCAAATTTGAGAATTATGTGATCCGCATTCCAGGGAATTAATTAATGCAAGGGTTTTAACATAAAGGTTAAGCATTATTTTCTGTAGATTGATTATAAATTAGCTATAAAAATATCACATTTTAGTGGAAATTCATTTTAAGAATCAAATACCTTCCCATTGGCCATTTATCCCATTTACAATTAGAAGTGTCGACACGGTTTCCTTTCGGAAAAGATGGTATTCCGGAATAAGAGCCGGGGCTGGGCCAGTTTTGGAAATATTCCCAGCATAGCCAGTGAGTAATGCAGTCACTAACCCAGTAATCACCTTCAGCTTGTGCTGTGATTAACATCTCGGCACAAGCTCCGCGGCAGCTATGACGATGACAGAAGGACAGAATAAACTTACATCTCAGTTCTGAGCCCTGGGATCATGAAATGATTTGGTTTTTAACTCAGGTCAACTGTAGCAACCTGTATGGGTGACGGTGACTTTGAGGAGTGGTCACACACATCACTATATGGTGTATAAAGAACTCGCAGGTTTATACAAGGCTATCATATTGATACCTTCCAGCTGTTCTTAAAGCAGAAATGTTTCATTTCTGAAATTCTAACACCTGGTAAGTTTTACTGTACCTGCTGTAGCACGAACATTTCATGTCTTGTCACTCTTACGCATGATTCTGACACCACAAAAATAAAAAAAAAAAGTCAATAAAAAAAGTAATTCTGTCGACATTTAAACATGTACAAATCATGCATATTGGAATTTAAGTCGATATATTGATCGTAGGAAATGATACTGGTACTGATATTAATACAAATACCAATAAGATCATTTATTTTTATACATGAAGCACAGTGACTCTAAATGCCTCAGTAATGTTTGAAATTCCGATCCTTGTTACTCTAAGTATTATTGTCCACGGCTGTAACTAATTCTTCGGCTGGCCTGTTTTGTATTGTAAGGCACTTATCCCGGGTCACAGTGTTAAATATGGAAACAGGACCTTTCTCTCTCTCTCCTTTCCATTTTTTTTTTTAAAAAAAAACATTGCAGTCCAAAAAAGGAGAGGAGAGCAGCCTCGGTGCGGTCCGAGGAATTCCTTAGAAAGTCTTTGAATAAGTGGTTTGGTTGAGCCGGTGTGTGGGAGTGTGTGAGGGGGGCGGGGGTCCCTGAGTAGTATGGAGGGTGGGAGGAGGGTGCTCCGGGGATGATGGTTGTCTCCAAAACCTCCAGTCAATTTTTTTTTAGGAGTTTAAATCATTGACGGCCGTCCTGGTCCACATCTCCCTCTCTCTTGCCCTCTCTGTCGCATTGCCTCCTTCTCTGTCTCTCTTTCTGTGCTCCTGTCCACTCTGACTTTTTCCTCGTCCCCAGAACCAGCATCCCCCTTTTCCCTGAAGGCACCGCCTCGCTCCTTCCACCAGCTTTTTTTCATTTCCCTCACCTTTCCTCACCTGGTAAGACCTTCCAGCTCCCACAGCCAAGATGGAAGCCATCAAGAAGAAGATGCAAATGCTGAAACTGGACAAGGAGAATGCCATCGACCGCGCAGAGCAGGCGGAGACGGACAAGAAGGCAGCGGAGGATAAATGCAAGCAGGTGAGGTGTGGAGGGTAGGGGGTCTAGGTATGGAGCTGACCACTGCTGTGTGTGGACCCCACACTTGGAGGAATGGGGATCTCCTATGAGATGCAGATTTCCCAGCATCGCAACCAGAATGCGTTGCACTCTAGGATAAAGTGATTCATGCTGGCAGTATTACATCATTGTCTGACTGGAAGACAGAGGTGTTCTCATAACAAAGGTCTCATGAAACGTTTAAACCCCTCGGCTGAAAGCAACAGCCTGAGTGCCTGAGTTTGTAGGACTTATCTGAGTCACTCTGAGGCAGCTTCTCTGCTCCAGGCAGCTGAATAGATCGGAGGTTGCAACTGTTAAAACGATGAGCTTCTACGACAGTAAAATATCAGATCCAGGGAATCAAGAAATATCTCAGTATTGTACATTACAAATGGTTATTTGTTTTAGCTTTTACATGGACAATGAATTATACTATTGCATATTTATTTCTGGTTGTTTGGTTAATATTTTCATATATTAAAAAATAAAACGAAATACTGCACATATCCAATATAACATTCCTCTGTGCATTGACACTGACAAATGTTAACTGGCTCATTACCTTCTTTTCCAGAACTGTGTAATATTTATCTTTATTAGTACAACATCTGAAACATGCATATCGGAAATGGTAGCGAAAGCTTTAATTAGGTGACTTTTGTTTCACTTTATGGTCACATGTTCTTCTCAGCAGCTAGTCCTACCAAACAGAAGAATTGACTTTTGTTGTACACAATACCGCGATATCGCCAATGCCAGCCGAAAGTAAACACGGTTAGATAAGGAAACTATGTCTTAAAATACAAATGAGATAAGATTCTCTTCTGTCTAAAGTCCTTGAAAACAGAAAATAAAGTCCCTTTCCCAATGCAGTTAAGGCTCTTTTCTATCTAGAATAACAATCTATGTTGATGTCTAGAAAAGTAGCAACTGTCCTACCAAAAAATATTAAGGTACTTGCTGAAAAATAATAAGTATAAGAATACTTGCACTGTAAGAAATACTTGGAATAACTAATTGTAGAAGTCAGCCCTGATATTCCGGTTCACCCATGTTTGATCTCAAGCATGAAGTGACAAGGAGGTGAGGTTGACTTGTGGGGGGGGGCGACCAGAGTGAGCACGAGGGGATCCAGCCGCACAATGAAGGACCGGGCAGTGGCTTCTGTCTTCAACACGCAGCAACATCACTGGTATTCTTAGCCATCGGGCGATAGTCTGCCTGGAATTCAAAGGAATTATCGGGGATTCGCTGTGAACGGCACCGAACACGAAGAATGACGAGAGACGCTGTCTCCTGTACATTGAAGGGTGTGAGGTCAGCAGCACACTGAGGGAAGCTTCTTTGGACTAAAAATACACTGGGCGATCGACACTGAACAATCAACACTTTGAGCAATCGACACTCTGGCTGCGAGATTGCAGAGACGATCCTGTCCAGCACTGCATGCTTAGCATAACTATGTGCAGCCATTAAGTCTAAGCAGCTTAACAAGTTCAATAGACTCTCAAAACATTTGGGTGAAAGCAGTTCCCTTTTTAATTTACAATTTTGAAAGTGTGCTTCAGCATGGGACACTGAAGAGTGGTTTCCATTACCTCCATGAGCCTGGAGCAACACAGCAGATGAATACATCTAATCTATGGAAATAAAGGTGTCGCACAATACTGTGCCCCATGAATCTCCGTTTGTAGTAGAGGGCTTGGACGATTTTATGTTAAATCTGTCTTACTCTGAGAACCTGATTATCAGACCAATTTCTGAGATCAACACTTCATTAAAAATCTTAAGATCATTAATACCTGTGAGAGGTTATTAATACAGGAAGAACTTTCCAGTTTAAACAAAGCATAATGCTAAATAAATGCTCTCAGTAAGGGTTCTCATCAGTCTTTGTTATGCCACAGCAATTCGAAACATACTTTCTGCTGATAAACTACTAAATTGTGATTGTGATTAAGCATCACGTTACAGGGTGAATTCTATACTGGCACAGCCTGACAGTGACATTATAAACGTAGCTACACACAGCAATAAGAACAGCAATATGAGTAACCCTAAACAATGCCAACTGTTTAAACAAAGTCTCATAAATTCTGCTGTGTTTTTCTGTACAGAATCTTTAACTGATATTAGGTTAAGTATTTATTTCAGTCACGCACACCTATCTATGTGCTTACTTTGCAGATAGATATTCTCGCTAAAGCCCCATGATAGCTGTTGTTTAATTGTTGCTTAACTATCACATTGATTATCAAATGAAAACCATTTGCTGCACGACACATTTGAATTCCCATGCTGTCTGTCTTTTGAGGTGGACGTCGTGGCTTTTAGCTTGGTGCGTCCAGGACAAGCACTCATCACTGTCCACATTTCCATCTGACACGTCTCCAGGTGGAAGAGGAGCTGCTTGGCCTGCAGAAGAAGCTGAAGGGCACCGAGGACGAGCTGGACAAATACTCCGAAGCCTTGAAAGACGCCCAGGAGAAGCTGGAACTATCAGAGAAGAAAGCTGCAGATGTAAGTCATAGTATGATCTAGTATGCAGATACTTCAAACACACACCAGCCGGAAAAAAAATTCTAAGCAAAAACAGTTTCTGTGTTTATCCATTTAATAATTGGTACAGGGTTCATTTAGTAAAATTCATCAGAAATACTTTTAAATCCATGTCCGCTTTGTTGTGCTTTCTTTCTCATCCAATACCTGCCGAACATCCGGAGCCATGCAGGGATAGTTTGTTTGATACTTTAATGAGAGACCTCTTAGGGGAAAAACTGCTGGAACTATAGCTGAGGGTGATGAGGGAATTTATCCCACTGACGGGCACTTATCCCACTGAAGGGTACTTATCCGACTGGGGGTACTTATCCCACTGAAGGGTACTTATCCCACTGGGGGTATTCATGCCACAGAGCAGTACTTATGCCACTGAAAGGTACTTATCCCACTGGGGGCACTTATCCCACTGAAGGTTACTTATCCCACTGGGGGTATTCATGCCACGGAGCAGTACGTATGCCACTGAAAGGTACTTATCCCACTGGGGGTACTTATCCCACTGCAGGTATTTCTTCAATAATGGGTATTTATCCCACTGGACCAACTAAAACAGGAGCTGTAGCAAAACAGACACTGTAATGCAATCTGTGTGATGCTGTAGTTAAGCATTAAATAATTATTAAGCATTAAAGACGTTAGAATAATAAAAGATAAGATGGTAACTCTGGTTCCCCACCTAATATGACTAAAATCATTCCTGGGGTCCTCCCTGTCTGGGGTGTATCTCAGCTGTGTGGGACACGCTCCATGCAGACCTGACTAGGTTAAGGGTCTATAAAATGCGCAGATACAATTGCCGGGGTCAGGCAGACCCCAGGAGCTTTTACTGGAAGAAAGGTACCATATTATTGTGCACCATTATTACCAATTGTGCTGCTTTTATCAGTTACTGTCCATATCATTAAGAAAACCAGCATGTAATTAATTGAAACCAGACACTGACGACAACATGCTTTATTTGCCATTTTTTGTAGATAAACAGTTAGACTAGAATGTTTCTTCCTGCTGCCCCCATTTTGCTCTCCATAACTTGGTGGGGGTCACACTGCAGGGTCAGCTACGATACAGCACCCCTGGAGCCTTACTCAAGGCCCCACAGCCAGAGGCTCGAACTGACAGCCTTCTGATCACAGGCTCAGAGACGTAGCTCACAGGGTCGCTTGTTGTAGCATGATGACATCGCATTCCGAATACAACTCAGGCCAAGATATCACCAACATCACTTCATATTTTACACAAACTGTGTTTGACAAAATTATAGCTTCCTCTGGCACAAAGCATGTTAAATAGGCATCGCCAGTCTAACAAGAAAGCGGAATGCTTAATAACTGCAGTGCAAATCAGATACAATGAGTCATTATTTATAAAATTAGGCAAGTGCAACTAGACTTGACTTAGCACCAAGTAAACAGTTGAGTATCAAAAAAAAATGTTTATTAATGATTATTAATTCTTGTTGTGTCTAAATTCCACAAAGGAGCCCATAATATTGTTTGCTGTTATGTGGAATCAAACAGAAAATAAATATTTGTTTTATAACTAATATTGAATGGTGTGTGTGTGTGCCCTGTGATTGGTTGACGCCACTTCCTGGTTTGTTCCAACCCTGAATAAGACAATCAAGTACAGAAAATGGACGCAGAGAAAACTAATATTATTATTCTATTATATATTTTTTTTTAATGATGGTAACCGCGACTGAGCAACAGCAAGGGCGATTTCCGTACTTTCTCTTAACTTGCATTAACTTTCAAGTACCAGTACCAAAAGTTCCAGTAATTAAAGTACCAAACCAGCTGGGGTCGTTTTTTTTGTTCAGCTGATGGAAGAGCTAAATGTGACGACGCTTTGCTCTGTTTGCCCCGCCAGCGTGAGCTGGCGAGCGGAAGGTGCGCCGCAGTTACTGATAAGCCAGCAGAATCCAGGGGACCGGGCTAAGCTCCGCTAGGCAACGCGGCAGGCAGGAATTCCAGGAATGCCGCCAAGGCAAACAGCAGCCAGCGGGCCTGTCTTTTTATGGTCTTCTGGTAGTTTTCCTGTAGCTGTACCAAGATGCATCCCGAAATATCAAACACACTATAAAGAAACTTGCATATGGTTTACCTGTTCTCCTCTATACCAACAACACGTATAGCTTTGCACCTTTTGTTATAAAGGGTGTACTTCCCTTTATGTACTGTAAAGACCAATGAGTCGCACTGTAAAAAAAGTTTTTTAAGAGTTTTAATAAATTCAGGTATACACAATGGAGTAAATTCCAACAAACACGTTTTCCAAATAATTTCGTTCTAGACCACATGCGCACTTTTTCTTTAGAAAAGTCCAGTCTGCATTAACTACCCCCGTAACAACCGCATCCATCATTTCTAGGAAGTTCCAAGGGCAGCAGTTTACCACATCAAAATTTAACAAGCAATTAAGCACATCTCGAATATAAAAAAGGTCGAACGTCATTGAGCAAACGGTATTCAATTCCTGTTGATCCCGTAAAAGCCACAGCAGAGGACAGCGATTAGTGAAATACTTATAAGTCACATCCTGTTTCATTAAAACTGTACTCGGCCCCTCATTGAGACTCTGCATCGCCCGGGCGAGCCCCGCCCCCCGCAGCCGTGACGTCACCGGGATCGCGGCTCTTCCCCGCTTTGTGTGATTTAGCCGTAAGTTTTCAGGACAATCCTGTTTTTTAATCTTCCTGTTCCCTCTTGGAGCACATCGCCTTTTTAACGCCTTGATACTTCATTCCAAAGACCAAATGACCCTGTGAATGTAGCTATTGAAATATTTTCTTAGCGCAACTATATTTAATCATAATCAGCAATAGAGTATTTCGGAATTAGCCTAAATAGATAACTTTTCGTTTGGGTATTGAAAGAGGTTTTTTGTAGTTTTTAAAGAATTTAAAGAAAAGAAATTTTAAAGAACAGGCTAATAAAACTCCCCCCAAAGAAGTTGTTATAATTTTTCCAATTGTGTTTACTATTTAATTTTTGTTTTCACTTTTATACTATTGAAGTATATTTCTATATTTTTAATATAAAGTTTAGCATATATTTCGATTATTTCCATTTTATTGTATAACAATGGCAGGTTTAAATTCTTTGGATGCTGTAAAAAGAAAAATCCAAACTTTGCAACAACAAGCCGACGATGCAGAAGACCGTGCCCAGGTTTTACAAAGAGATTTGGACAGCGAACGGGAACTTCGCGAGAAAGTGAGAAAATATGCTTCTTCTCTCCCTAATTTCTTGCTGCTGTCTTTCTTTCGTCATGAACTTTCAAAGAATTGCTATTTATGGCTCATTTATAAGAAGTAGATTTAAAGAATGAACCCAAGACGACAGGGTCACTAGTAAAGGCGTTGGTCTACACCAAAAAAAAAAGAAGTACAATTTTGAAACATTGTGTCTTCTTAGCAATAGGCTACTAGTTTAACATTTATCGCTCTATGTATTATGTATATTATCTTGCGATTGTTATAATATGCATTGTTTACGTGTTCATATACGGAAATGAACGCGGATATAATACGGATTCCATATCAATTTGTGTTGCAGGCTATTTTAATTTGATTACCTGGACAGCGAGCAAGGGAGCCGTTTTGTTGGTGCTTGAATGCATCAGTAAGAATATTGCTCTTCCTTAAGTAGTGAATATATCTTCTTTTATTGCATTTAATTTAAACCATGTGTTTTACATGGAGAGAATACCCCATTCAACATTTTAGGTAAATTATGAAACGGTCTAATTAAATGCTTAAGTTCTATATAACTATGAACAGTTATGCACAATTAATTACTTTCTGACATCTTGAGTAAAATTGCTAACATTTTTTAAAAAAGAGCCCGCGATCAGCCCACGAGCCCACAGTTCAGTTTCTCAGTTATTTTCCATATTGTAGAATCCTGTATGACGTACTGTTTCCATTGTGTCGCATTATGATTGCTGTATTTCAGATCGCGAGTACATCTCCTTTCTTGTTTTACCCACTGAAAGGGAAAAAGTCCGCTCATGGGCACAGTATTTCCCAGCAGTATAAAATGTTGGGTTGCAGCCACTGATTTTGGCTGGATGTTGACTGGCTGCTGCCGTTGTCGCGATTTACTGTGCGATTTGCTTCACCCGGCAAAATGATTGCCCAAAATTCCCCTGCTGAAGCCACTTTCCAGGAGGATTACATGGCTCTCTGTATGCTGGCACGCTGTGGAGGAATGTGACTCACCTTTGAGGTGAAGTTTCATTATCAGTAATGCAGGGATTTGGGCCTGCTCCGGATTCAGTGTAACGGTCCAGTCTACACATTGTGCTATAAGGTTTTTACTGTTGTAAACCACTGAGATCTAAAGCAGCAGTTCTGTAGCCCTGTATTTATATAAAACTGCTGTGCCTCAAAGGTCACTGTGTTTAGTGGCTGAAGTACCTCTAATTACTTGAAACCATTAATTTGACTAGGTTAAGGGGGGATTTCCCATCGGAGTTAACCTTTAACAACTCAAAAGAGTGTGAGCAGGAAGAATGGTCTTGCAGATTAACACGTGTAATTGGACATGAAACAAAATATTCCTCGCGTCTTTACTGAGGAGATCCTCCTGTCAATCTGAATATAAAACTGATATATTTTGAAAATTAAATGGACATAGATTTTGAAAATTCTAAGCAAAGTAAAATGTATGTACTTTTTATATAGTTCTCTATATAATTATAGACTCTTTACTTAAACCTATATAATGCATTTCTTGGAAGGGGCGTTACCTAAAAAGTGCCCTAGTTTTGCCGCATTTGGGATCCTCCCCATTTCAGGAAGTCCTCCAGGATGCTGACTGCATTCCCTGCTGCACTTCCTGTAGTCTGTGCTATAGCCCAGATGATTGCTGAGATAAGTGCTGTTAAACAGCTATGGCTGCCTGTAGGAGCTGTGAAGCTGCATCCTGATCGTGCCTGAATGCCAGTGACGAATGCACTTTTGGTGATGTGAGAACTCTTTAATACGGTTCCAATCTTCAAAAACCCAGCTCGACGCTTAATCATGAGAAAATTCAGTCAAGTCTTCAAGTTGAAACCGATTAACCGCAGTTCTCTATAAAAGATTTCTGTGTCCTTATTCTCAGAATACTTAGCTGCCTGTGGATCTAGGCTCGACAAAGGTTTGAAGATCTTTGAAGATGTTCTGCACTCTCCATCCCAAAAACAGATCTTACATGAGACCTCTTAAAATACAGAGCATACAAATTTTTACAGAGAATCTTTTATGAATAAATAATGCAACAGCAACACTCAGTATGGTTTATAAATCCACCAATAGATGATCTGGAAAGTATGCAGTCAATGGATTCCAGATGGCTGCTGTGTGTGGCTCATAGTGTGAGCCATGTTATCCTGTGTTTCCCTCCTCGTTAATCCCCTCTAGGATAGATTATACAGTATGTGATACTCCACAAGATCTAGTTTCTCTACAGGCACTGGAATTTTTTTCTGCTGTCAGGCATAAGAGTGTTTCCCCCAAGAGGAAACTAGAAAATAAAAAATCGGCGGAATGTCAGTGGGTGAACTGTATAGGATGAACACAGTTTTCCATACATTTTGGAGCCCCACATAGAATGCTGTGCACCATGGGAAATTTCTTTAAGAAAAATAAATGACGCAATAGTGCCCTGGGAATATAGCCCTTCTTAGAAGGACCTGAGTAGTGGACTGGAATTGTCTGTTTGATGTGAATTATGAGGGCCATGACCTGCTAGTATGTTTGCTGTATGTTATGGAACCCAGCTGGGTAAGGACTGTTGGCAAAATGATGACAGTAACTCATCTTGTTTGGGCCT
>JAODKF010000038.1:1583129-1598112 GCA_026779585.1 Mormyrus proboscirostris | reverse complement strand
GCACAGGGACATGAGACAGGGCAGATGCACAGGGACATGAGACAGGGCAGAGGCACAGGGACATGAGACAGGGCAGATGCACAGGGACATGAGACAGGGCAGATGCACAGGGACATGAGACAGGGCACTCCCTGAACAGGATGCCAGCCCCTCACAGGATAGGCACACGCCGCAGCTCATTTAGAGATGCCAGTCAACCAAAACCATGAGCCTTTAGACTGTAGGAGGAGTCCAGCACACCCAGAGGAAGTGGCGCGGACATGGCAAGAACATGCAGACTTCACACGCTTAAAGCCTTTATTAAAGAACCTGCGTGACGCACATTGTCAAATGTTGCGCTTACTTCGTATTTAGTGTTTGTAGTTCCCCGAGTAACTGAAAGTAAAGTATTACCTGCTACAACTGGAATTCCAGTAACAGTGTTTTATAGAAGATGAAAATTCCCTGGTAAATAGTCGGGGGCATAATTTCCAGGTTCACTGAGTAAATATGTTTATGCATATAAGTAAATAAGGCAGCTGGAGGCCCAGTGGGCAGCACTGTCACCTCAAGGGCTGCGGGTTTTAATCCCAGCCCAGCTGTGTGGTGAGTTTGCATGTTCTCCCTGTGTGTGTGTGTGTGTGTGTGTGTGTGTGTGTGTGTGTGTGTGTGTGTGTGTGTGTATCCTTGCACCTCGTGAGGTCTGGGATCTGCTCCAGGTCTCCCTGCAGCCTGGTGCTGGAGCAGCAGTTTGAAGCTGCATTGCTGGTTTAAGCAAAGAGCCACATATTAGCCGTGGAGTTATTCTGCTCTCCAGAAAAGTCCTTTTTATATCGTAATGTACAAGGGGGACCAAAGCGTAAGTTAATCCGGACTCATAAAAAGGTATGGTGTTGTTTGAAGTACAAAAATACAATGTAGAACCACCAAACTTTGCACACATACGACTCCTCATGAACCCACCCCTCCCCCCAAATAACGAAATGATCGGCAAAATGATTCCCCTCTATTGTTATGTATTGATGTCTATGTTGAAGGTTATTGTGAATTCATTAAAGTTCATGAAATGATGCTTTGTTATTGATAATTTGTCCTAGACAAAATTCTGATGCGGAACTTTGATTAAAAACTTTGGAAACCCCTGGCCTAGTATATATATATATATATATCAGCGTCCTCCATGAGAAGAGGCCCACAGGGTAACCTAAGAGCCATCTCTCTCCAGGCCGAAGGCGAGGTGGCAGCTCTGAACCGCAGGATCCAGCTGGTGGAGGAGGAGCTGGACCGCGCCCAGGAGAGGCTGACCACCGCACTGCAGAAGCTGGAGGAGGCGGAGAAGGCCGCAGACGAGAGCGAGAGGTCAGGGGGCAGTGGGGCATTCTGCCATAGACAGGGGTCTGGACACTCCGAGGGCAGCTCTGAAGGACGGGCGGCAGGACACCCTAAAGGGCTTCTCCTGTAAACACATGCTCCACATAAGGCTGTCACGCATTTTTATGACAACACGTGATGTTCACTACAAGTCAGTGTTATTTCTGTGATTGTGGTTGTCTGGAACTACTGTCCATGATTCAAGTTCATTGAAAGAATTGTGCATTAAAAACTAATACTCACAAAATGTACATTTAATATGCACTGTAAATCAATGCAGAACTTGCATGTTTGGCAATACATTCATTTCATATGCATTTTACATAAATAAATGACACGTATGTCTAATGGAACATTAAGTTAAAATGCATTGTATATTTATTTTGAGTGTCATACACAGATCTTACATGATTTGCGTAAAAAACACATGAGAGTCATATGTTATTTTCGAAAAACTTTTCCATATGGGCGTGATCAAGAGGTATGAAGGTGATCGAGAATCGGGCGATGAAGGACGAGGAGAAGATGGAGATTCAGGAAATGCAGCTGAAGGAGGCCAAGCACATCGCAGAAGAGGCTGACCGCAAATACGAGGAGGTCTGTACGCCTGGGAATGACGCCCAGGAGCCCGACGCTGCATCTTCACGCCGTCCTGGTCCCTCACCTCGGTTTCTCTCTCTCTCACAGGTGGCTCGTAAACTGGTGATCCTGGAAGGAGAGCTGGAGAGGACTGAAGAGAGAGCGGAAGTCTCAGAACTGTAAGCACCGGAGACGTCTTCGGTAGAGTCTCCTCTGTGGGGCTTCTGCACCACGTAGCTCCCCGTAGGATGGCGCAGACACACTGAGATGCAGCTGTGCTCCCTCATCTCCACACTGCACTCTGTGGACCTGCAGCAGGGCCGGAAAGGAGGAGAACAGAAGGTGGTACACTAAGATTATAGAGGCAAAGGAGGAGACAAAAAGGCTCCATCAAATCTTCTCAGTGTTTTGGAGCTTTTATTTCCACGTCACCGGCAAGAGCCAGTTAAAGGCACTTTTGTTGACCTGAGACATTGATTTAGTTTAAGGGTTGTCAGCGGAACGCTGTTGTTGCTCTCTGGTCCAGTCCTGCCAGCTGCTTAACTTATGGGCCTCATCCTTTGCAGAAAGTGCATGGATCTGGAAGAAGAACTGAAAAATGTCACCAACAACCTCAAGTCTCTAGAAGCTCAGTCTGAGAAGGTAAAGCTTCTCTCACATTTTCTTTTATTTTAGTACGAAGCTGTTATTGCCTTGTTTTATTAGTTTTTAATCTGTTTTATTTGGTCTGGTAAGGATCGTTCTCAGCCTGGCAATCCTAAGGCCTGCCTTGCTTCATGACGTCATCGCTTGTTCCTTTCTGTGTTGTTTGCTTGGCATCACAGTTTGCTCCTCTCACTAATGACGTCACGCAACATGGAACAGGGCAGTTAAATAACATATATATAACATATATATAACATATATATGACACCTGGGCAGCGATATGAAAACTCTCATAAGGCTTCTACTTTGTAAGCAATATCTGGGTTAATTTTGTATTTCAGTACTCAGAAAAGGAAGACAAATATGAGGAAGAGATCAAGGTTCTCTCTGACAAGCTGAAAGAGGTGAGGTGGCCATTTTTGCCATTTCTGACCGGGTAGCCATATATCAAGGCTAAACGTGATGAGACACTGTTGCTGAACAATGTTACTCAGTCACGTTCCCATTGATATCGGGCAACAAATTTCTATTTGAAAAACTGTAATCAGCGGTGGGGCAACTTTTCACGATCGCCCAGATGAGTCGCCCTTTGTCTCACCTGGTTGGCAGTTGCCCGGCAACATAGCTCAACAAGTTGCCCTCTGTTTCACTGCCGTGATGCCTTTGCCTTAATATTGACCCGCTGTGCCGCTGTGTCACTCCCAAGGCTGAGACTCGAGCTGAGTTTGCTGAGAGGACGGTGGCCAAACTGGAAAAATCCATTGACGACTTGGAAGGTAAAGATATTTAGTCTATGACTGGTATCAGGAAAACAAATTTGTCATTCGAATCTGATAACAGAATAAGGTCTAGCTAAAATTTATTTACAGATGTAATACTTTCTGTGCTCGTTATAAGTGTAAAAGTGCATCCCAACAGCAATGAACATTTTCTTTTAGGCATCAAGTCTTGATGTAGATTTTACTAATCTAGTAATGAAAGGTCTATGTGCACCGGTGTCTTATTGGAAAAGCATATGTCTGTAATTAAAACGTTAGTTTAAGGGGAGGGTTTGTATAGTCATCGCTATTATTTCAGTTATTGATAAAAATACTAGGAAAGGCTGGTTTTCGCATCGGAAGATTCCGGCGAGTTACGTAGAACTCCCTCCTCTTAATGACCTGCTCTGTTTCCTTTCTGTGCCTTCCCTTCCGGAATCGCCGGCTTTTTACCGCACGCCTTTCCTGTTCTCCATCCTCCATGACCTTCACCCCTTTCCTCAAATCGCTGCTGACCTGTTTCCTGCTGCCTGCTGACCTTTGACCTCCAGATGAACTGTACGCTCAGAAGCTGAAGTACAAAGCCATAAGCGAGGAGCTGGACCATGCCCTCAATGACATGACCTCCTTGTAGATGGCTCTCAGCCTCTCAGCCCTGTACTCTCCTCCGAGTCACTGCCTCCTCTTCCACTCGTGCCTTTTCTCTCCCAAAGCCGTGCGAGAGGCTCTGTAATCGCAAATCTCCAATAAAGTTTATCTGCAGCCTGTGCAAACCCTCTCATTTCTGTATCGCTCTCAAGCTCCACCTGCATCCATCTCCATTACTCTGCTTCGTTCCTTCCTCAGTCTGCTATACATCATTTCCTGCTGGTTCATGTGTGTTTGTCTTCCCATTAATCTGTTAGCTGTTACTTTTTAGTGTGATAAAATTAAGTCATGGGAGTTCAGTACATTGATCACATATCTCTGTATTTTATCGCTCGGGAGCAAATGGTGTAGTACGTGACTACTTGGTACAGCGTAAAGATATCGCAGGTGGCTAACAGACCTGCCTTAGCAGAACTTAACAGACCTCTGTCTACTAAGGCAAATATGTACAACTTGCTCAACTTATCTGATTGTAATTTTATCAGAAGCATTGCAATTCAGGACACTATGGCTCCCCAATGGCTAACAATGAATACAGTGAGATTCGCTATCACCAAACGCAACTATGTACCATACCGCTGTACAGCCTTGGTTTGCCTTCGTTTTCGCATAGCTAAAACTGTGCAGTTTTTCCCATATATGGTGGTCACACTGGCAAACACTGCACTCTCCATTTGTCTGGCAGGCCGTTATATTTATATTCATTATATTGACAATGAACCGAAGCTTCAGGTTAGGAAAAAAAGAAAAAATTGCAATCCTGTGTTTGACATATTGCTACTTAAATTTGATTTCCAGAGAAGTTGTCTAGTGCCAAAGAAGAAAACTTGGGAATGCATCAAGTTCTGGACCAGACGCTGCAAGAACTGAACAGCTTATAATACAATAAAATAGGAAAAAAAAAAATTGAAGACGGAGATGGAGGAAAAATTTGAAAAACATTCCATGGATACTCAATACCATTCCAGCTTGCAAGCTGCAGTGCTGTCCCAGAAAAGTGGGGATACACTTCACAATTATTTCAGTAATCTGTCAGCACCTCTAAGTCCTCGTTCATGTTTTATCAAAGCGTCACTCTTTGTAGGTGATATTCCCTCCCACTTTATCGTAACGATCATGTTTACAGCCATGGTTGCTCTTGTCTTGAGAGGCCGGCACATATTCCACCCAGCGGAACTCTTAGTGCTTACAGCAGGGACGGGGGACGGCTCCTGGAAGTCGGGACAAACCCGTTTATGACTAAATCCCCGGCTGTATGGCAGCAGGGTCAGTGAGGGATTTAGAAATTAGACAGTATTAATTTAGTGGGAAATTAAGTAGCATTATTGGTAGTTTACAGAGGGAAATATTAAAGTTACAAATGAAATATTCACTTCTGTGTCTGATCAGGGCTAAACGGAACAGTCTGATATTTCTCTACACATTTACTTCGTGGCAGTGACAGTCACCACGTCTTTGCTGACTTCGCAACCTGTCTGAATTCCACGAACTCTCTTTCAATCCCACTGAGCTGTGACAAGGAAAAGTCTGCATCCCAACATCTGTCTGCTGAATTACATTCCTGTGGTTTATATGAGATGGAAAGGAAATGACACCAAAGCAAATATACGCACTGGAATCCTGATCTTCAAACATATAAATGCGAATTGTATATATTTGATTTGATGGTAGTTATTGACAACTGACGGTCCTTTATCCCTGAAGGGTCTGGCAACCGTTCTTCGGGGGGGCTATAAATACCAAAGACTAGTCTCTGCTTCATGTAACCAGGAAACTTTCACAAGATGAAAAGAAAATCTTTTTTGTCTTTTTTTTTCTTTATATAAAAGCGAGGATGGCTTGACACTCTTGCGCTATGGAAGAAGTGTGCTGCATTTTTCTCACTTAATCTGTTTTTACCTATTTCATTTTCACGGCCTTCAATCTAATAAATTTCTTTGAAACCTTTTAAATTTCTGTGCTACCTTTATTACAACATTCCAATGCCATCAGTGTCATCAACTTTACTCCTGGTTTCTGTGGCTGTGTCACTGTCTATAAGCCAGCATTCGATTTACTACTCTGGAAATATCTGTACTCAAGTACAGCTGAATGAGTCGACGCCCCCTAGTGGATAAACCTACTCAGCAGTATTTATGCACATTCCTGGTTCTCATCGCCACTGAGCCCCTGATTAATTAGTCTGGATTCAGTCATTGGGAGCAGTAATTGCAGATTCACCTCAGATAACACTGAAGGTGTTCGTAAAGCTATATTTTTCTCAGTATTAAATCAAATCATTTCAAATAAGATCTTTCCCAAATGCAGCTATTTGTTTTGCACACCTTGGTAACGGAGCTGGAACAGACTTCAGACGATCCCACAGCTTTGCTCTGTATAAAAGGCTGGAAGATGCATTTAATTAAATTCTATGCGACATGAATACCATCTTCCCACATGCGGTGTGCGTGCAGGGGTGGGTATTTGGTGCTTTAAATAATCAATGATTATTTAAATAAATTAATCAAAAACAATCATGCAAAATAATCACATGCTGGTAAAATATTCTATATGGGCAAATGCAGCAGTGCCAGATTTTCTACACATCAATTTGTGTCTCTGCTTTTATAAGGCAGGGGGGCCACTAGGCCTATTTCAGGGGGACATTAGCCCCCCTAAAATGCTCTGGACCCCCCCACAAAATGCACACTAGTTAACAAGTGAGCTCTCATTAATTTTCATTATGATCCCCCCCCCTGCCCCCCCAGGAAAGGGTTACCTGCCTTTTTCATAAATCTTGAGTGATGCTCTTGGGCTGATGGAAGGCAGTATGTACAGTTCAGGCAGCCAAAGGAAGTGATGTTTAAAGGATCTTTATATTGGAGTAAAACGGCACTATTATGCTTATCACAATGTCTTAGTTTAGCCATTTCAAAATGTCTGCTAAAATCACCCCATTATTAACAGTAACCACCCAATACACCAATTTAGCTTTTGACACCTTGTATAGCTAATCAATGTCTCATTGACTTTAAGTTAATTAAGCTAATTCATTAAATCAGCTGATGGTGAAATGTAAGAAATAGATAGAATATCTGAGGTGCCCCTGAGGAGAGGTTTGGGAAGCAAAGCGCTGTTCTCCTAGCCGCCCAGCAGAGGTGGAAATTTCAGGTCCAGAAAGTACAAATCCGGGATTTTGTTTCAACCAACCAGTGGCGTACTCTCTAGCTGTGACTCTTTATGCTCAACTGGTTGGTTAAAACTAAATCACAATCTGGATTTGTACTTTCTGGACCTGAAATTTCCACCTCTGCCGCCCAGCAGAGAAGAAAAGTTTTCATAGTTTTTACTCTTTCTCTTAATTTGCGTATGTTCTAATGTTAAATTGTGTTTTTTTGTTCAGAGGAAATGTGCATTTACTACCCAGATAAGCAGCTTTAAACATTTCTTTGGATTGCCTAAGACTTCTGCTCCGTACTGTACACAGTACACCAGGTTTGAGGTTTATCAAGTAAATGAACCACAGTAGATCCTAAAATCCATCCAATGGATCTAAGCAAAGCTGCTATCTGCTCACCCACCCGACCCTTCATAACCACTTACCCAGTACAAGGCTGCAGTGAGCTTGGATCCTACTACGGAGGGCAAAGGACGAGCCAAGGCCAAATGGATAGGATGTCGGTCCCTCACAGGGCACACACACTAACGGCGATGTAGAAATGTGTTTGGGCTGAGAATGAAATCCGTGCCGACATGGTGAGAATGTGCCAACTCCAGACCGCAAGCCGGCCGGCATGAGACCATGTGAGAGCCGATCGGGTCTCAATTCTATCCAGTATTTCTATAATTCAATTTTCAGCATTTTTTTTGTGTTGAAATGCAGTCTGATACACACATCTAATACCGCATTACAGGACAGGAAAGGAGATCAAATCAAAAACAAAGAACATAAATTTTCTTTAATTATGACAGCAATTATCTCACATTGTAATTGTTTCTCATCATAACTGTAAGGTACTGTGATACCTGTAGATATTCTCTAAGAAGCTACTGACTGAGGGTGAAACAGACATAGACCTTAATCACCTTTAACAGCAGTTATTCCCATATGCTTAGAAGTAAGCATATGGGAATATGAAATGTGCAAAGAATTTAAAATCTACATATTTCAAATTCTCAATATTTCTATGGAAAATATACTGGCAATGGGAATATAGCTTCCTTACTTTCTAAATGCTGATATCTAAATGCTACAGTATGTGCTAGAAATCAATTTGCCGGATCAGGTAAGATTCTTTGAGGAGAAGGCCCCACATTGCAGAAGAATAACGCATGCCCTCAAAATCTGCAAAAATGCTCTACTGCAGGTCCAAGGGTCTTCCTCAACACCTGTACTTGACCGTACTTGTGTTCTTGTGTAGCTGTTTTACGTCGTCTTCCAGTGCCAAAGCCCAGTTCCGATAGTAAGAACAGAAGTGTAGAGGATGGTAAAAAATCCCCAGATGTCATTCTTGCCCCATCACAAATATCAAGGACACATTGGTTGAATCCTCCCCCAAACGAGAACAACTCCACAATTTATTGGGCCCCAAGACAAGTTAACAAGACTGTTTTTGGCAAGACCACAAGTACGTTCTTTGCATTCTTTGTACTGAGAAACACCCCATGTGACCTCTATTCATCATCACCATCATCATCATCATACCATATTCATAATCATCATAGTCATTCTTCTCAATATCAGTTCTCCTCCATTCCGTCCCCTTATACTCTGCTTGGTCATATAAGACTGAGGCCAGTGTGTAAGACAGCGACCCCATTGGAGATGTGTCTTCAGTGCACATGTCCAGAGACATTCAGTGCAGCTTCCGTCTAAATGAACAGCCTAGAGAAATGGACAATGACAACAGTGTTACCAGGGCCAACCAAATAGATAAGAGAAACAACATTCATTATGATTATTCGACCAATAATTTAAAAAAATCATTTTAACATTAAAGGAATATAAAGCATATGCAGACACACTAAAATAGATTAAAATGATTTCTCCTATTGTCTTTGTTCATTGACAATACAAATTCCGATTCAATAGCCGAAACATCAAAATCATAAGTGAGCCTGGTTGCAGTCGTGAGCCATTGGCTGATACGAAATGTCTCTGATTGTTTTTTACCTTCCGTAAGGCGGCATTTGCCCCCCCTGGGCTGACAGAGCACATAGGAGCATCCGGAACAGGGCACCACTCTCTGGGCGTGGCTGAACACAGTGGTGATCCTGTAGCAGCCTACTCCAAACACACAGGAGGACAGGGTCAGGCAGCAGGAAGACCTGCCCACACTGCAGCAAGGCACGCAGGTGGACTTCAGCTGACCAGCACGAGTTGGTTTATTGGTTTTTACGAACCTGGGCACTTGACATCCATGAAGTACGAGTTAGGAGACTGCACGAGCCTTTTTTTCTTGTGTCGTCGCCTCTCAGCCTCATACACTGGATACATCAGGTCCCGGGCAAGCTGTGACCCACAAATGATTTTAGGCCAAAGAAGACCATTTATCACACTTACATTAAAATGAATTTGTACATGAACAGGAAAATGTACATTACAATCAGAATGGTCCATTATAAATGCGAAACTAACATCTAAGAAATGTATTTAGGTTTCAGCCTACAAACTCCAAGGAATACAGTACTTAGCAGAGGCATTCAGTACCGAGGACGCCCCCTACGGTTTCAAATTGGTAAGATCGGAAAGCGCAAGAGCGGGCAGACATGCCCGGACTTGTGCGCCGGCTAATATTCGTTAAGTTTCCTTTCTCTTATATAAAACCACCTAAAATGACTTCATCGTTGATAGGACAATGCAATGCTATGACAAACATTAAATGAAGTAAATGTCATAATTGCTCTTCAAAAAACAATTTAGTGTCAGACTGTTTACATTTTTACTAACGTGTTTACATTCTTGCAAAAATATTTAATCTATTTGGCAAAATAGGGATGAATAAATAACGTTACTGTCAGCTGCCAAGTTCTCTTGATTTTTACAAGAAAAACATATATAATTCACTTTTTAAATAACAATGTAATGTTATCCTACTCCGTAAAATCATTGAGACGTTTGATAGTATCTTAAAGAAGACAACACTTACTGGCATTTTATTTATTTTCGTGCTTGTCCGTTAGAAGCAAAGCTTACTTAATGGATGGGAAGTTCTTGTCCACCTGCCTGTTCAGCCCCTGTACTTTAGCGAATACAGACTGTAATGGAAAACAGAGCCCCCATCACTTACAACGAATCATGTATTTCTCGGAGGGCGTGACTTAACATGCATGAGGAGCTGCGTTTAACATTTGAGGGGGGAGGACAGCTGGGCCTCAAAACCTTCCTCTATGACTGTCAATTAAGTTTACATATTTGTGTTTCTCTATTCTACAGTCTAAAAACAAGCAGTTCGGTGAATCTGTGTCCGATGACAGTGAATTTTGGTGTCGATAACTGGGAGATGAGGATATGGACTAATTGCCATTTTTATGTATGCGATGGCAGTTTGAATTAATATGAGTGGGTATTTATATTGATTAACAAAGTTTATGTTTCTCTTTTCTATGTTTACTTTGTTCCTAGGTTGTCCTATATTATTGTAAGCAAAATTTCCTTAAAACACTAAAAACTATTAAATGATTAACAGCATTAGCCATGCCTTCTAAAAACACGAGTCAGCCGACTACTTCAAGGCGGCAGTCCATCAAAAACCGGCTGCACGTCCCGATGATATCATTTCCGGCGTAAGTAGCGTGTAGTTGATATTCGTAGAAAAAAGAAATGGAATGCATCAATGCAAGAATTACATTTTCCAAAAAAAACAGTCTATTTATATTTTTGTGTAAGTGGGTAAAAAAGTACGATTTATTCAAATGAATACTGTTAAATTTATTCAAATGTATTACTGTTACATTTTCTATATTGAAAATATGTGCATTGTATTTCTTAAATATATACTTTTAAAATCTGTAAACTGCAGAAACTGTACAGAAACTGTGTAAATAACGAAGGTAAAACAAGACATCATACAGGTGGACATACAGGACCAATGTTTCCGTATGTAAAATATCAAACCAGTTCGACCAATCGGGATGGGGTGGTGACGTCATGCGGTTTGGGGGCGGGACATTCGCTGTAACTTCCGACGTGCCCTGCGTGGAATATAAAAAGTATTCGGGGGGCCGGGTTTACGCAAACATGGCGTCTCTCGGGCCCAATTAGACCGCAACTTGTTTCCCCCTCGAGTTCCACGCAAGTCATTGCGATTGCCGGGCGGGATTTCCGCATTACCGAGTAATATGGCGAAGACATACGATTATTTGTTTAAACTGCTGTTAATCGGGGACTCGGGAGTCGGGAAGACGTGTGTTTTGTTCAGATTTTCAGAGGATGCCTTTAACTCAACATTTATCTCCACTATAGGTATGTGGGACTTTGCTGTTTTCATGGTTGATTCTTTAGGTTTATGTTTACCGAACATACTACTCAGTCAGCTAGCTATGCAGATATCCAGCGGTAATGTTGCGATTAGACTGTAACAAAGTCACTTTATGTAGGGGTGATGCTATCAAAATATTACTGTTACCGCTTCGTGGCTGATGACTTGACTACTGATGCAGTCTAAATGTAGAATAAAAGTACACCATGTTTAATCCGGCGCCTCGGTTGGATGCTGTGAAGCTTCTGAAACATCTAGTAATAATCTAACTGGCTTGAGAAGTTGTCGGTGAGATGCCACCTTTAGGCACTACATGTTATTTCCTTATATTGTGACTCCTTGGTAATGTGCGCAGATGCACATCTGTGTTACACATCTTCTGTACTTTGGACAATGATATAGATTCAGTTTTGTTTAACGCCACTTGCGTGTGATAGGGCGCTGAGTGCGCACTCGGCTTGCGGAAATGCCGTGTTTGCGGCGCGGCTTCTCCGGCGGCTCATAGCGGCCGCTTCCGCTTATTCGCACTTTCCGTGTTTGCCTGTCGCGGGGGTGGTGGCCGTGCTGCCCCCGGTCCCCCTCACCCAGAGCCAGCGCTGTATAAATAAGGCCAGATATGTATGCAATGAGATTATGCGGACAAAAACGGCGGTTAATAATACGGCTTATACAGTTCTTTGTGAACTATATTTAAACAACTCGGACTGAAATATCCTCGGTTTCACACGTATTATTTTCTGGTATTACTTAGTTTGAGGTAAAACCAATACTTAACACATATCGATATTTCATCCACGAGGTTTTTAAATTGTATCTAAGGTTATGATGAGTGAACTGACGTACTTGATGTGTCACTTATGAAGGGTAGGTACAGATCACAATAGATAAGCGTGAATAATTTTAGAAGTATGTGAGAACTTTAGCCTGGACGACTTTGTATCATACCACTGGGTTACGACACAAGTTATTAAACAAGCCCATATTATTCCTGCCAGGGGATGTTGCAAGTGCCTTAACCAGGAATGACACTCGTGTGGATTATTTGTTCCCCAGTCCATACTGACACCACAGCGGGGATCTTCATTCTCTGGTACATAGAAATCAGTCTTTCGTTAACGAATGTTAAGGGAATTGTGGGCAGCTGACAGCAGTGGGGCACACATGCATGTTGTTCATCACTACAAACAAATGTGGTTCCTTATAAAATATACCATTTGTATATGATGAAAATGTTTACTGTTCCACTGTGGTAACATCTGATTTTTTTTTTTTTAATTAAGTAAATGTTGGGTTCTCACCTTGTATCTGTAGGAAACTTCAAGCTCAAGTAAGAGTATTATGGGACTAAATGAAATAAATGTATTACATTTATTAAATTCCATTATCATCACTATATATATTTTTTATTTGTAGAGCTGCTTGTCTTGCATTGGATCTTCTCTGAAACATTGCGCCATATAAATTCAGCAGCATTTACTGCCTGGTCTTTATTTTGAATCTGTCAGCTTGCGATCGCCTATAAAGCAGGTGGCATACTGGTATCCCATTTTAACTAAAGGTATCACTTTACGAGTTCTTGTAATGACCAAAATAATTCCCTATTCATACCTGCGCATGCTCTGTTTCATGTTCGTAGTGGTTAGGCCGAACAATTTTTTTAAAGCCTATTCTATTAAAAATTTGATCCATTGAGTTTCTTATATAACTATGATTAAGGGTATCGTTTAAACATAATTTCTACGGGTGGCCTCCTAATTCTGAACAAGATAAAACGCATGAAATGTTTTTTTTTCCCATGTTTCGCGGCACGGTACCACTCTGGCTAAGGTTCTAAGGTTGTTCTTGAAGGGCTGTTGTGTTCTTATGCAAAGGTACCTAGCCTGGATTAAATGAATTCCTCACTGTATGAGTTCAGTTGTAAGACGTTTGTAAGTTTAAGGTGCTTAAGAACCTTTACTAAGCAAATACAGCGAATATGATTCATGAGCCATTCATGGGTTGTTTTCTTTTTTTATAATAATGAATTCTGTCATTTTATAGGATGCTTCATGGTTTTTGAAAATATACATCTACTTAGTGTTCAGATCCACAGAGACTTTGTTTGACACTTCTTGTTTCGTTTGTCCTTGTTCATTTTCCTTTTTCTGTAAATGTAAGGGAGAAAACAAACTATAGACAAAATCCTTGTAATAATGTATTGGAAAGAATCGTTATATTTTTCATCACTTGAACTGCTCAGCTATACCATTTAGGTTTGACCAGTTCAGATTTAAGCTCTGAAAAAATTTGACATCACTGTGGTTGTCCTAAGTACTTGGTCGATAAAACATGTCAGTAAAACAATTATCATATTAAAAGATGTATATTTGGCTAGATGACAATGTGTTTTATTGATTGATTTTTACCGCATATATAGGTTGGTAACAGCGTGTTTGCTTAATCAGCATAATTTTAACTATTACTGTGATAAACTGATAATATTAAGGATCCAGCTTTGCCAATATGCATCTGATTGCAGACCTAATTATATGACACACAATCCAAATTTTCAATGATAATTCAGTGTTATATGGAGCATTGTTGAGTTTTCTGCAGTTATAACTGTTAGTAAGAAGGTTACGCAGAGGTGGCAGGGTCCCCTGCCAATGCACTCTGCGACGGCGTCCATAGCGCCTCCAACAGTGAATTTTCTGCCCGTTGAAGCTTCACAGCTGCCGTTTCAGCTATGCTACGGTATGGTAGCGTGTGGAAAATCATTCTGCTTTTTGTGTTGTCTTATCAGTTTATCACGTGGAATTCTCATTCTTTGTTCTTTTGTAGGTATTGACTTTAAAATTAGAACAATAGAACTAGATGGGAAGAAGATTAAGTTACAAATATGGTAAGTATGGACCCGATTCACCAAAAAAGTGAAATATTTTTAAAATGTGATACATTTTGTCAAATCCTCAGTTATTTTCTTTGAAATATGGTAAAATATAAGGAGTAGGAGTTTTACAGTGCTATAAAGTGCTCTGCCTGGCTCAGTGGGGATTGCTATATGTTTGGGTTATGAGAGAACAGAGCTCTCTATCATAGGAAATTCTACTATGAATCACATTTTGTAAATGTAAAATTTCCAGTGGTTTAAGTTGAATCTATAAAAATGGTAAAAACCAGTGTTGGTCTGTCATATGCGTTATTTAGTGTAGTAAAATTGTCTTTTTCCGTGTAATAGACTTTTTACTTGCACAAACATATGGGGTGCTTTTAAAATCTCACTAAATAATGACAACAGCGACATCCTATGCCATGTTACTGTTTGCCAGAATTTACGAGTGAGGCTTTTACCTCAATGTAGTCTCATTGAAACATAAATTTTAGGGACACCGCTGGTCAGGAGCGCTTCCGGACGATCACCACGGCGTACTACAGAGGAGCCATGGTGAGAACCGGCCCCTGCATGTGTCTGCACTGCTTGCCTGGCAGTGTGCAGTGTAGCCTGGGTTACGGCACGCTGTGTCTGCACTGCTTGCCTGGCAGTGTGCTCGTCGCCTGGGTTAC
>JAODKF010000038.1:1568872-1583029 GCA_026779585.1 Mormyrus proboscirostris | reverse complement strand
CACAGACACAGTTACAAACACGAGGTGCAACAACTTCGGGAGTGACCCAGGCCAAAACAACAACCAAAACAGCTAACTGGGAATTATTGTAAATGGGAATTACCGGCAAGTGGTGGCTGTCGACCCTTAATGTCCAGGACTGCTTGGCTGTGTTTCCGTGCTTTGCCCAAGCTAATATCGCACCACTTCAGGACGAGCAAACCAGGGGCCCTAATAGGACCTTTGTTTCAGATGTTTACGCCTAGATGGAGTAATTGGATTTTTATTAGTATCATGAAACGCACACAGTATCAACCTTTTCTTCCTTCCTTAATGCAGGGCATCATGCTAGTATATGATATTACCAATGAGAAGTCTTTTGACAACATCAAGAACTGGATAAGGAACATCGAGGAGGTAATCTTTATTTATTGCATCATAGTTAGTTGTTATTATTATTTGCTATACTTGTGTGTAACTTCCATGCCACTGTTGCTAACTCCCTCCCCACACCAGCATGCATCAGCAGATGTGGAGAAGATGGTCTTGGGCAACAAGTGTGATGTTAATGACAAGAGGCAAGTGTCCAAAGAAAGAGGGGAGAAGGTGAGTGATGTGGTCGAGGCCCGCTGAAGGCTCACGTGGGAAAATATCAGTCTGACGGCGTCATGCCATTGTCACTGGTTCCATCGTCACTGGTTCCATCGTCACTGGTTCCATCGTCTGGTTCCATCGTCACTGGTTCCGTTCTTGACTCCCTTTTGCTTTCCAGCTGGCTTTAGAGTACGGCATCAAGTTCATGGAGACCAGTGCAAAGGCCAACATCAACGTGGAGAATGTAAGTGGCTTGCCCAGATCCCCCCCCGTCCCCCCCACCGTGGCGGCTTCTCCATTGAGTTTCCCGATATATCATTTGGTTTTATCTGTCATGTTCTTCTTCAGCTAAGGATGTTGTGGGATTAGTTTTGTCCTATTGTGGTGCTTTTTGACAGCAGTCTCTTTGTATTTTAGGCATTTATGACACTTGCCAGGGACATCAAGGTGAAGATGGACAAGAAGTTGGTAAGATAATTTAGTATTTTATGGGATAGAATATAACTAGAATGTAACTTAACTAGGGTCAAGGTCTGGAAAATCTTAAGATACATGGTCCCCCCCCCCCTTCCTCCTCATGCGTGGTTGTCTTTGGGTGTTCTAGGAGGGCAACACTCCACAAGGCAACACGCAGGCCATGAAGATCTCAGAGCAGCAGAAGAAGAGCAGCAGTTTCTTCCGTTGTGTCTTACTGTGAGAACCGTAGCCTTAATGTCTACCCCAAGGCTGGACGTAACTGGACTTTGCTTGCTCACAGCACTTTCCTTCCCCTTTAGCTCTTCTGCTCTCCATAATCCTTAGTGCTGCCTCCCTTTGTGATAACTAACTGACCGTTTGTCACTCCTCCTACCCTCAGTTCTTGCTTCATCATGTTTTACTGCTATGTGCGCACAGCAAGAACTCAGATGTAGAGAACTTTTCTCCAACCGTAATGCACGTAGACTGCTGTCACTCACGCCTCTCTGTTCTTCTGAAAGTCTTCCAGAATGCTGCCCAGTGCTCTGCATCAACAAACCCCAAATCTGTTCAGGCCACTTTTAGTTTGCCAGTAAGGTTCTAGCCTTGGAATTTGTGTTGCTGTCATTTGTGTTCCGTGTTTCATTACGTAGAAAAACTTATCACTTACTCTTGTTGTGTTAAGATGGGTTGACGTCACCCTCAAGCGTGCACTTTTTATGTCGTCTTCTTTCAGATCAGGGATGTGAAGGTATTTTTTTTTTTTTTTTAAATCAGTGTATAACATTGTATTAGGACTGATGTACATCTCATTGTTTGATCCATTTGTTGTATTTATTTTTTTTTGATTGAAAATGACTTATCGCAGCAATTTCTTAAATGCAACTATGATTTTTAAATGACATTCCTTGACAATCAGTTGGATCCCATTAGCTATCCAGTGGAGTTGCCATTCTCACGCGGTAGATTTACCCTCTAAACTCCAGTAGCTCTTCCATCTATCTTGTGCATCTTTTTAGCTTACATCCATGCCTGCAGATGTGCTTAATAGCAGACTTCGCCATCACGTCTTCACTCACTCTTTCTCTAAAATAAACCATGTTTTGACAGTGATTTGTCCACTATACCTTTTGTTGTTTTCCCCCATTTTATTTAAATTTCTGATTTCAGTTTGTTGGCCTTATAAGACTTTTTGTACCTTGTGTGCAGTACTTGACAGTCCAGGATTCCCTCCATCCATCTGGACGTCAGTGCTGAAGGTTGTCGTTCTTGATGAATGAGCCTAGATACCTTTTGTACAGGCAATAATAAATGGTGTTATACTTACTATGCGGCATAGTAACCTTTTCTTTGAAAAGCTGTTTGCATGGATGGCTGATTTTGATAGTAATTGCCGGTGTTTTCCAGAAGCGTTCTTCGCTTCCCTGTTACCAGTCCTCCCACCCTCCAGGTGAGCCGAACTGGGTCGGTAATACCAGTCTGTGGTCTTCCCTTAGCCAGATGGGAAAATATTATAATATTTTATGGTTTAATAACCTTAAAAGCAAAGGTTAAATAATTTACATGTAGTGTTCTGTCTCCAAGAAGAAAACTGGAACACATTTCACTGTTAGTCTAAATATTTATGTGATCAGCACTTGCGGCTTTTGTCTTGGGCCTGGCCGTCAAAGCAAACTTTAAATATAGTATGTAACAATACCAATTGGTGTTACGGTGTAGCATGGAACCAGGAAAACGGCAGGATTTAGAAGCGGCCAACTTTAAGTCAGTCTTTCTCAGACTCTAAATGATGATACAGAAAATTATTACATTTATTAATTTCAAGGAATGTTTTTTTTTTTCCCTCTAAATTGTGATTCCTTCTGATTTCTGAAAGTTCTGGTTTTGCTTAAATATTTGAGCAAAAAGAAAGTCAATAAAATTCACCTTAAATTGGAAATGTAATGTTTTTGACAAACCCTGGAATGTAAAATCTTAAACTCGAATAAACTGAAGGTCAGCATTCCATTAGGTTCAACACGCGCAGCTCCTGTTGCGAGACTTTGCTGTGTTAGTGGTGATTAAGTATAAATGCCATTTTATTAACGTTGCGCCTTATCGGAGTGACCGAGGGAATGAGTTGCAAGGAAGATTGTCATGGTAACTGCAAACTTGGAAATTGAAGAGAGGGTAAAAGATGAAATGAGGAATATTTTAATTAATAATGACAGTGAAACCATGTACCGGTCTGGTGGTTGTTGTTGTTATTATTTACTATTTTGTAATTTCAACATGTTTTTATTTTGGAGATTCGACCAAACAGAAGTGTAGCAGTTAGTAATATGCTTTCTGATCCTTAAGAGCAAAACATGAGTGAAGTCCCTTCAAATGTGCATTTATACAACTTGAGAACAGACAGAAGGAATTACTATCTTTGTAATTATAAGGAAATAGTTTTGTCACTCCTGTCAGTATCCAACCTTGCGATGCACATATCCCTCACTGCACAAGCTGACTTGTTCGATTTTTGGGGAAAATACTACAGCAGTGAATGTACAGCATGTATCCATACTTCAGGATTTTGTTTTTGTCTGTTTACAAATTGAGTACAAAGTCTAATCATAATTTTCTCCAAAACACAAACCATGTTATTTTCAGTGTGTAATGGAGGTCTTTGTGTGTGTGTTTTTTTTTTTTTTTTTCTTTTACACATTTTTCCTTAGATCAGTGATTTAACGGCAAATGTCTTCTCCTTTGATTTCCTCATACGTTAAAGCTACGCATCATGACCTTCTAGACTTCCGTGTCTGTGTAGCTGTACATAAATGAGGAAAATGTTGTTCCTTGTGGAATGTTCTTCACAAACATTCCTGTTTTCCTTGCTTATTGATGCCCAGTGGCATTGTTACCAACTGAACAATCACAACAAGCAAAATACAGTATTTGCTGGCATAAAGGAAGCAAAACTGATGTCTCGTTTTGTCAGGCCTTTAAATCTGGCGAGGGTCATTCAGCTTTCTGAAATGATGACCGTCTGCTGCAAAGACGTGACGTTCATACTGCGTTCTCATGTTTTTGCTATCCATGCTGTACCGGCATGTGCGTCCTGTTCTGGATGCATCGCCGACTGGATGATCTGACAGCCATATGAATAAGGAAAAGGGGTTAAAAAAAAGGGAACAACCTTGGAATATCTTGTGCTTTATTGAATAACTTTGTATTGCATATGATTCATATTTTTGTGAGCAATATTCTGATTTTATTGGAGATTGTCGGTTAAATCTGGAATGGGGGACGTTTGAAATACACATTGTAAATAGCTTAACATAAGAGAGATGCATGATTGTAACATAACTTTCAAAAAATCTTATGTAATTTGATTCTGAAGCTTTGTAGATATGTGTACTTTTGACGATTTATTAAAACAAATTTGTTTTATAATGAGGTGTGGTTTGACCATTTTTGCACCTAAAATTCTTCCTCATTGGATGACGCACTCCAAACTAATTTTTTAATCAACAAACCATTACAAATGCCCTACGTTCCTGGACGCATCCCTTATAAGCATGACAAAAATTCAGGTGATGGAAACTGACAAGAAGTAAAGATATGTAATTAGGAAGTTGTGCGAATCTGGCTGAGCAAGAATAGCAGTGGAATGAAGAGTTAATGAGAAAGCAAGATCTTTGCTGGACCCCAGAGGGCATGGAGGACACGTGACCAGTGACGCAGAGCTGAGAAAGAGACTCGTGCAGGTGCAGGAATCTGCGGCCGCCCTTGGGTGTCACCTGCAAGGCTGAGATATAGGCAAGTTAATGGAAATATGTAATGAAGCTTTTATTTTCATACTCTCCTCCCACCGAAAAACTTTTAGGGTGAATTTGGGTCATGAGTTACTGACCCAGGGATACTGTCGGTCCTGAGGCCAGGGGCGTATCTAGAAATGCTGCCCCCCCCCGTCCAATTTGACCTATAATTTTACATATTCAAGAGCCCCCTGAAACTGCCAGGTAACCGTGCCTGCCTGACACCCTTTCCCGAGGCTAAACCATTTGAGAACCGCCACCTTATACTCCGTAACCTTTTTCATACAGTATGCCAAGCAGATGCCTTGTGGCTCACAATAAATCAGATTTCATTACCAAACAGCTCGGAGTGTCATTTCGCAGAGACGCCAGGGGACGCGCCGCTTTTCCCCTCCGCAACTTGCTGGATCAGTTTCTCTTTTTCAGGAAAAGTGCGAACCCTTAGCAAACATAGAGAGTTGTCTGTCAGTTTGCATTTGCCTAGTCTATTTGGATATCTCTGTCATATGACCTGTTTTACGCCGTCGTACATTGGTGTTTGTGTTATAATATTTTTTTTTTTTTTTTTTTACTATTTAAGGAGTAAATCAATGACACACCTTTGTCTTTAAACTTACGTTTGTGGCAGCCTACGTATATTGTTGAAAAACGTAACACCTTTTAACGAAAGACTGATTAAAATAATTCCGTAATAATTGTCTTTTCTTGGTGACGGTAAGGTAATCCGGAGTGCCGCGGTGACCTCGCCCTTCGTGTCCGCAGCACCTCCTGTATAAGGCAAGTGATCAACTTTAATATTAACTAAATCAAACAAAACAGCTGACTGTAACAGATAATTACATTATTGTGTAATTCACAAGAAAACCCGTTTTACTTTTCATAACGAGACGTGCTCGTAAATATACAAAGAGACTCGGACAAACTTTTGAAGGAAATACGCGCACGACCTTAGATGTTTAGCTTTCCGTTAAACTTTAGTAACGTTACTGAAACTGGATCTGTAAGACTGTCATTTGAATTTAATCATTGATTATGCAGTATTACTTCTTAAAATTAATTTCATATGTAAACCGTGTAACAGGTACGCCATAGTGGCGTTCATATTTTGCCTGTCTACTAAAGCTGTTTATTTCTGTCTTATGTACGTATCTATTCCTGGTAACAGCACAGCATTAGTTTGAATATGTATATTATGATAAGTGAAATATATTTCCTTAAAATGTAAAATGAATATCA
This sequence comes from Mormyrus proboscirostris, assembly GCA_026779585.1. NCBI lineage: Eukaryota > Metazoa > Chordata > Actinopteri > Osteoglossiformes > Mormyridae > Mormyrus > Mormyrus proboscirostris. The sequence continues at coordinate 1,576,979 of JAODKF010000038.1, read as the reverse complement.
CCCGTCATGCAAAATAACGTCGTTAGATACAACCGAGATAAATGAAACCGAGGTATTTCCCTACTTTAGTAGTGATATTTTTTGACAGACAGAAAACCTGTTTAGCACATAAAATTACCATCCACAATGCTTCACTAATTTATTCTGGCTTTGTACAAGTTACAGTGTCTAACGTTTTTGATTCCCGGGGTTAATATTTATCACAGTATAACTAGCAGTGTAGAGAGACAGACAGCAGAGGTAGTGGCTGTTGTGAATTGTGTTTTTTTTTTTTTGGTAGGTCCCACTGGAAATGCAGGGGGCGCCGCTGTCTGGGGAGCAGGACGCCTCCCTGTCCTGGTTCACACATATTCATCTGAACCGTGTTATCAAAAACGGAGTCATGCCAGAATGGTTCCATGGCATCATTTCCAGGAAGTACGCGTTACGGCACTGTCCTCTCACACACATCAGCAATGTATGTAGTGTAAACATTAGGCCTACCTGATACTGTCTGACCATAAATCTCTTTGGCAGAATCCCTTTGCTTTTTTCATGCCGACTCTCTTTATTCAGCAGTATTATCTGAGAGTCCCGCTGTGTATTTTCCTGATGCATTCTGTTCATGCCAGCAGACCACGGTATAAAAATTCAGATCCTGGTCTGTTATGTTACAGCTGCTGCATAAAGGCTATAACGTCTGTGCTCAAGACAAAGGAGAAACATGCTAGTGATATAACATTAAATGGAAGAAACTATCGGGACACCTGCCCATTACACCTACAGGAACTTTAATGACATCCCATTATAAATCCATAGGCATTAATAAGGAGCTGGTCCCCCTCTGCAGCCATATCAGCCGTCACTCTTCTGGGAAGGTTTTCCACAACATTCTGCAGTGTGTCTGTGGGAATCTTTGCCCATTCATTTGTGGGAACAGTGTGGGGAAGGCCGTCTTCTATTCCAGCATGACTGTGCCCCAGTTCACAAAGCAAGGTCCATAAAGTGGTTGGGTAAGTTTTTGGTTTGGAAGAACTTGACTGGCCCTCACAGAGCCCTGACCTTCAACCCCATCGAACACCTTTGGAATGACCTAGAGCAGAGATGCGATCCAGGCCTTCAGGTCCAACATCAGTGCCTGACCTCACAGATGCTCTTCTGGATGAATGGGCAAAGATTCCCACAGACACACTCCAGAATGTTGTGGGAAACCTTCCCAGAAGAGTGACGGCTGATATAGCTGCAGAGAGGGGACCGACTCCATATTAATGCCTATGGATTTATAATGGGATGTCATTAAAGTTCCTGTGGGTGTAATGGGCAGGTGTCACAATACTTGCGTCCATTTAGTGTACATTAAGTGGTAAATGAACATTTCTAAGGTACAGAATCCTGTTTGCCGTTTCTGGCTGTCGCTGTGAGTGCTGTGTTTTCTGTAGCCTCGCAGAGGACATGCTGACATGCAGCCCGAGGGGCTGCTTTCTGATCCGGCTCAGCCAGACCAGACTCGGGTTCACCCTGTCTTACCGGTGAGTTACTGCAGGCCCAAACCCCGGCCTGACTTCTGTGGTCAGCTTTAAAGTGAAGCGTCGGTACAGTGTCACTTAATACCCAAGCCACAGTTAATCTTCCTTGTATATTGTACTGTAAACCATATTTTTACCAACAAGTGGCATCTCAGAATATTTCTGTGCATTAAACATGTCTATCCATCCATCCATCCATCTTCTAGCATCTTAATGAGATCTTCATGGTTGGGATCATACACATTTCTATTAATATCATATAAATTTATAAAATTTGAATGTAGTGAAATGTAACTCAGATTTAAATGAGTATGATTTCGAGTCGTGTTTTGCTCGTGTGAGTTTTACTTCAACAAAAATGAAGGCAGAAGGAAAAATGATTGGCTCAGAGAGATAACCAATCAGATTGTAGAAGAGGTGGGTCCAAGCAACATGAGGAGGCAGGACAAAGACATCTGATTAGTTGGTCCCAACTCCTCTCTTGCTTGGTTTGTTTTTCAGGTAAATCCTTGCTAGTCATGGCAGAACATCATAATTCACGATCAAGCCCACCGGCTCTTCCAGTTTATACTCATAGAATTAATATTTATGTTTTCTTTTTCAAAGATTCTGATTAGCTTTTCAGTTTTTACATTTTAAAGGGGTGGGGCACAGGGATTTTTTTCTGCGGCAAGAAGGTCTTGGCTCTGTGAAAAGGCTGAATTAGACATTACTGTGAAAATTCATAAACAATGCCGGACCCATGTTGGCTGAAGGCTGTATTTAAGCTGCCACATATATTCTGATCTTTACGGTTCTCATCAGCCTGACAGCTGCAGCTGTGTCTTTACAGCTGTGAGCGCAGGTTTTCACTTTCAGCACCTTAACAGTGATTCACCGAAAGGTTGTATGCTGGCTTTTTGCATTGACGCAGAGGCGAGGATCGCTGCCGCCACTTCATGATCGATGTGAGCTGCGACGGCCTGTACAGCATCACAGGAGAAAACGCGTATCACCGGTCACTTCAGGACCTTGTGGATTTTCACCATCGGGTCCCAATTCTACCCTTTAATGACCTGCTAACTTGCGCCTGTGTAAGGATATAAAATGTAGTGATCAATATTTAGTGTATGTGCTAAAAAAATGTAATAATTGAACTTGAAGTTGACCTTTCAGGTGTTACATTTATTATTATTATTATTATCATTATCATTCTTATTTTTATTTTCCTTGCTATTTAATGGAGAACTGTAATAATTGATTGAGTATTCTCTTACAGCAAGTTACTTTATTTTTTGTTTGTTGATATATTAGAATTAAAGCTGCTCAGAGACATGGCTGATAAAACTGTATTGAAGTTTTGGAACTCTTAGCCAGCCTTGTACTAATAACTATACTTTACAGATGAAGCAGTTGGCAAAGACTGGAGCAACACCCCAATGTAGTTTGAGCTTGACAGACTCTGAATGCCTGAATGCAGCTTGTACTCCTGTTTCTAACCTTTCATGCCCCCCAAGGCTCTACCATTGTTTTGACACAGAGGTATCTGCAAACTCCCAGAGCCAAAACACGGTAAGACAAATGTGTGTAGTGTTTGTGTTTCTTGTATTGGATCTTTGTGTTAAAACATTTCATTGTGATGAGTTGATTTAAGTTGTCATTATAGAGACCAGATATCTGTGCAGAGAACTCGCCATGAATTACATGTTGGTAGACAGAAAACAACACCACTGTTCTTGGATCGACAATATCTAAATGTGTTTTAGTCTGCTTGTTGATTTTTCTGGTCATTTTTATCAGGTCGGCGCAATTCAGCCAGTGCCTCTTCCCAGGGAATCCTGCAGTTCCACCTCGTGCCACCAGGGGAACACAGAGGCACCAGTGCGGCCTCTTGAGCGTTTAGGGCCAGGAGGTGGAGAAGAGATTAGCACTGGAAACAGCGGCTGCACCAGCCAGCCCCCAACATCCAGCAAGCCAAGACATAAGAGCAGGATCAAACTGATTCATTTCATAAAGAAGCCTCACGGGCAGAAATGTGCTTCACAGGAACATATGAACGTTGAAATCTCACAGGAGTCTGGAAAAGTGCCGGATCACAGAGCATTCGCAGCCCTAGACAGCAGGATTGCGGGCAGTAGGATATGCACTGAGAATGTGTACCAGGAGCTTCCAGGAGCCCCGCCGTCCCTTAGCTCCAGCAGGCGTCCTGCGCACCGGCCGGATCTCAAGCCCCCATCAGCCGGGCAGCAGCTACCCGAGGAGTACTTACTGCCGCCACCATTTGCTCCAGGATACCAAGGGCTAAAATAAAGGCTTTCCTAAAGGAATAACTCGGCGAATCTGATGATTTTAAAAGAAGATGGGCAAGTCTTATTTATGTGTTCTTTTTGGGTACATTTTCTCTAAAATGTCAGTTTAAATATAGTACAGTGGTTATAAACAACCTGGGCATCCCTATCAAAATTTTAGGTTTTTTTGTGACGCTCCACCTGTAGGATTTTCTTTAAATTATCATGGATGCATCCTACTGGGATTCACAGAACATAACCAGGATTACTTGGTGAAAGTTTCTGGACAGGACAGGGGTGCGAAGGCACTGGATGTACGGCGGAGCACTGTGAAGGCACTTGATGTACGGCGGAGCACTGTGAAGGCAAGCGTGCACAAGTGGAGAAGATGCGGCATCACAGGGATACGCCCAATATCATACCAGGATGACTCCAAAGATGATACCAGGATAAGCGATGATAATGAGCAACCTTAAGAGATGCAGGGATTTGTGACGAGTACTGCTCACTCCTTGCATGTAACAAACATCCCCCATATTCTTCACGTCAGGCTTTGGAGTAGAGTGGCAAGCAGACACCATTTCACACAAAAAAGAATGTCCTGTCCAAGCCCATCTAAACTGCAAAAATGTAATCGCCTCAAACCGTATGGGAAAGAGATTGTATAGTTTGATGGGAAGCAGTTTAAGTTGTTTGCCTTAAATCTTAGATGTTTGGCTTGAAGACAACGCATCTCATCATCCAAGAAGACCCTACTTCCTGAGAAGCATTGTGGAGGCTTATCCCTCGCTGCCAAGCTTGCTCTCACCTACATGTGTGTCTGTGCTTCATGGAGAGCAAGATGGGGTAGGTGAAAAGAGAACTTCCCCACGGGCATCAATAAAAGTGTCATCATTATTCTCTTCAGCCAGGACAGAAGCTCTACTCAGGATGTGTGGGATAATGAATAGCTCCACACAGCAAGATATTTTGGGCAAAAAAACTGCTTTCTCCAGAAAGCTAAAGAAAAATGTCACCTCGTAGCGTAACGACCCACACATTCAAGTCAACAAAGGAATGACTTCAGGAAGATCAAAGTCTTGGAAAGGAGAACTTGAAGAGTGACCTGAAGAGTGATGTGCAAAGCCAACAGAGACTTATTCACAAGGACTTGCTGCAGCAGTAAATGTAGTTAATGAAAAAGGTACTTCGGCAAGGTATTACTTGGGGGGACGTGTGAACAGTTATGCAGCTAGGATGTTGTAGGTTTTTAAATTTTTATTATTTGTCCTATTATCTTTTTCTCTTAAATTTGTTGGTTGCAAGGTAGCTTTTATTTTACTGAAGATGAAAAGAATGTTGGATATGATCAGTCATCATTTCTGGCTTTACATCACAACAACCTGAAATTTCAGTAAGGTTTCATATCTGTGGCAGTGATTGGTGTGTCTGTCCAGGGCATATCCCAGGCCTGTACTGCTTGGCATTGGCCATAGCCTCTCATGACCCTGTCCTGCATATGTTGGTGGAATTTGTAGGTATTGACTGGTCATGTTCCCCTAAGCTACAAATATTTATGTACGTCTCTAGGAATTAGTTAATCGGCATGAATCCTAAAGGTTGACCAGTAACTGTGTTTGGTGAAAACAAGAAATATAGCATAGTTAACAAATTTTCGGCATACATGTACGGCACGTATGATTGGGTAATTTAGATGTAACATGTAAAGCACTGTTAGCAATTTCTTTGAAGTTTTGTCATTCTACATTAAAACCTCTAAATATCCTTAACCGCTTCCACCTTCTCCTGTGATTTGTTTAGCTTTAAATAGTCATAAAATGAATTTCAGAGAAAAAAAAAAACATTATGTTTATCACCTTTAAATATAAACAAAACACACGTGAATGAATCAGTGATAAAAAAAAGTGTGAATGCAAATAACTGTTAAGGTTTAAGAACACTCTAAACTTTATCCTCTGAACGCCAAAAAACACGAACGATACAATTCTGGCAGTTCTGACTGGAATACTTTTTAATCGATATAAACATAACGCTATGTAACACTGGCAAAACTACCCAAACTTATGCATGTTTTCCAGAGCTGTATATGAAGAAAATATTTTTTATCTAAACAATTATTACTTCCTCAAGCATGAGTTACAGAGAACGTTTATCCTTCAGATTGCCAGAGATTGTTGTAAACTGTTCAAGTGCAGTTCTCTATAACCTGAATATATCAAATAAAATTGTTCAATTAAACAAAACAGTTTGTGGACATTATGCCACATTGCCACTCATTTAAGTTTAATGAGTTCCTGAGTTCCAAACAGGCATATATAAAATTTTCAAAAAAATTCTTAACCACTATATGTCGTAATTATGTGATTAGATTTAGTGATCCACTCGAATCTGGGGATCTGTATATCTTTCTTTATTTCAGGTGAGTCGACCCAATGCAATTGCTAAGATCCTTAAAAGATCCAATTCAGCGTAGCTTATGCTTGTTTTGCTTTCAAGATGCATTTTTTACTTTTGGCACTGAAAAGTGTGGCAGCGCAGTACAATTCACAGATTCACAGTGCTGCTTTTGTATGTTTTTCATGATTGATGAAGGTTACCCGAAACAGCTGGGGCACATTCTGACAAGGCTGAGAGCGCTTGCGTGCTGCACTTGTACGCTTCCTTGTTTAAACAGCCGTATTTAAGTATTTCCACAAACCTTGTTGCGGCACTGCCCTCTACCTGTGCGTGTGGAGTTTGCACGTTCCCCCTGCGTCACGTGGGCTGCGTCAGCGCACAGACATGCGGATGCGTAAGACATAAAGCTGTATCTGTCACCGGCCTGAAGTCTGTGAGGGTCTGTCAAAAGTGTGCCCAGCCGCACGGCCAGAGGTGGGGGGCAAAGCAGACCGCCTAGGATGATAGACAGACTGATGAATATTATTGGTCACCTTACTTGAGGGGGCACAAATAGCATTAGTAGTACATGCTTAATTAATGTATTAATTAACAAAAAGCTAAAAAGCTAAGCGTCAGTTATGTATTATGGTGGTGCGGTGGTCAGCACTGTTACTTCACAGCAAGAAGGTCCTGGGTTCGATGCCCGGGGTCACCCAGTGTGCCTTTCTGTGTGGAGTTTGCATGTTCTCCCTGTACATGCGTGGGTTTCCTCTAGGTGCTCTGGTTTCCTCCCACAGTGCAAAGACATGCAGATTAGGTTAACTGGCTACTCTAAATAGTCCATAGGTGTGAATGCGAGTGTGTATGTTTGTCTGTGTTGGACTGGCGACCTGCCCAGGGTGTTGCCCTGCCTCTTGCCCAAAGATGCTGGGATTGGCTCCAGCTTCCCTGCGACCTGAAATGGGTAAGCGGTATAGATAATGGATGGACAGTTATGTATTGATCCCATGTCTGTTCATCATTGATCAGCCGTGACAGTTCATTATTTCATAGTTACTATATTTGTTCATGATTTGTACCTCAATAGTAATTCAGTTACTAAGTTACATTGTGCCCCAAGTAAAGTGTTACCATAGTGGATAAATGAGCTAATCTTATGACATTTTGCAAGTCTAAACAACATTGTAATCCTTCGGTTATTTAATGGAAGTGCTATTATATATTCTAGCCTAAATGATGTGTTTTCTTCAGTGTTCATGTAATGAAATGATTACACTTTATTGATCCTCATATGTAGGTGAGCGCAAGTTTGGCGACAAAATGCAGTCGAGCCTATGAAGGTGGCGGTTAAGGGCCTCACTCAAGGGCCCGTGAGGGTGGCGGTTAAGGGCCTCACTCAAGGGCCCGTGAAGGTGGCGGTTAAGGGCCTCACTCAAGGGCCCGTGAGGGTGGCAGTTAAGGGCCTCACTCAAGGGCCTCACTCAAGGGCCCGTGAAGGTGGCGGTTAAGGGCCTCACTCAAGGGCCCGTGAGGGTGGCGGTTAAGGGCCTCACTCAAGGCCCCGTGAGGGTGGCGGTTAAGGGCCTCACTCAAGGCCCCGTGAAGGTGGCAGGTAAGGGCCTCACTCAAGGGCCCATGCGGGTGGCGGTTAAGGGCCTCACTCAAGGGCCCACAGACGTGACTATCCTGCTGAGGCCCGGCTTAAACCAGCAACCTTCCCATCACAGGCACAGCCCACGGACCCACACGCTGCCTCCCAGTATAGTCTGATCCTCAGTTCATATAGATTTTGGATAGGCCTACTCCCTTAGTTTGGAATCGAGACCTTGCCAAACTGATTGTTTGCAGAAGTACATAGCCTGTGTTCACTTTGTGCCGGGCCAGCCACTCAGCCAAAGCTCTCTGTACATCACCTGTGTATGATATTTTACTGTGGCAAAGTAATGCTCATCATTT
>JAODKF010000038.1:1531369-1554991 GCA_026779585.1 Mormyrus proboscirostris | reverse complement strand
TGCTTGTTTAAAGTGTGTTCCCCCCCCCCCCCCCATCAGAATATCTCTTGTGATACGGTCAATCCTGTTCTCGTCCAGCTTCTTCAGCACACTAGCCCCCTCCTCTCCACTCCACTCCCCTTCCCCAAAGGCTTTAATGAAGAGGATGATGAAGCCAGTGGATGAGAGGAACAGAGTAATGGTCACCATAACTCTCTGCACCTGGGTGTGCGTGTGAGAGAGAGAGAGCACCACCTCCTCTCAGTAAATTGTTTCACTAGATATTTTTTTTACCTTTACTAACTTTCACATTTTATAGATCCTTCATAAAGAGAGGTAAGTAATGTAACCAAAACCAAAGTAATGTTTTGATTAATTTTTATTTGTTTTAAAAGAAAAATAAATTATTTTGGTACGGCCAGTCCTCTGGTTATGAACAAGATCCATTCCCTGAGTCTGTCTTTAAGTTGAATTTGCAGGTAAATTGGGAAAAAAATAATACAATACATAATAATAATAAAGTAACTGCATATGGTGCTATACTGTACCTCAAGTCGACAAACCCCAGAAGCCACGCGATGTTTTCACGAGTGTCACAGAGTAATGCCTGTGTTTCTTATTACAAAGCATTGTATTCAGCCCAAATTATACAATATCATAGGCTCTATGACAGTCCATTCATAAGTACGAGATGTTCATAATTCGGGGCATTCTTAACCTGGAGACTGCCTATACTTATTGCTTAGTTGGTCATGCCTACTAAGTCATTTAGCAGAGTGAGGTACTTTAAAGTTTAGAGCTGGAAGTATTTGGTCACTGGTCCTGAACTGGAAACATGCACTGAACTCCCTGTTGTCCCAGTATTTAAATAAGCAGGTAGCACAGGGGATATTGTGCCGATCCCTCATGCCCCTGTGCCAGTGGGGCAGCCTTTTGAAGTTATCTACTGAGCTCAGCATCAAACATCAATGTTCAGACACTGCGGGTTCAGCCTGCCCGCCGTCGGCAACCACATCCGACCACAAGGGGCCTGGCTCCTTTTGATCCATATGCTGAAGGCAATGCCAAGTTACAGATCTACCACATCAAAAACACCCCTGGATAACCTTGTGACCCCTGCATTTCTTGATGCCACCATGTTCTCCTAATTTGAAATAGCCAGGCTTTTGTCTCCGGTCTGGTTTCACTGTACAATACGAAATCCCGAAGAGGCGAAACTTCCTCTGATGGATGTCTTGCCAGCCACACACTTAGAGTGTGTCTGAAATCATATATTTGTTTGCTATGTAGTATGCAGCAAGATTGAGTCCTCAGTATGAATGAGACAGTAGGCGAACACTTCCCGGATTACACAATCTTTTCTGAAATACTATAGTGTGCAACCAATGGATGCTACGCTATCCCACAAAGCCACTGGAGCTGCAATCAGAGTCGAAGAATGTTGCTTGCTCTGAGGTTTGTGTCAAAATGGCAATGGAAGTGTTGAGTCTTGGTAAAGATTTAAGTAAAAAACTATCCAGTTACATAAGTTGACTCATGTATAGTTTTAAACTTTCATAGGGGTTAAGCTACATCATTTGTAAATATCTGGGTCATGTAATATGCAAGATGATAACCGTAGTATGTACGCATACAGTGCATGCTACATTAACGGTTGAGTAGTTAGCTTCTAATGAAGTTCAGTACATCATACGTCAGTAAGGATGCACCCTTACTGTTCATCTGCCAAGCTGCTTGCTGGTCTAACTGAGCAGTAATGTTTCCTCCTACATTCATATAGACATGTGGTGTCACCAAGAAGCAACGAGGAGAACAGCGACCCAGTTGTGTAACTTACTCAATCCACTTTCTCTAGGCCACTTTACCTTGCAGCATGGCTAATTTGGGGATGAAAACTGGGTCCACCCTTTAGGAAGGGACTTTCATTTACAGCGCGTATCCGAGAAGCCCATTTGGAGCAAATGCTTTTGCCTCTCTCGCTAGAGAAGCAAGCCCTCCCACCCATGCAGCGATATGTGCATAAGCTCCTCTCCTTTGGCAAGGGTGTGTATCTGTGCCGGGTGTGTATCTGTCTTGTGGGCATGTCTCACCACTGAAGCTCTACCGGTAAATGCTTCAGAGATCAGAGAGCTGCCCCCTCGCCTCGAGTGTCTCTGGAGTTGACAATGAGCGAATGGACCAGAATGAGCTGTCAGAGGTCATGAGGCTCTCCAAAGATGACTAGATTTCTGCTCTACCTCCAAACGAGGTCACAGGCACACTAGTCAAAGAGTCTTGTGACCAGGCGACTGAGATTGTTATTTGAAGAAAAGTGTGTGTCTGTGAATTCGTTTCCTTCTCTTTCAGCACTGCTCAATGTCCCTAAGGAATTAACATGCTTATTAAGCTGTAAATATCATTACAGGTCAGGCAAGGGCGGTTACAAAATCGTCACTTTTGGGTTTTGGGTGTGCAGTGATTTTTCTTGTCTATCAAGTGAGGTTTTCAGGATGAATCTGAACCGGCTTTCAAAACAGGTCTCCCTACGGCTGCCTGTTCAGTTCCTAGTTGTACTGGTGTCTGTGCCTCATAATAATTACTGCTGTTCCACACATATAGCAGTGTAAGTTTTCATAACTATAGTAAGGGCTTGACTTATGTATACAATATGTTTGTTTTTCCTTAGTGCATTGCGGCGGCTCATTGGGGGGCATGGTTGCCCCTGCTATTCTGTCCAGGGTTTTACTGCAGTCTGGTGTCCGGTGCTGCCTGCCTAGGATAAGCACCAGCCCCTTGTGTAACCCTGTTCTGAATCAGCGGTTGGAAGATGGAGGTCTTCTTTTACGTAGGAGCTGCTTATAGTGGCCTCTGCAAGACCAGGGGGAGGGGGGATGGAGTAGGTGGCATATAGGCCATGTAGGTGGGGTGTTGTGGAGAAGGCAGGCTGTTTGGGGAGGGAACAAGGTGCGTGCATCGACTAGCAGAAAGCCGGGGTTTCTGTGAGAAATGAGTTTGGTGTGTTTACACGTTCACATGGCAGCGGTTGCTGCGGTGTGGGAGGGAGCAAGGGCCGGGTGGAGGTCCCACGGCGGCCCAGGAGGTAAGGTCCGGACGGAAATGGGCGCCCCAGCCTGGCTCCAGCAGACATATTGATCTGGTTATCCTGGAGGGGGTAAGCACAGAGTGGGTGGCAGGGGCAGGCAGATTCAACGGCTTTGAACGGGTCCGGTTTAATGGTGCCGTGACTCACCGCCTTAACGGCAGCCTGAGTCTACGGGGGGGTGGGGGGGGGTTAATGCGGTTAAGAGTCAGCATTTAGTTCCAGCAATGTTAGGCATGTCCTTCCATCCTGTAAGCCATCAGTAATGGAATCTGGTGCCTCTTCACTTCAAAACCTGGGCTCCCCACATCTAAGAAAACAACAATATTCTGTTAACCTAAGCTTACTTTCCAAACGCACTTAAACTTTGTGATAATTTTATCGACGTGTTATTAGTTTCATTATCTAGGCACTGAGTACAGAGAACTAAAATATGTTGTCCTTAAATGGCTCCTGTTGGTCTTTACTAGGCCAGATCATATTCACTGGCAGCAGCTGGGTGGACCGTCGGAACAACACAAAATTCAATTTGATACTACCCTCTAACCATCATGTGTGTGTCAGAATAATAACCCTCTCCGTAGAGTTCTATATTTAGCAACAGTGGGGCTGGAGGACTCTTGTTGAGTCTCCTGGGGAGAGAGAGCACAGGTGTTTTCTAGTCCCGTCCTCCCCTCTCCCACCACTGAAGGGGCTTCTCCTTCTCCTTGTACCCGTGCGGTGGTCCGAGGTGTGTCGGTTCCCCTCGTGTCGGCCCTCTTCAACCACTTGAACTATAAACACAACACAGGATTCGTCATGTATTTCAAAACCATCTGACCCAAGTGTGGTAAGGCCACTATTTTGGGACACTGGCAGAAACGTATGCTGTCCATGCCGGACGTTAGGAAGAAAATGTTTGTCCAGAGGCCCTCGGTTGCTTTTGTGGGTGGGGGCAAAAAGGGGACAGATTTGAGTAGCTCTGGCAATAACTGTGGGTTGCAGAGCAGAACAGCTGGAATACTTAGACTGTGGTTCTCCTGCTCTTGCAAAATGCTTCACTGCCCAGTGCCCCTTGCTCCACAAGCTTCCTGTTGCTTGGTGCGACTGTTGCGTACAGCATTTTAAACTGCTGCCTCCTTTCAACACTGATGTCACATTTGTCTTCCTGGCACAGGGAAAACCTTGACTGAGTGAGATCTGCACATCTCTGACAGACCGATTTAGTCATCTCGAGCTGGAGACCTTCCAGTAACCCAGGTATGGGTCCACTTTTGGAGCTGTTCAGCTCTACTGTAAAGGCACTCAGTCAGGCCCCCAGATCTTGCTTTCATTGCTGTCGTTCCTCCTGCATTGGCTGTTACAAGTTCAGAGACGCAGTATGGTTTAAAATGAGAATCAAGGACTGGCCCTGTATTCTAATCCAAAAGATCATTGGTCCAACAACTGGCATTAAAACGTTATTTTGGAGGAACCTGGTTTAATTTTTTTTCCTCATCTCAAACATTCAACTCACCACTGCATGCTCTTTATTTGGAGTTCAGTCATATATCGGCGTTTTCCTGCAAGAGAGTCATTAAATTGTGAGTCAGTGCTTAGAAATCCTAGATTTTCTTTATTGGTCGAATCATTTATCAGGGGAAAACAAGGGTTAGAGGTCATTCTGAGAACCGTTAGGGGGATTAATGAATAAAGGTCAGCAGAAACAGCATAATTCAGGAAAAAAATATAGACTATAACTGTAAAATATAAATAAAGTCAGGTCTCGTTTATCGATGTTAATGAGTTCCAGACCCTACCGCGATAACTGAATTTCCGCAAAGTAGGATTCTATATTTATAAATCAAATATTTTCGTACTTAGAGCATAGAAAACTTGTTTACGACCTTCTAAATACGGTTTTTAACATTATTTAGAGCCCTCTAGACATGAAATAAAACCCTTTAGTCACCATTACTGTTATGATTGCTGGACACGGAAGCAGGAATCAGGATCGAAGGGTTTATTTGGAATCACTCCGAATGCAGTACACAGGAACATGTAACATCAAAACGTCAATGACAGACCTGGGGTTACAGACTCTGACGTGGACTTAAACACCCGATGAATCAAACTGACAGAAAACAGCTGGTAACAATCAGGGTTGCACACGTGGTTAATAAGGGGGCGTGACACACAAGAAGATCGTACAGCCATGCGATGGACACGTTACGACATGCGATGGACACGTTACGACATGCGATGGACACGTCTCAGCGGTGCCCAGCGGCTCAGCTCCTTACTGAAGCACTCAGTGCTGCTGTTTGCTATTTTACTAATCACTTCTCCTTGAAGTCATAAATTCTTCAAATTCACATTACAATAAAAAAAATTTAAAAGAGACAATGACATGTTGCAATGGCCACATTGGAACCTAAGCCCCCAAACCCCATTTTGTCCCTATTTTATACCAGTAAAATCTGCTACATAACTCATATTGTTCACAAGTGACTTACAATAACCTGGATCCTATTAGCAGGGTCCCTAATAGTTACTTTGTAAGATTATTCTGTCATGATCCGCTCCGTACGATCCTCCCGTGTGCCACGCCCACCTCGTTACCTTGTGTTCCTGCCCCGATTGTGATCACCTGTGTCCTGTTACTTCCTGACCTGCCTGTGTATATTAGTCCACGTCTTCCTGAGTGTTGCGTCGGTCATTGTGTAGTGTTACGGATGTTCGTGCCTGTCTGCCCGATTAAACCCTGTTTTCCCCGTCTACCCTGGGACTTGTGCCTGCATCACGAATCGTAACATATTCATGTCTGCTAAGGTAGGAACCTGTTTGGAAAATCATTCAGCCCTAGATACAGTCACTTCATTCCTCTCACCTCCTGGAATATCTCCTTTAGACTTGATATAAATTTATGTAAAAATGGGGATGAAGACATTTTGGTGAAATAGTCATCTATTCTACCATTGTTAATCTTCAAAACATGCTTGTTGCTAGGTAACCGTGAGATTAAAAATACATAATGAAGAAAATAAAATACAGACACAGCTATTTTCTAAAAGATTCTAAAGGGTACTACTAGAAGCTGCTTAAATAAAACATTTTAATTTAGGTTGGCACAGGGTCGCACTGTTGTGTCACACCCCTAGGGTTGGAGGTTCGAATCCTGCCTAAACTCTTTGTGTGTGGAGTTCACACATTCTCCACATGCCATGTGGGTTTTCTTTCCAGTTTCCTCCTACAGTCGAAATACTTGCAGTTAGGCTGATTGGGGTCTAACTTGCGGTAGTGTGTGTGTGTGTGTGTGTGTGTGTGGCCTCTATCCTGTGATGGACTGGCATCCCATCCAGGATGTACGCCAGCCTTGTGCCCTGTGATGTCTGCAAACTCCACACAAGACGCTGTTCCTGTTAAGAGGCTGCAAGATAGGTGTAAATAATTTAGAAGTGACATCAAATCTAATAATCATAAATTGAAGATAAATCATGTTCTGCATTTTAACTACCTCAACCTAATTTTCTGAAATTGAAATATTTCTCTGGTATTTAGTGTCCTCGCTGTACATAAATTCTAATAAAAGAGAAATATTAAAATCATTAATCAGGTATATTCCATGATTTTAATCTGCATACTAGAGAATAATTGCCTGGCTAAATATGGGTAACTCTCCTCCACCTCCCACACAGCGACGAGTTTCCATAGTGATGAAATCTGCTGTTTTTGCATGAATACACTGATCTTGGTTTCTTTTAAATTAGAGAGTCTGGACATTTTACATAGTTTGAAATCACTGATAAATAGATACATTCAGATTTATTATTATGTAATTAACCCTTCATATCCTAAAGGCATGATTCATAGGAAGTAGGAAGTTTTAATTTTGATATATCACTGATTTTAATTCCTGGCCTAGTGCTTTGGGTGACATAACATAATTTAGAATGAATTCTACAGTACATTTTATTTGGACCAAGGCAAATTAAACCAATAATGGAAATAAGTACAGTCTCTAATATCTGTAATGACAGAGCAGTGCGTATTCGTCATTTGTGAAGATGTTCTTATCCAGAACAAA
Organism: Mormyrus proboscirostris; assembly: GCA_026779585.1. NCBI lineage: Eukaryota > Metazoa > Chordata > Actinopteri > Osteoglossiformes > Mormyridae > Mormyrus > Mormyrus proboscirostris. Next base: position 1,547,888 of record JAODKF010000038.1, on the reverse strand, counting down.
TATCATATCCTGTCTTGCCCAGAATAGACAAGCTAAATGACTCCAGAAGGAATCATAGAATGCAAATTCCTAGGAGAATATATTCCTTAACTTTTTTCCCTGCATTTTGCAGTTACTTACATGCCTGCAGGGTAAGGCTGCTCTGTTATTTTACCCCGAGGTCCGAATTCCATCAGCGGCACCAAGTCCGCGACCCGCCAACAGCGCCCCCTACAGGCAGGAATGTTGAAGTAGCGGATTCTGTGGCTGCACTACCTCGAAGACAGTGGACATCCTGCAATAGAAGCCTCCTTTTAACAATTTTAAAAGAAAATTGGTCATTTCTTTTTATGATTTTGCAGTGAATTCTTCTTATTTGGCAGATGCAATTCTTTAATTAATGTTTGATATGTAATTAATTGAAATGTGATTTAATATTTTAATAACACGTTTTGCTTCAAATAGACAACATAAGCCTTGTGGCTCTTAGGTGAAATGTTTAGGTACACTGCTGCTGTAACCGTCCCAAGACTAAGTAGATTATTATGGCTTTATTTAGGTTACCTTTATTAAGGTTTTGGCTGGTATCGATGGCATTGCAGGCTATCATACCGTGCACATCAATACACGTCGTTCTTCAGATAACTTTGGCACGTTCATACAGTGGAAAACATATGCACGCACAAAGGTCCAAGGGCAGCTACGTGGGTGATAACGTGAGTAGGCAGGCGGTGCAAGCTGTTGGATCGCGGGTCCCATGAACATCTTCTGCGGAGGTAGGTAGTCATGGAGAAGTCAAGCGTACAACAACATACACTACGAAAGTATAACAAAATCACACTCACGCAGTAGCTGCTCTATTTTATCCTTTGCATATTATCCCACATAGGTCCATAGTCGTGATCGCCTTGCCCAAGTGAACATCAAAAAGGGGGATCCCACCCAGGAAGGGGCAGCAGGTCTCTCAGCGCCTGAGGATCTTTAACCTCCGCCTCCCTCGCATCGACCCTTACAGCCGCCTTCTCCGCTGTTCCCTTGGCGGGTTTAGCGCAATAAAGATCCGCACGCGCTGTGCCGAGGTAAAATTTACTGGAGAAGAAAAAAAAAACACCACTGGACTTCTTCCATAGGCACCATAGGCTCACACAGTCTTACGGAGCAAACAGAGGGACGGGGGAGAGACGGAGCCACGTGCGCTCCGCCGCAGGCAGGTACGCGGCGGGATCCGGCGTTTCTTCTAGCGGCTCGCGGGCTGGGGAAGGTTGGGCTGTTTTTGCAATAACAATTACTATTATTTGAAATTGAAGGAACTGGCTTTAATGCAAATACACGCGATTTAATTTGTTTTTTAATGAATGAAAATGCTACTTAATTTCTCTTTATTGTATTAATATGGAAATTTATTTCAAAACCAGTTTGCGTTTCAAATGAACCCAAGTATAATGAATCACACTATTTTTAATGATCACTTTATTTCATCTAAAATAATTCACACCATAATTTAAACAAAATAGAATGGAATATGATAGAATAGAATAAACATGATAGAATTTTTATTCTACATGATAAAATAGAATGCCTTGTGTTCTGTCATCGTTGAAAACCCGTTAAACGACAATGTTATAGAATTAATATTTATTAGAACAGTGGTTGAAGTCTTATAGTTTAAACGTTCTGAAGCTTGCAGCGCTTTTGAATTGTTTCTCAACGAAATTGCTACAATTTTGAAATAGACTAAGATTGAAACTAACTTGTCCAGATCACCGGCACGTGGAAAACAATGACAGCTTCATTAATAACATAGCCCTTCCCTGCACATATGTGGTTTATTTTCTGATTTTGTCAAGTTCCGTAAAACATGAGATTATTTCCCCGCGTCTGGAGAGTCTGGACTCCATGACTGTGACGGGCAGCCCCCGGCCGGTCGGACGGGCAGCCCCCGGCCGGTCGGGCGGGCAGTCAGCCCCGGCCGGGGGCTGCTCTGTAGCGGCGCGACACGGCGTGTGTCACCGCAAGGCTCCGGAAGGTCAGGTCAGATCAGGTCAAGCGGGCTTTTCATTTCCGCTTTTTGTCAAATCGGAATCACTCAGAGACTGGGCTCTTGAAAAAGGCATACCAGTCCTTAGCTTTGTTTTGCGATTTTTTTGCGTGACTGAAATAATACCATAAGTGATGAGCAGGGGTAGAACTTGGCAGCTACTAGGCAGCTGGGCTGGTTCAGTAAGAACTGTATCGTGACATGTAGTTTTTTGTTAGTTTTCATTGTTGTTTTAAATGAGTCGGCTCAGGCAAGCTGATGAACTTAATTTCTAGCTTTGATGGTGAGTAAAGCGTCACAAGAGACGATGTGATCCCCTGTTAAACACGTACTATTGTGGTTTTATGGTTAATCCGCCCTGTTACCGGTGATCTAATTCACTGCTTCGGTCCTACTACATCATTGTAACCTATTATAACGGCTACTGGGTGTTTCAGCCATCCATCCATCCATCCATCCTCCTTGTCACTTATAGACTTAGGGGTTTTGTTGTATTTTCATTTACCACCCAGTCCTTCCCCAACCCAATAGAACTTTATGAGAAGTTATAACATTCCGGTTGGAAAGATTAATAAATATTTTTCTGACTTCTTTTAATAGTTTTTATCTTTGTAAATCGACGATCAAAGTGTCTCGGTGACGCATCCTTGAACATCTTAAACTTTCACCATTTATTTTTTAGCATTCATCATTTTTTCAGTGAACGTTCATGTGTATTATCTGCTTTCTGAAATCTTCTGCGCAGCCTCCCTGTCGTCGCGCTCACCATCAGCACACTGCAGATAATGGAGGACTGTCACATGGGCCGTCGTTCCACATCTCCTCCCAGCCTTATCTCCATTCCTCAGTAGCTCCCGTTTAACAGAAGCCTGGGCAGAGCACTCCAGCAAGGACACGCCTTCTTCATATACTCAAGCTTCCATTGTTCTTGCCCATAATATCCAGAGCCAAAGTCAGTTTGGTAATGTAAGTCCTCATCATTAACAAGCTGTCAAGTAATATAGTGACTTAGCTGATAGGGTTGTGGTCTCACACCCCCGGGGTTATGACTTCTCGCATGTGCAGTTGCTGCTTGTGGACTTTGCATGTTCCCCCCATATTCTCACAATCCAGAGACATCCAGTTGAATTAAGGATTCTCTCTATACTGAGTGTGTGTGTGTATGTCTGTGTTTAACTGGTCCCCATAAGGGGAAATTCAATTTTATAAAAATCTGACTGCAAAAATGCCAAAATTTTTGTATTTTGTTTGGTTAGGGTTAGGGCTGGATAGGGGTTAAGGTTGTCATTGTTGGGATTGAACTGTCCCCATGAAGATAAAAATACAAACAAGTCTGTGTGTGTGTGTGTGTGTGTGTGTGTGTGTAGCCTGTGATAAATTGGCATCCTATCTAGAGTATAGAATGTCAAGTCTCAAGTTTCACTACTATCATAAAAGTTGCTGGAGGGTCATTTATTTAGCATTTTCTCTGCTCTGTTTTTTTTTGTATGTTAATGTCACTTTGCCTTTGTGCCTTCCAAATGATTTTGTTTACATCTGTTGTTTTCTTCTGGCTGAAGGATTAATTAGAAAAAACACAATAATGCTCTTGCTTAGGGTAAGACACGGGGTGTGCCTTTAGTTTTGTATGAGTGCTGCAGTTCAGGGTAACGCAGCCCCCCTTTTCCTCTCTGCTGCCGTTTACTCGCTGTTGACATTCCGTGCTCCTTCTCTTTACACACAGCTTATGCATTCTTCTCATATTCCTTTTCCTGCAGTTCCCAGAGCGCCCCGTCTCCTGGATCAGGCTATGGAGCCCATCGTGAATGAGACGCATTCCAATAGCCACGGCCTTTTCCTGAACAGCGACGGCAAAGCGGCTGACCTCTCCGACAGACGCTCCCGGCCTCGGGACACGGCGGCCAGAGCGTCCGGGCCCTGTGGCCGCTGCAGCGCCATCCCCTGCCGGGGCGTCCGGAGCTTCTTTTGCCGGAACACCTTTGTGATCTTCACTGTGGTTTCAGTGGCACTAGGCAAGCAGTGTGATGACATTCAGCACCATATTTACAGTGCTAGTGCTCAATCTGTATTCACGTTTATTAATTTATCCAAAGCAATATGCGATTGTTCAAGCAGGGTTACCCTTGAGGAATTGGGATATATTGGTTCCCTTGAGGGGGCGGCATGGTGGTGCAGTGGTTAGTGGTTAGGTGTGTGGAGTTTGCATGTTCTCCCCGTGTCGTCGTGGGGTTTCCTCCGGGTACTCAGGTTTCCCCCCACGGTTCAAAGATGTGCTGAGGCTAATTGGAGTTGATAAATTGCCCGTAGGAGTGCATGTGTGCGTGAATGGTGTGTGAGTGTGCCCTGCGATGGGCTGGCCCCCTGTCCAAGGTTGTTCCCTGCCTCGTGCCGTTGCTTCCGGACCCCCCGCGACCCAATAGGATTAAGCAGGTTGGAAAATGGATGGATGGTTCCCTTGAGGAATTGGGATATATCGGTTCCATTGAGGAACTGGTTACATAATGTGTTTATCATACAGAATTTTGATTCTTAGCCTGGAGAAGAAAGCTATCTGTTACATTCTGACCAGGCTTTTAATTACATTATGAAATTAATGACTGATTCAACAAAGGCTCTGTGCACAGACAACATAATGAATGCAAAATAACAAGCCATTGTGATCAGCATTATATTTGATGGGATTCTAGAAGGGACCAGAACATGCAGATCAACCATATTCTTGCACCATATTCTTGCACCATATTCTTGCCTTAGATACTGGTATACAGTGATTTTGGTGCCAAAGATGTCTGAACGGTTTTATATTAAGTTTATGGTGCTAATTAAGAATATGACTTCGGTTTTGCCAGACTGGCTCTAGTTTCTGAGATATTTAATAGTTAATTATTTAATTGACACACTGAGCTGCTCCTAGTTATGACATACGGAGACTTTCGTGCCTTATTTTGCTTGCTGGGTAATTATGTTGCAAAGTTATGGCGTGGAATGTTTGCCACTGACGCTGATCTCCCTGGTCATGTGACGCCTAGGGGTCTCGGTGGGCTTGGCGCTGCGTCCCCGCGATTTGTCCCTCAGAGAGATAAAGTACTTCGCCTTTCCTGGGGAGCTTCTCATGAGGACGCTGCAGATGCTGGTCCTGCCCCTCATTGTCTCCAGCTTGGTCACAGGTAAGCGACTGGTGAACTTTTCCTGTCTCTCCGGAGAACGGGATTGGCTGTCTACTTAACCTTCGAACTGAAATCCCAATCAAAGCATTCCTGTTGCGAAACAAATACATGCTCTTTGTGTGTTTTCTGAAATTATGTATACTAAACTAGTATTTAGATGGTACGAAACTGTTGCAACTAATAGTATTTAGTAGGTTATTCCTATGACGTCCCCACCTACAGCCAATAATCATCTACAGCTTCCTTTCAGACTATAAATCTTGTGTCTTGGTTCATTTATATGCTTTATTTATTAATTCAAAATGGGCTGCTGGTTGCTACAGTTTTAGAATGATTTTGATTCTTTTTAACACCTCAAATCAATTTGTCGTATTGTTTCTATGCAAAGATAAGTCAAATGAGCCAATTATCATTTTAGATTCACTACACGTAGCTCAGCATGATATTCTTAGTAGATGCATGTGAAAAATAAGTGTAAAAGTTGTTTGTGCCTACATTTGTAGCCTTTAGTAGCCAATAAAATATGTTTTCACTTGAAGGGAGTAAAATCAGACGTTGTATCGGGAAAAACACACCAGCCAAAGTAAACACATAATGAATACTGCATGAAATACTCTTATGTTACAGGGATGGCCTCTCTGGACAGTAAAGCGTCTGGGAGGATGGGTATGCGGGCCGTCGTGTATTATATGCTGACCACCATCATCGCAGTCTTTACCGGCATTGCCGTCGTCGTGGTGCTTAAGCCCGGACAAGGTGACTGGGAAAGTCCGGTGCCCTCTAGCAGCAGCATTGAGTCAGTGCAAGCACTGGATGCCTTCCTGGATCTGATCAGGTAAACAATGCTGGCGCATGCTGCTTCAAATTAGAGATCGCAGTTCAAACAGACAAGCTCCAAGAGCTTATTTTTAGCTTAATGTTTATTTCTGCTTTGGCCCTTTTTGCAGAAATATGTTCCCTCCTAATTTAGTGGAAGCTTGTTTCAAGCAGGTAAAGGTGCCGTTTTGTCTTTTTCGTTCTAAACGATTCTATGTTTATAACTTAATGCCATTGCGTATGAGCTTACATGGAAATGATAACGGTGCCCCCGTTTTTTTTTAACAAATCCAGTACAAGACGCTGTACTCCAGACGCATGATCCAGAGGAATGTGACCGTGCCAGGTAACGTGGCTGAAGCATTGACCGATGCTGCCAATGTCAGCGGCGTCCTGTTGAACACCGTTCTGCAGACTGTGGAGGAAGTCGTTCCTTTGGCAGGCTCCTCTAGTGGGGTCAATGCCCTGGGCCTGGTGGTCTTCTCCATGTGCTTTGGATTGGTCATTGGAAACATGAAGGAGAAGGGCAGAGCCCTGAGAGACTTCTTTGACTGTCTCAATGAAGCCATCTTGCGTCTGGTGGCCGTCATCATCTGGTTGGTACCGTGACTTTGGCATTTATCTCCATGCGCTGGTTAAAATACTTTACAGCTGTCTCTGTCATTGATCTAGAAATTGCCCGGTGTATGTAAAACTCACCTTGATTTTCCCCTTTAAAAAGCCTAATGAGATCTCGTCGACAGCAGTGGTTTTATGATCTGAATTTCGTGTACGTTTAAAAAGGTGTGACTTTGGTTTGTCTTGTGGACAAGGTACACGCCGGTGGGGATTCTCTTCCTCGTCGCAGGGAAGATAGTGGAGATGAAGGACTTGGTGCAGGTGGGCGGGCAGCTGGGGATGTACACGCTCTCGGTCATCCTCGGCCTCCTCCTCCACGGTCTCATCGTCCTGCCGCTCATCTACTTCGCTGTCACACGCAAGAACCCCTTTATGTTTATGGGGGGGCTGCTGCAGGCTTTAATGACTGCCTTAGGCACTTCGTCCAGGTGGGTGGGGCGAGAGCAGAGACGCCTTTACCGACCGAAAACGATGAGCGCTCCTTAAGCCAAACGCCGCCAAGATGTAAAACCAAGCAGGCTACCTCTCCTTCAAAAGGCTTTCGGAAAGTTCTTAAAAATGACGTGTAATTCTCATTGAGCCGTTGACTTGATCTCGCAGCGCCTCATCGCGGGGGCTAAGCGTGTATTCTGCGTTGCTTCTGTTGTTTCAGCTCGGCAACGCTTCCCATAACCTTTCGCTGCCTCGAAGAAAACAACAGGGTGGACAAGCGGGTGACCCGCTTTGTGCTACCTGTGGGCGCCACCGTAAATATGGACGGCACCGCGCTGTACGAAGCCGTGGCCGCCATTTTCATCGCCCAGCTCAACGAGGTGGAGCTAAACTTCGGCCAGATTCTCACCATCAGGTAACGGGTGCTGGACTCAGGGGCCATTTGAGGCACTCATTTCACTCATTTAGCCCAGGTCCATATTCCAGACATTGCTATTCCCATATTTATATTCACAGACACTAATGAAAAGGACCGGTTTCCTTTTGATCTTCCCGATACTTAGACTGTGTTTTGCTTCTCTGCTCCAAGAATTAAATCAAGCCTTAAAAATTCATACTGCGTCCCTAATGGCTTTCTATTGGCTCCTTAGTATCACGGCAACAGCTGCCAGCATCGGAGCTGCAGGCATTCCTCAAGCAGGTCTGGTAACCATGGTGATTGTATTGACATCAGTCGGACTGCCCACAGAGGACATATCGTTGATCATCGCTGTGGATTGGTTCCTGTGAGTCTTCCTAAATGTCACCCCAATGCGGACCATTAGAGCAATGAATTCCCTTCGAAAGGTTAAGACTGCAAATATGAACCCCGAAGTTTCAGATTCTTAATGCATTTTAATTGCGTTTGATTCGGTGGAGATGCATTTTTATTAATTAGTAACAGGGTTTCTTTAGATCATTTCAACTGCAGCGTAAAAACGATGCGCCGTCCCGTTTAAGTGTGATAAATCGCAACAATATGTCTGACAGCCAAACCCAGTGATGAATTTGCATGTCTGAGCAGCGACCGCCTGAGGACCACTACGAACGTTCTGGGAGACTCTCTCGGCGCTGGAATCGTGGAGCATCTCTCCCGTGGGGAGCTGCAGACCCGGGACACGGAGATGTGCAGCTCTGTCGTGGTACAGAGTGAGGAGCCCGTCCGGAGCATCTGCCTGGTTAATGATGCCCATGACCATCGCGATAGTAAGACACCCACGTGATGGAGGCCTTTCTCTAAGAAATATTACCTGCGTGGTAAAAATGCGGAAAGCAGGGTGGCTTTGCTGCAGGATGCTTACAGACCACCATGTTTGTTGAATGCATGTATGTAAATAATCTAAAAAGCAACAAAAAAATCTTATGATGAACGCACCCAGGCCATGTATCAAGACCGTCTGTTTTTTTGGTCTCTTTTTTGCCCATCTTCTTTTCTTTCAATCCGTCTATCCATCTTCTCACTGCTTGTCCTGGTCATGGGGGTCAGGGGGTCATGGGGGTCTCTCCCAGGCAGGAGGGTACAAGGCTGGGGTACATCGTGGGTGGGGTGCCATTCCACAGACACTTATCCACACTCTACCAACAGCTTACACAGACCAGTTACAGCATGCCAGCTCCACACACAATACACACACACAGGCATGTTTGTATTCATATCTTTGTGGGGACCGTCCACTCATTTATATGGGCATAACCCTAATTCCAACAATGATGACCTTAACCACTTCCCAGCCCTAACCTTAACCATAAGTAACCAAACATAATACAAGACTGTGGACAGTTTTAGTTTTTTATTGCATTCCCATTTTCATAAAAGTTGATGTTATCCTTGGGTGGACTGAAAAAATGTCCCCACAAGGTAAGAGGTTGCCGTTTTTAATCATATTGCACACCCATATAAAGCGTCTTGGGGCGACACTGTTATGAACAATAAATTGAATTGAATATTGCAGGGAAACCAGCTCCCCACAATGTAATAATTATAAACACACAGAGTCCAGGGAGGATTTGGACCCCCAGCCATAGAGGTGTGAGGCTTTGGTACTAAACACTGAGCCACAATTCTTTTATTTGCTTGTTTTGCATTTTAGTATTCTTGTATGTTTTGTTTTTTAATACTTCTTTCTTTTTATTGACAGAGCCTGACTGTTCAAACAGTAAAGAGCAACCTCTGCATCGTATCTGAGGTCGTAAAACGCCCTTCCCATCTGCATACCTGGAAAGAGAAAGATTAGCAGCATGAAGAGAACCGCAGTCAATGGGAGAGAACCGCAGTCAATGGGATTAGCTCATTTCATAAAGCCAGTCTACCTCCAACATGTACACAGGGCTCTCCAGTCCAGCCAAGAAATATTCATATCTTATAGTTTAACATAATAAGCCATTTATAAGCTAAACTATTTTTCACTGTTGTTAATATCCCATTTTCCCTGTGTTGGAATCAAGTGCCATAATGCAAGCACATTCTTATTGGGGGGTACTAGGTACCCCTTCTCGATAACTGAGGGGGACCCCCCAATTGACAAAATGTACTTTAAGCCACACACCCCTGTTCAAGCACTTGCCCCTCATAAATTTGTGCACGGCCCTGCTACCAAAGCACTGCCTTTGGTACAGAGACTGTCAGGGTCAGCACCCGTCCTCTTTCCTGTCTCCCTCCATTTGGCCAGCAGGTGTCACTGGCCATCCGGTCCTCCCTGTGTCCTTCAAGCCCATAGCATGATGCTCCAGTTCCCCAGACTGCTGCATGGCTCTAGGGGCAGAGCGTGGGGCTATAAGACCTTTGGTCATGAGTTTAAAACCAACTTCTTCTTTATATGTAATTATTTTGTTCCCCCGTGATTATTTTCCATTTTAGTTTTCTTGTTCTTAGTTTTTGGTTTGGGTTCTGTTTTCGGTTTCGCTAGTGCCTGTCTTTGTCATTATGTATTACTTGTCCTTGTTATATTCTTCTGTTTCTTAGTTTCCCTGTTGGTCTCTGGGTTCCTTGATTACGTTTATTTGACCCACCTGTTCCCCTGTGCATGTACCTGATGATTATTGTACCTGATTGCTCGTTGTCTAGCACCCACTCTGATGGTTCCATGTCTCACTCCCGCTGCTTCGTTACCTGGTTCAGTTCGTGTATTTATGTTCCTGCCTTAGTTTGGTTAGTTGGTCATCATGTTAAATGTTACTCTGTGCTGTATTATGAGTTTGTGCTACGGTCCCTTACCTGTTCCTGGACCTTGTGTCCTTGTCATTTCTTATACTTAGTCGTTGTTTTCCCCGTTTTGTTTGTTGACCCCTTGAGGTCCTTTCGTTTGTAGTTTTACGTTTCCCTGATGAACCCCCTAGTGTCTCAGAGCCACTAGTGACTGGTCACCTCCTCTTCCCGCCTGCGCCGTGTCCCCTTCCCATGAGAGACAGGAGCACAGAATGGGGTCCGGTGTGATGCTCTGGATGAAGTCTGTGTTTTTAGAGGTGCTGGCGCTTTAAAAGCTGCACTATGATTTTTGCACACAAACATGTGCATGCAAATCACTCAGTACATCTTGTACTTGGCATTTCTTTGCAAGTTATGTAATTATTTGTTATACAATTTTTAAATTATATAATAGTTTGTTACACTTGTGCTTGTCTCTCAGTGTAATCTATATTTTAATGACACTTGAGTTTTCAACAGTTTTTCAAAAAGTATTATTATCCTCTTTAGCTTTATTAGTAAAAGTTGACTTGGTGGTCTAACTTTATTTGTGTAGTTTAATTGTATTGTGAATTTTTGGAGAATCTTCTTTAAATACTGGAATTGAGCCGATTGCCATTCTGTCATTGCCATTCTCAGTAGTCTGCTCTTTGTGTCGTCTCATCAGACACAATATTTACTTTTGTGATTCCAGTTTTCTATGCAGAGTTACAATGTATCCATTGTTCTTGGGTGTGTGTTTCTTATATATGGGTATAAAATGGACGTGGAGCTAATTATATCTATGTGAAGATCAATGATTATAATCCAGATGCTGATTATAAGTAACACTAATAGTTCCCCCAAGTAGTTAAAACAGCAAAAATTTAAAGAAAACACTTTCCATACCATCCATATGATGACTTATAGAGCCTTAACTGTCTTCTTGATTCATTTTTAACATCTTACTATCTGTGTCTTATGCCTCGACTTTTTATATGATATTTTGTTAATTTGTGTGTTTTCAAGTCTTTGCCATATTGAATGCATGTCCAATCATTTTAATGCAGCTTTGATATTATATGTATCATTGTGAAATAATAAGCTATAGATCACTTTACTAATCCAATCCAATTATGTCACACTGGATTTTTTTTTATTTTTTAAGTTGTATATGTTTTTGAGAAACTGCTAACGGCAGAATGTCATTTGTACAAAATTTGTATTGTAAATGTTTTGCATTGTAAATGTGTTTTATGTGAAATGCCATGTTTTATAGCTCATTGTGCTGTTCAATGCCATGTATTAAACAAATAAAGTACACATCCCCATATCGTGCCTGGTGTAATTCTCTGTGTAGCGGCTCCCTGGGAAGATCATACAAACAGCGACGGCAAAACACAAGTGTTTTCTTTCATGAGCAGGCAATATATACATTTTTCATCCGGCCTATTGAGATGCTGATCCTTGGCACAGTGTTGTAATGAAATACGAGGGAGATAAATGAACATGACACTTCCTGGGCTCTGGAAAGTTCTGGAAAGGGAATGCACCCACCTTCCAACCTCTTACCCTGGGGCCTGAATCACAAAGTGAAATTTCCTGGTCAGCCAGAAAACATGCAGGGTTTAAAGAGCCTCAGTGTAAACGGCCTTATTGACTTACATTTAGCCAACGTGACCTTAAATGTGGAAAGTTATCTCGGTAACCCAAAAATCTGAGAACAGTCCCATCCTGGGTTATTCCCAGCCATGTGCCCATAGCATCAGGGATGGGCTCCGGACCCCTGAAACCCTGCATAGCACCAGCTGGTGTAAATGGATGAATGACATTATCCTGAAGTTTTTTTAACCATATCCGCACCAACCTGACACCATTTTTTATTCAAATATATCTTTTTTTATATCTAACATGCTTTTTGGAGCACAAAATATTGCGGAGCTACTGTCTGAACTTTGTTTAATGTTTCCAAAGTTTATAATTGGACACAGATAGAAAACTGTGATGTGTTTCACCTTTCAGATCACAAATTGCTACTGAAAGATCCACTTAATCATGTCTCATGTTCATTGTCCTTCAGAGACACTGAAAGGCATTCCGGAACTGAAATGAGGAACAGGATCATGCTCTGGGCGGCGCTTTGAGACTTGTAAAAATGCATGATACAAATAAAACTGAACTGAACTGAAGATGTGTTATAGAGCAGGACAGGGCTGGGGTGAACACTGCCCCTCTTCCACACTACTGACGTACCAGGGTCAAAAAGGGAAAAACGCTAACTATGACGACCTTAACCACTACCCACCCCTAACAATAACCATAAGTAACCAAACAAAGAAAAATACAAGAGTTTTTGCATTTTTAGTTTTTTTTCATTGCCGTCACAGATTTTTATAAAATGGAGTTTTCCCATATGGGGACCAGGTGCCCATAAGGAAAAAAAGTGGGTATTCATCACGTTGTGAGGACATTTGGTCCCCACAAGGTAATATAGACCCTGACACACACACACACACAGATAACTGGAGCACCCAGGATTCCCATGTTAAATCCAGCTGGGATGTCCTTTGTACCCATAATCCTGGCGGTGTGAAGCCAGCCACCACTGTGTCTGGGTACGAACTGCATACAACTATGAAAATAAAGATGATATTTTACTGGAGGAAGCCAGCCATCTGTTTAACCTTATTTCTGCATAAAGAAGGCAGAATACATATACAAAATATATACTTTTGTGTGACGGAGGGACAGGTAGCATAAAAATACCAGCCACTTCACCCCCCTCCCAAGCTCACTATTTGGAAAGCTCTCAGACTGCTAACAGTATTAAAGCCTCCCGATGTTAGAGACTGTGGCTGCAATGTCTCCCCCCCCCATGTCTGACCGGCTCCTTGTCCCCCCCCCCCATGCCTGACTGGCTCCTTGTCCACCCCCATGCCTGTACCGACACTGGTCTGACTGGCCTGTAATTAGCCCATGGCATTGTTAACGGCTCCTCCATTGTTTCTCTCTTCTTTATGCAAAATCTTTGTGAAATGCTTAGAGAAAACGGTTACTAGGGGCATTATACAAAATTACTTTAATTTTATTTATATCAGATTCCATTACATTTTTAAACTGCAGGAGACAAATTAATGTCCTTTTGTAGATAAAAAAAAATATGCATAACATATATAAATCTTTTCAATACAAATAAAAGATTTGATAAACAATGACCCAATATTTATTTAAACTGCAAAAAAAAAGTCGTAGCTACAGCATTTACATATTTACACATGTACAGAATCTGCTGGCTACACTGCAGCCTATATATTAATATTTATACCTATTTACATATGTTACAAAGCCACACGTGGAAACCAGCCCCCTCACCACATCTTGCAAATACAGCCGCTTACGAGTTTTTTCGGTTGACTTATACCTCAGGGTCAATCAAATTTTCATTTGGATTAAAACTTAGTAAACCTACTAGCGGAGTCAGACCCACTATGATTTCAGTTAAATTTCTACATTTCAAACTGCAAATGTATCCCTCGCAAATCACAAACAGCAGCAACTAGTGATACGAGTCCGGGAACCGGCACTTTGGGGCTTCCGATCCGGGAACCGGCACTTTGGGGCTTCCGATCCGGGAACCGGCACTTTGGGGCTTCCATGCCCAGTGAGACCACCACATATATCAATTGCGTCTCTTAGGCTTGTAGATTTCAAACCACAAAAGTAAAATAATGGGCTACTGTGCAGCGATGTTCACATAGCAGACATCACACCTTTAGGGAAGGGCACAGAAAACTGGGGGAGGGAGGCGCTGGCCAGACTTTGGTGGTATTACGGTAATACCGCATACTCTCTAATATCTGGCTTGCTTTCATGCACATCACAAATAGCAGAAAGGCACTCTGCTCCTATTGGCATCCACAGCTGGCTGCGACCATGTCGTCGTACTGCTTCAGCACCACATTCTCGTCGTCGTCGAAATAGAGCAGATTGATCGAGAAGAGCTTGTCAGGGACACAGCAGGGCGTACTGATGCCCTCGGTGAGCTTGAGGGCGTGGATGATGGACTGGACCGTGGCGTGGTTAGTGGGCCGCATGTTCTGGCCCAGCGGGAAGAAGCAGGAGCCTTTGCAGTGATAGGCGTTGTAACCCCGGGGAGATACCACCCAGCTGGACCAGCCGATCTCCTCGAAGTCTACATAGAGAGGGAAGCGTTGGCAGGGAGGTCGCTCTTCCTCATCCTCGCTAAGCAGTGAACGCCTTCTGCGGTATGCAGCTTCTGCCCTTAGACCATGCGGATGGCTAGAGGGCGCTGGCCGGTCCTCAGGCTCTGGAGAAGAAAAGTGTTCTTCATGATACAATATAATTCAATCACCCTAAATAGAATGCGCTGCTATACACCGCAAGTAACCATGTATGATCGATATTTCACCAATATTGTAAACTGTAAGATTTTGCAGAAGCTATTTAGGCAAAGCTCCAGACTTGAATAGAATAACAACTTTCTGACATGCGACCTGCATGGTCGGAAATCAATTATTTAATGGCTATGCTGCTTGCCGCTGTCAGATACACCCACATCCTGGAAGAGGCCTCACACCTTCCAGAGAGCTCTCCAGCGAGCCGGCCCGCCGCCCGTCGTCCGTGAAGAGCACCAGCATCGGCTGCTTGCTGTGGTGGTTGTTCCGGCCAGAGGCGAAGCGCACCAGCTTGGAGTCCACCTGGCTGACCCCCAGCGTGCGCACGGTCACCATGAGGCCCAGGTCGTTACCCTCGTCCAACATCCAAGACCTCACCTTAAAAAAAAGAGAAGATTCAGAAAATCTCAAAAACCCACCAAAACACACAAATGGCATCTATGCACACTCCATCCATCCATCCATCCATACATACATTTTCTGTAATTGCTTGTCCTGTTCAGGGTTGTGGGGGTCTGGAGCCTATCATGGTACCACTCGTTTCCAAAAATGTAGAGGAACCAAAACTGTATCGCTTATACAAAATGACACTCCGACAGCCGCCTGTGTGATTCTCCCCCCTCTGCTCCTCTGACTGATGGGAACCTTACCGCGTGCGTGATGGAGAACACCTCCCAACCCATGGAGTGAACAGGAATCAGTCTGGAGGATAACAGCCTCCTGTTTTGTTGTGGGTTCATCTGACGGTTATCAAGCTGGTAAATACTAACCTGCAAGAACAACAGTCCACGTTATCCCCCAGTCCACTGCACATCTAATGCAGCGATTTCTAGTCATTTAAAACATTTTCGTCAGCTTCAAAAGATAATTAAACAACTGCCGCAATAGTATTACTTACCCATTCAGAAAATACAATAGTATTATGCAGCTTATCATACCTGGCAGAAATGGTGTCGGTTGAACGCGAGGGAGACTTGCGGTCTCACTTTAAACAGGTGGAGTTCCGCCGTCAAAACCTTCTCATTTTTGGCTACAGTCGTCAAGTTGAACAGGAACTGAATTTGCTCACTGTGGACTAGCGAAAAACACCTTGTTAGAAGGGATAAAGAACAAAGAAACTTACATCAAAAAGCAATGAGCGCATCCAGCGCCGCATGCAGTGCAGGGCAAACTGTCGAATGAATAATCCATGGAAAATACAGGAGAGTTTATCGGACGCGCTTACGTTTATCGAAGAAACTGCGCACGGTGTTACCCAGCAGCAGGCCGGGGTCTTTGGTGACCCCGTCCACATCGGCCACGGTGTTATATAGGTCCAGCATGTACTGGGGGGGCTGCTTCTGCTGGGCGCGGGCGGGGGGCACGTCCTCCATGCCAAAGACCTCTAAGAGCCTCTTCAGCGCTTCGGAGCGAACATCATCCGATTCGTTCGCCAGTGTTAAGTACTTTTCCAGGGGATTAACGAGCGGCCTGGAGGCACCGAGACGGAGCAGTTGGACGAGCAGGAGCAGCCGGGTCAGCATGCTGGAAGGTCGCCGCACGGCAGTGATGGAGTTCGATCCCCATCCCTGTAGCTTTATAGCAAATAACAGCGGTGTCGTTGGTATGTGCCTGGGATCACGATTGTTAAAATTCCTTTTAGTCATACAAATGTAAATTAACAATCAGTGTTTGTAAAGACCAGCTAACACGACGTTAACTGTGTGAATCCCCGTTATAGGCACCTAAGTCCCATCTGCTAATAGCAGCTTTGAGAAGTCCATCAGAGAACTCAATCCATTGTGCTTTTTGTTCTGAGCACATATACCCGTATACTGAGAGAAAAAGCTTTAAACATTTCCCCTGACTGCCT
>JAODKF010000038.1:1518623-1531362 GCA_026779585.1 Mormyrus proboscirostris | reverse complement strand
GTGTGCGTGTGTGTGTGTAGAGAGAGAGAGAGATAAAGAGAAAAAGATCTGTGATTAAAAGATCTCTGAAAAGAATGACATATAAGAAGGGCTTTTGACCAACTGACGCTGATCGTCTGATCAAACACAGCGGTGTGAGAATTTTAATTTAAGTAAGTAGTAATTTTAGTATAAATTTTTCGTTGTCCATGCAGTAGACCGACATACAGGGCTGCTCCGGGATAAATCGGTCCTGGACTTTGGGGGCCTCATAGTAAATGTAGCTGTTACACTATTCAGCGACAGGAAAATTAACAGGCAGGAAGTTTTTTCCGCCGCAGCCCGGTTTTCTGCATCTTTCTGGAAATGCAGCATCGATCCGTGAAACCGGTGCAGTTTCATCCCGCAAAGCGTCGGTTCCCTGTCACATGTTTGTGGTGCCGGTATTTGTGATTTGCTAGGGATACATTTGCAGTATGAAAAGTAGACATTTAATTCACGGAAGTAAATCAGAGTGGGTCTGACTCTGCTAGCAGGTTAATTATGCAGTTTTAATCCAAATTAAAATATCCCTTGAGCATGAGGTTTAAGTTAACCAGTGGAATGTGTAGGTGGCTGTATTTGCAGGGTTGCCAATTTTGGCCAGGTGGCTGGAGTGAGATTTTCCATCCAAGACAAATCTGCACGCACATTTACATGTATGTAAGAGTTTATTACATTCAAAATAGTCGAAATAGGGTTTGCAAACTACTCCAATTCGTTTGATGTAGCTAATTTTAGGTTTATAATGGAATAATATAGATTTGCCATAAGAGAGTGAGACTCAAAGTGAGAGTGAGACTGTAAGAGTGAGTGTCACGCCAGATGGGTGAGAGATAAACCCTGATATTTGCAATATGCAAGATGTGGTGAGGGGGCTGGTTTCCTTCCATGTGCCTTGTGGCTTTGTAACATATGTAAATAGGTAAAAATACTAATATATCGGCTGTAGTGTAGCCAGCATATCCTGTGTCCCATATCCCTGCATCCCATTTTACTCCCCTGCCAGGCATTCACAGAGCAAAGCAGTGATTACAGTAACACAGATGATTACAGGCCCGTATTAATGCTGTGGAGCTTGGGGTCTTACCTGTGATGTTACCTGCTTCACAGGATTCTTCTCCTTCACAGGACACTTTCACACTCTGCGGGCAAGTACTCATCCTGGCTGAGTAATAGTTAAGGGCATGGATTTAATATGAATTGTTCTGGTACAAAATATGTGATCACTTTATAGTAACGATTCTTTGTAGTTATTTTTGCTTCGATTCCAGGTGGTTTCAATGTTCAGTGAACAATTGAAAACATGAAATGCACAGACACAGAGGGGACAGAAACCTATGTGTGGAAGAGCGAGATGGTTTGTGGGTGTGTGTCCGCGGAGGGTCCCGTCTGCAGTTTGGAGAGATAGAGAGATGAATAAATCGATTGTAAGTTCTGGAAACTTGCTCTGATAATTCTGATGGATACAGCTGGCAGTTGGTCGCCGTTAGCAGTATCCACCTGCCCTGACATCTTTAACAAATGAGGAACACTTGTTGGTTCTTAAGTCAGGTTCTTCTTCACTGGGCCCTCTAGCCGTCAGTGTAATGGGTCTCAGTGAGACAATTCTGGGTAAGAATTCCTTTTGCAAGTGTATCCTGCTGGTAATCAGCAGGGCAACTAATTCAAAATAATAAATTATGATTTGAAAATGAAATTTGTTAAACCCATTCTTCCATCCTGCACAATATTGGCTTGCAGAAGGAAATCAACTGAGATTGTAGTAACCTGTTAATATTATAAGATTCCATGCAAGTTGCTCAAATAAAGCAGCGTTGTACTTGTTTAAATAAACAGTTTGGATAGTGTTTGTTCTGTGTCCAGGCATGGGGAGGTGGACGGCTATACCTGTATCTGAGTAGGCCTCAAATTCCAGTGGAGCCACGTTATAGACACTCACCCATGTCAATTTCCTGGAGAAAATTTGCAAAACAAAACACGGTCATTCAGCTCTCAGCAGGCACCAATGTCTACTGTATGCAGGTGAGGGTTGAGGCGGGGGAGGGGTGACTTTGCATACTAACTGTTTTGATTTAGCACCTGGTGAGCTAATTTGTGTCCATTTACTTGTGCCACATTTGCAAAGGGCGCCAAACAATGAATATGGAGACATCACAAACACATAGTGATATAGCTTAACATGTGGGATTTTTCATTCAAATGAATCATCTTTATAACATGAAGATTGGAAAAAAGTGTAAAAAAAAATATTGTATCCAGTACAGAGTATAAATGAGCTAATAGTAAATATAGTAATATTTAAGAAGGACTGTAATTATAATGACAATAATTTAATATGATCACATAAAATTTCACAAACATTTTTCATAACACAGGTAAGAAATTATTATTGTAAAAATTGTCTAAGTTACATTAATTACCGAGTCAGTTTCAGGGGCCAAACATTTGAGCATAAAAACAAGAAAATAAACACTGGAAACCGACGTTTAACCAGAGTGAACTAGGAAATTGTCTCAACTATAAGTGCCACTGATAATTTCAGACATGTTGAAAGCTAAATCTGGCAAAGGAGATTCCAGTATGAAACACTGGAAATGTGTCACAAAAATGTGATGTCTCTTTAAATGGAAATTATGCTTGTATATGTTTTTTTTCCTGGTCTAATTGTAATCGCAGCATTTATCCTGTAACTCAACCATTTTAGTTATAGATCAGGTAGAAAAGTGTGAGAGAATCCAGAGAGATGTAAAGGAAAAGGTGTTCATCCTGGAGAATGCCGTCATCTCACCAGACAGCAAGACGAAGTCACCTTGTCGATCAGTTTGGTTTGAAATTGAGGCCACAGATGCTACAACGCTGCCTATTTCCAGCCCTGTTTCCTGCGGGCTTTAATCAGAAATGTTGATTGAGCTATTCGATATAAACTAAAAGGTTCACCTGCCAGGGAGATGGGTGCTTAATAAACACTGCAATGCTGACAATTAAGTGAGTTCACTGTCTGAGTTAGTGAGCCTTACTGCAGGTTGTAACTGATCTGGACCATGTTTCCCAAAAGCATCAAAATGCTATGGTGGTCATGATATAAGTAAAGTTTAATGGAGTTTCTAGTCATTGAACCATTAAAATACTTTTGGCAAGAAGATGAGGTCAAAGCCAGTGGTGTTGAATCCGCTTTAGTGTTCGCTTCCCGTTTATATTATGTTTGTGTCACATATACGTAGTAGTTTGTTTCAAATCTTGCACTCAATAATTAACAGAGATAACTGCTAGACAGAGGAACAATCAGTGAAATGTTGTGTACTGTATGTCCATTTTCAACTGCTCTTCTTAGTGAAGCATATGGTCTTATATCTGTCGACTTATTCACTTCAAAAGCTTAGTCAGACATTTCACTGGTGATGTTATAATTAAAGATCAGTTTCGGATGCAAGGAAAGTTTCATTTGAGAATGTTTTTTGTGATTAGATGCTTAGTTTACTGTTTTGGTGCATTTCAAAGCACTGTAGCGAACTGCAGACTCATGGAGTTTGTGTTCATGGCGGAGTTTCCCCTTCCTCATTCAAAGCGCAGGGTACCCTCTGGACAGACCCCCGCAGATTCTCATACATCGCTCAGCAAAATGACTCAGTCAATGTAAGCTGGCACACGAGAGACCAGGCAAGGATGGTTTAATATCTTTCGTTGGAGTGAGAACTGAGGCATGAGGCACAGCGTTTGGCAGGAAATGGGATCAGTGTTCGATGAAAATAGTGTCTTTTTCAGCAGACATGGGGCAGCAATGAGAACGAAGGAAGACAAAGAAGAAATCCGCCTTTCCTGGAAATGAGAACGGTAACGGACAGGCTGGTGAGGGGAAGGGGCCACAGCCTGATGAGGACGGAGCCTATCAGGGAGAAGGGAAGAACACACTCTGTACTGTCACCAGAAACAAGGGATGTTTGCATTTACCAGCATTCCAAATCTGGTCACATGACTCTGGCTGTAACTCCACCCACACAGCAAGTTCTGTGAAACTGCGAAAAGGCCACTAATCAGAGAGGAAACTGCCTTGTCCATGTGTACGACTTCAGGAACGTTAAGCAATTGAATGCATGCAAATTGGACCGATCATAGAGGGAGGGAGCTGTTGTTATCGAGATTAAGCGTTTGCTTTAAGGACCTGCAGACTGATTGTCATTAAACCGGGACGCCAGGATATCAGCGGGACAGGAGAGAACAGCAAATGCGAGGGAGATAATGCTCTAACGTTTGGGATTAAAGTTTACTGGGGGATACCGTTTGGTGTGCACAAGCTATTCATAATACAAAGTAAATAACAGACATTCAGAAATGATTTAACAGATATAACACGGTAATTTAACTTGTTTTGTTTCAGTCAAAGCACTGGAATGGTACTAAAATGTATTTTTTATACCGCAGCTTTAGACTTTACAACAACCAGTAGAATAATAATATGTCTCTTGCGTTTTTCGTTTTTGCTCTCCATGGGCAACTGAGAGTCACAAAGTTCACATCGACTTCATTTTCAGGGAAACAGGGGAATTTTGACGGCATCATGAGCAATTTTCCAGCTGAAATGTCAGTTAGTATGTGAGTGAAATGAGGCAGAAGGAAAACAAAACCAGGCCACATACCAGTGATTTAAATAGGGATGACTTATAAACCCAAGAAATTAAACTGATTTCAGAGTCTAATATGCACATTGCTGAACTGCCATAGATAGACTAGGTAGAGTAACAGGTAGACCAGGTATACCGGCAAATTCCAGGAGACAACTGGCTTTATTATTATTATTATTATTATTATTATTATTATTATTATCAATATTGTTATACAGACACTCCTCTACTTACAAATGGGAAACGTTCCGAACGGCCGTTCATAACTTGAAATGTTTGCAAGCCGTTATTCAACGTCATTTTAAGGCTACACGCAAGTACAATGAACTGGGATGCTGGGAGTGCGCTACGCTACGCTGCTGCGCGGCGGGAGTAGCGGCCAGAAGTCGTACTACGCGGAATTGGCGCACAGAAAGATAAGACTGATGCTGTGGACAGGAGACGTTTGTAAGTTGAAAGTTCGTAAGTAGAGGAGCGCCTGTCCTTGATTTAGCAAATTGGAAGTTCTCCTCATGTAAGTAGCTACCTGTTTTAAAAGCACTCCTGCAAAAGGTAATTGTTTTTTTTATGCTGCTATTTCTCTAGGTTAACCATCACAAGTACACAGAATTCAAAGGGATTCAAGGCTCCCCTGTGTTCCGATTGGTCATAAACCTGAAACACCTTCTCACTCTGGTAGGGATGAACGTCCTCTGGAGTGTCGCGGCCAGCTGATGACATCGCCCACTCAGTTTGTCTCTTTCTTGTCACCTATCATTTTATAAGCTTGCTTTACATCTTTAGTTTACCAGCACCCCCGGTAAGTGCCCCCTAGTGCTGATTACTGACCCAGTGCCCAGGTGTTCCGTAATCAAGCACCTCCTGGCTTTTCATGCGTGTGTTTCTAGATTGAACCAATTTTAAGTGAAAGAACTGAAAATGTGACAGTGTTGCACTTTTGGAGATCTTATTGGTTGTACTAGAGCATAAATATGCTGATGGTAAACACACAAGGTATATAATGTAAAATATCCTTTTCCATAAAACACAACATTTTTAATGTATGAATTTTATAGCGTCGAGTGGAAGGCACAGATGATGTAATCTCACTATTCAGTGCTGTCATTTTAGCTTCTTTGAGGACGGAGTCGAGGCTGAATGTTCAGAAGAGGCCAAACCGTGCATTCCCACTAAATCCCGCCCTACTGTTTAACATTAATATTGATGATGACAATATTGTGACCGAAATGAATTATAATCATTAAGCATTTGTTCTTTATTATGTCAGCACTGAGGAAGATTTGAAATGCAGCACTGCAAGGACACGTGCAATCAAGTCCCCTGCAGTGCACAACATGAGCGGAGAGAAACAGAGCCTGTTTTATGCTGCTATCGTCGCATTTATAGCTCCTTAAAGAGGAAGTATGATCACTATTTCAAAGACGTATTGATGTGCAGTATTCTGCTTTGTACAGAACATGAATTTTGTATTTTAGAAAATAAAACATAAACTGACATGTGTGGAGTGACAAAGAACTGCATGCAAGCACAATATTCATGATACGGCGGCATTTAGTGTCTCATAATGTATGCAGAGATGTGACTGGATTAGAGCCAGAAGGTAATATTGAGGTTGGGTGGTGAAGTGGTGTCCCGTCTAAGCACTGCGTGGGAGACCTGTGATGGGCTGTGCTATCCCACAATGCACAGGGAATAAAGCGGGGGACCCCTGGCACTGTGTGGGAGCCCTGTGACGAGCTGCACTATCCCAGAATGCACAGGGAATATCGTGTGCCCCGCAGTGGGCCTTTCCACAGTCACACCTTTACAGAGTCACACCTTTACACAGTCACACCTTTACAGAGTCACACCTTTACAGAGTCACACCTTTATACAGTCACACCTTTACAGAGTCACCCCTTTACACAGTCACACCTTTACACAGTCACACCTTTACACAGTCACAAATTTTGGGCAATTTAGAGACACCTAAATCTAAACTGTGTGTTTTTCTACCGTGAGCAAAAGTCTGTGTGAACAACAGAGAACATGAAACATCGCATACACGCAAGACACACACAGACACAGACACGCATGCTCACACAGACACATACACATGCAGACACATATGTTCACACACACACACACACATGCAGACACGCATGCTCACACAGACAAAAACACATACACCCAGACACGCATGCTCACACAGACACACCCAGACATGCGTGCTCACACACACACACACACACACACCCAGACATGCATGCTCACACACACACACAGACACACCCAGACACACATGCTCACACAGACATACCCAGACATGCATGCTCACACACACACACACGCAGACACATATGCTCACACACACACAGCCAGGGTCAGATCCAGCTCACAGCGCTGTAGGTGTGTGGCTTTAGCTCTGCCTACTGAGCCATGAAAAGAAACCATTGTGCAAAATAAACGAAAACCAATGTTTTTTAAAGGATTTATTTATAAAAATTTAAAACAGAGCACTTCATTTCTTAAAGTTTTTCCCCCTACATCCCTTATTCTACATAATCATATATCATAGTATCATTTATGACTTAGCCGGGTTACTAACCAGGCATAGAATTTACAAGAAATAGCTACAGATAATAAAACTGTTCTTAAAAATGAAATAAAGCATAACTAGTGGAATGCTTTGGTATATTCAACAACAGTTCTTTAACCATGGTCTGGAGAGTTTGCTACATATCAAAGCGTGTGAATTGCATACAGTATTATAAAGAAGCTTGGCCTCTATGTATATCCAAAAGAACGGCAAGGACAAATAAACAGTCGAGGAGTCCAACTTCGTTTATGACTGTCGCCTCAGGGTATTTTACTTGGCCTGGAATGATAGAGAATGTGATTAAACTCTGTTAATGATTATTTGAATCTGAATGCTTAAAAATGAACAAATGATAAAATGTTGATTTAAGGTAGTTTGAAGAGCTATAAAACTGACTAAACATTGATAACTGCAGATTCTAAGAAGTATAAGAGCAAAAGAGCTCAACTTATGCAACATGTATAGTGACATGCTACCATGCTGATTTATTCCAGAATATCAATTCATCCATCCATCTTCTATACCCACTTAATTGTATATAACTGCAAAAATACAATAACTTCAGAGATCAAAGTCATCTTAGACTAGCTGGTGAGTCATACCAGCATATGCCAGCAGTGCCATATGCGTTAATTCTTGAGCATCTCCCTTTACAGTGGGCGGGGCTGACGAGTGGGCGGGGTCTGGTGAGTGGGCGGGGCTACCTCAGCCATGGCTGGCAGATTCCTGTGTGGGTGGAGCCACATGGTGGTGCGGGCCTTGGTTCTCTGCCTCTGGGTCAGCTTCCTCATTAACCTCTTCACTCTCTTATCCCTGGGGTCAGCGCACTTCACGGATTTCTTGGTGTACAGGCTGTGGTGATGTCACCAAAGTTAATGAGCCACAAAGTTAACTAATCTGGACAAGAAAATGAGAATAATGAGAGTAAAATGTTTATTTAAGATATATGACACAAGTTCTACGCTCAGCGGTGGAATTCTCAGAGGGCCGTGATTATTTTCTATAACTAAAGGCTCAGACTGTGTTTCCTGCCTGGAATAGAGTCAGATTCCTTTGACTGCTATCCAGCTAACATTAAAGGAATCTGAAGTATTTCACAATCACCTTTAGCTAGACTCTGTGATGCAGCACTGAAAGGAATCTCTCACAGCCTGACCAGCGTCCCAGGATGTTCCGAATACTTACATGATAGCCTGTATGCTGCAGTCGGGTCCTTCTGTCTGCACCTCAAACCTCAGCACATCCTTTGCTCGGACCTTTTCCTGGGAGTACCGCATGCAGCACTGAACGTCCCTCTGCATCTGAACCCCTTTCCCTGTCAGACAGAGGCAGGCTTCGTGGTTAGGGTCCCCCCCGCGCCTGGTGACCGCTGGCAACCCCGGAGCAGAAAGACCCCGGGATGGGAATGTGTCTGGGAATGACGACGACAGTTTTGCCTTCATTATCTGACCCTTATTCCGCATTTCGAAAGAAGAGGCGACATGCAACGGCTGGCGACGCGATCGCAGGAGCGTCTCCTCCGAGAGCCTGAGGACGCTCCCTCCCATTAGCTCATCACCCTGCCGCGCTACTGCTCCCTCTTTTAGGGTGGTCAAGGCGGCGAGTCAACCTGACGAGGAAGCTGAACGCACGCAGCCTGCTTTCCAGTGCTGGCAGGTCCACCGATGGCACGGAGACATGATAGTTAATGTCTCACATCCTGCTTGTTGCTAACCAACCCCTTGTACACAGTTTAGAGATCACACACTGCGCGGGATCACACTTTACCAGGGTATTTTGGCCACACAGATAAGCAGCACGAATTATTCAGGGCTACTGTAGTCTACAGTACTATAGACTGCTCCCCATTTTGGTGTAATTACATGGTTTGAGATACATAGAAGTTTCTTTGTTTCATGTTAAAAATCTCGCTGCTGTGAGCTTCTCGTCTCAGCCACCCCCTTGCTTCCTCGCAGCGACACTCTGCCTACTCAGGCATTCTTCTGTTACCTGAGCCTCTGTTTTCTCTCTTGTTCTCCGCCTGGCTCCTGCAATTGATTCACACAGCCGCGTTTCTGCATCACGTACGGAACTGAAAGAATTCACCGTCCAGAATCCAAGTTCGTCAGCACAATGCAGTCCTACCTTCCAGGAATCCAGCGAGAGTCACAGCGAGCAGAGTCACAGCGAGCGCTCTCGAGGACATGGCGAGTCTTACGGGGAATTAATCGCCTCTTATACCTTTCCCTCTCTTCCCGTTCCCTTTTATATTTCCCCTCTCTCTCCCTCTCTCGCTCTCTCTGTGTCACACATACACACCCCCCTCGCTCTCACTGTCACACATACACACCCCCTCTCTCTCACTCCCCCCGATTGCTCTTTTTCTTCCATACTCCGACTGACAACTCCTATGTCTCCTCCCAGCTTATTTGTTTTTTTATTTTTCTTGGGGGGGGGGTGCTTTTTCCATGTTATAAAAATTAAAAGTCACCTCTCTGGGTGTCTGATTATTTGCAACCCAAAACAGGGCAGCTGACACATGTATTTCATACTGGGCCAAGACCCCCCCACCCGGAGTACTGCAGATATTCCCAAAAATACTGAGTGTGAAATGATATTGAAAAGCATGCAAAAATTATATACGACATTATATAGACTCAGCAGCTTTACACCAACAAGTTACATCAACGGGGATCTACAACATGGTCTTTTTAACAGGCTGTGCAAAAGGAGATATTTAAACGAAACCTTAATTAGCTTTTACAGATTTTTCCAGAATTTTATCTGCTTACCCTGGCTACGAAACATGCCAGGAATGTTGCAAATGAGATTCAATGAAACAAGCAAAGACTGTTCGAACATAACATACAAGGTAATATACAGCAAGGCCCGAACTGGTGGTCAGGTCTCAGAAACCAGAGCATGATCTGCTAAATGAAAGCTATATGGAAAAACCATTTTTTATTATTCTTCAAATTCAAAAGACCCATTATTGCAAAAACCATTAGGTACACAGTTTGCGTACCGTAAAATTAATTCAGTGTATTTCGAAATTCCCAATGTCCCTTGTAAATAACCTCTGTGGCCCTATACTGGATAAGCTGCTGGAAGATGGATGGTCTTAGAATTAAAGAACTTCCATCATTAAGGAACGTGTGGCGACAGAGACCCTAAGGAGCTGCCAGCCCATGATGACCACCCAGCGCTCATGGTGGTGCAGGGAAGCTCTCAGAGATTCCCATGTGAAACAAACCGCGACACGTCAAGCGTGTGCAACGGTGACAGAAACCCAGCACCACTGTTCAAAGTTTTAATAGAGCTCTGAGACATAAATAGTTTCAAAGCAGTCCAAATATCTTGATATTTGACATTCACTCTACATATATATATCATATATATATATATTGATTTCTCTCATTTGAACAGGGTAAATTCTTTACATTTCTGTCCACGTTGTTGGCTGTTCACTGTTTAATACATAGTGAAGTACTAATAGTATTAATACAAAAGTTAGGAGGCATCAATGAGCAGAAAATCTTTTTACATTCAAAGTGTTATGGAAGGTTCGCTCCGCTTCTCTGGGTCTCTTCCCAGGCTGCTTGCTGGTTTATTCTAATCAGCTCAACACAAAAATCAACACCTCCCCTTTTAATTTTAATAGTTATGCTTTGTCTGCTGATATCAACTGAACCTGAAGTAGCCTATAACTATATAAATCTGGGACAAAAAATATTTAAAAAGCTTTCATCCATCAAATATTTCCTTACAGTGTTAAATTATCACATTTAGAATAAAACATAGCGTGATTACTCACATTTTTCTTTCACGCTGATTTCCATCTAAATAAGATAGCAACTGCATTTCCATTCCACCCCATTTCATTTCTTCTGTGACTCTTCTCAGGCGTCCTGCCTTCCTCCAGTCACTCCAGCCAATTACATTTGCCAAACCACAGCATATACAATTATTACCTCAGAAACGCCGCTTGCTACAGGCTGACAGAACCAGACAGACAATCCGTAGCTTCGGTAGAATGTAGCTAAACGTGGCAGATTCAAATGCTTTATTTTATTAGTGAACAGCTTTGTCGACCCCAACAGTGATGCAGCTATCTTCTTTCTGTGGAAAGTAGCAAAACATGAATGGCCTGAATTCATTATTTCATTAGTGAATAGCTTTATCAACTGAATAGTGATACAGCCGACAGCTTTCACCCATCAGCATTTAAATCAGCAAAACTAGTCAGTGAAAATGATAGATTATAGATTATACTAGAGAAACAGAGAACAAGCAAACTTCTCCAATGCCCCAAGACAGAAGGTACTTAGAACTACTTAATTACTGTATAGTTCCCTCTAGTGGTAATGTAATCAAATGAAACCTATATCAGCGGTTATTTTCTCTCTGTGTGAGATCTCAGCTGACAGGTATGTTCCCCCATTGCTCGCAGCTTTGTCAGTTACTTAATTTCAGTTGGAAGACACAATATTTGTTATTCTGTAAAACAGAAATACGTAGTGCACTGTTTGTGCTATCCGGGTGTTATGGAAACTGATAAAGCTTCGAGAAATGAGTGTGTCCATATTTCTTTTTTCACAGGTGTGGTGCTGCTCAAATGGGAAGGTTTTTGTTTTGTGTGCTGTTTGTTTAGGAACAGTTCATTGTGGTGGTTCTAATGTGAAAATAACTGTGAAACAGGTCCTAAAGAAGCATCATTTTAGAGGGAGATGCCGTAACGTAGGCTTATAAAAACGAATATTGATTGTTTTAGGGTGTTATTCATATAGCATTATTTTTTTATACAGGGAGTTCAGAAGGAAATGTCCTCTCGTCAAACTCTGCTCATAGCCGCCTCTCATCATAGTGACTGAAGATGTCTGATAATGTCGGAGCATCTCACATTTTTTAGCATTCTATAGCATTCTTTAGCAATTCTATAGCATTCTTTACAGACCTCCAAACCTTTACGCAATGTAGTATGCAGTGGATTTAAGCTATTTTCACTATAAAGTCTGACCCAACTGGAATAAATATAAATAAATGCAGTGGACTTTTAAAAAGTTCTACTTAAAATAAACATCCAAAAGCACACGTACTGTTCTGTGTTTAATGGAATGCTGACCTGGTCAGTTTGGATTGCCTTTTTTCATGATTCATCACATATGCCTGAAACTGTCATATGCCTCCGAATTCAAGTCTACTATGGCAATGTGTCATCTTTTTCTAAAGGTCTGTATTCGCCAACAAGCCGTGTACCTCTCTGTGTGTATCCCCACTGCATCTTTAAATGTTAAAAAGCAACAGTGAAAGAGTCCAAAGTGGCTGGAGCTGGTCTTAACCGGTTTTTAATCTGAATATGAATGAGACCCACAGCTACAAGAGACAAACATCAGAGAAGGAGAAACACTTCTGGTTATCGCTGTGTCATCACTGATCTTTAAGAAAGTCTCTTGCTTGGAAGCTGTCGATTATTTTATATATATATATATATATATATATATATATATATATATATATATATATATACACTTCTGAGATGGAG
>JAODKF010000038.1:1460104-1493857 GCA_026779585.1 Mormyrus proboscirostris | reverse complement strand
CTCAGTGCTCAAGTGAAATCCAGGTCCTTTTAATTGAAATGGTAATTTACAAATCCTGTCCTAGCTCAGAGTATCCTCACTGACATGGATTACCTGGTCACCCTAATTAATAATGACATTTTATCAGGATCTCATTCTTGGCTTTTCCTTGTGTTCTTAGAGGAAGTAAGCTTTGTCAATAACAGACAAATGTGAAGCGATTACACACTGCATCGTGTCTTTCATTCAGAGTTAACGATTGGGCAAAGTAATTTATTATCACACAATTTTGTTTTTAAAATCATAATGACAAGTGGAAGCGCTAAAATGGCCTGGATCAAAAGTTTACATACCCTTGAGGTTTTGGCCTAATAATATACACACAAATTGATACACACATGTTAATTAAGAGTAATTGTTCACAGTTGTGATTTGTTTGCTAGTAATTAATGTCTGTGTATAAAAAGTTAGGGACATTCTGGGCTCTTGACAGTCACCTGCCTATTTCAGCCTCGGGGAAAACAAAAGAACTGTCAAAGGACCTGAGAGATAAGGTTGTTCAAACAGGAAAAGGATATAAAAAGATATCCAAAGAGTTAAGAATGCCAATCTGCATTGTTCAAACTCTCATAAATAAATGGATATTGAGGGGTTCTGTTGACACCAAGCCACGATCCGGTAGACCAACCAAACTTTCAGCCAGATCTGCCAGGAGGATTGTTCAGGATGCAAAAAAAAGCCAGAAATAACTTCGGCTGACGTTCAGGCTTCTCTCCAGAAACGTGGTGTGGATGTTTCAAGGAGGCATTTGAAGAAAAATGGGCTGCATGGTCGGTTTGCCAGAAGAAAGCCGTTACTGCGCCAATGTCACAGAATAGCCAGCTTAAAATATGCAAAACTGCACCTAGACAAGCATCAAAACTTCTGGAAAAAGTCATTTGGAATAAGACCAAAATTGAACTGGGGAAAACACAGTATTAAGAACTAAGGGTATGTAAACTTTTGAACAGGGACCATCTCAGTATTTTGTTAACTGGTATGTTTTCTTTAATGATTGTGTTAGTTTGAGATATCTGTTTAATTTGAATCCCATTAAAAAGCATTTGGGAAGGAGATGTGTTTTTTTTGCCCGATTAATCATATTTTCCTTAGAGAATGATATACGTTTTACGGAATCTGCCAGGCCATGTAAACGTATGAGCACAACTGCATACAGAAGGTTGTGGGATCAAATCCCATGGCAGGGAGCATCACCATGTCATTGTTGGGCCCTTGAGCAAGGCTCTTAACCCTCACTGCTCCAGGGAAGCTGGCCAGGTTCTGCTTTCTGATCCTGATGACATGCTGCCACATATTTCCAGGCAGCGTGTGGCTGCATGGGCTAAGCCTCTGTGCTAGTGATCAGAAGGTTGCCAGTTTGATGCCGGAATAGAATAGTCATGTCAATGGGCCCTTGAGCGAGGCCCTTAACTCCCAGCTCCATGGGTGCTGCCCTTCACTGCCAAACTCTCTCTTACCTCCATATGTGTCTGTGTGTCATGGGGTAAGCAAAAAGAGAATTTCCCCACAGGGATCAATAAAGTATCATTTCCATTTCAGTATTGCCAGTACACATCTGAGTCTCTGCTCTGCTGCTTCTCTGTTAGGCTGCTCTTCCCCATATTCATCTGACGACATTTAAAAGTTTTTGTGGCACAAGACAGCAGTTCCTGCACGCCCCCCCCCCCCCCCACTGAAATATAGAAACAGTCCCCAGCTACCCATTTTTCTCCTTGTCCTTCAGAAGAAATATAGATAATATATTATTCAGCCTGTTGTGGTGTACACATGCATCTGTAAGCACAACTGTGGCAGTGAACCGGAAAGCAGTTTTCTCAGTTTAAATTACTGTTATTAATTACAGTTGTCAGCATTGGAACAACATTTAAATTCATCTTGAAGCAATTCACAAGATTGTGCCGCACGTCGTGAATGCCATCGTACGAAAAAATTCTGAACCCAGCTGCTGTACATTTCATAAAATGTATATAGTGACCGATAACAAGATGGACTTCTGCCAGGGACAGGGCTGAGGTTTATTAATAACAGCAAATGTATCAGATTAAATAAGGAGAGTGCAAAAGCACTAAATACACAAAACCATGTATAATGAAAACCAAAAGATACAAAAAAATTAAATGAAAATCATAACCCACCATGAACAGATGGACCCGGGATGTGACTGTAGAAACTTTTTTTTTAATCTGGGGACATAACTCAGTCTCCTTTATCTCTTCAAAAATCCATTCATCTGATATTTTTAACTTGCAAATAACATAATTGGTTCAATTAACACAAGCTGGAATTCATTCATGAGGATTTTTTCCCAAGCTTTGTGCTGTTCCAATGAAAAAAAAAAAGACTCAATACACTTAGTTAATGTTCTTCTAGCAGGTCAATCTATGCCCCTTTACCTGACCTCACATGTTTAATAATCCCTAGGTCCACCATCACTGAATGAAAGACAGCGATCTTTGTCATCGTACTGAATTTTTTTGTTGACTTTGTTTAACTTCCCTTCTGAAGTCAGCAGGGTGCCTGCTGTTAAATCACAATATGAAGCCGACCTCATCACAAAAGCACAAAAGAGCAACTGATGAATACCACAAAATTCTCAGAATGACAGTACAACCAGCAATGTCACCCTCTGTTATTAATTTGATGCCTTTTGCACTGTTCTGTTGTTACTGTTTTAAGAGCCTCTCTCTCATCCAGAGCTTCTTCCTTTTAGGATGTTCTTGATCTTTAAGATTCTTCTTTCTTCAGCCTCAAATAGAAATTCCAGAATTTCTTCCCAACCAGAGAAAGTCTTCTTGGTTTCATGCATTTCTCTCTGATATGTGTTCTAAGGGGAAATTTTGAGTTGTATTTTTTTTTTATGAAATTTAATTGAGATGGATTGCCATTAATCTGGATACAATTGCAATTCATATTTATGTTCCTCTTCCTCCGCCTCCCCATATGGCAACCTTTCAGTACCGCCATATGTGCTCTATACAGCGGCCTGTTGCAATGATGAAATATCTCGTGTCGCTTTCACTTAGCATGCGTTTCTTTCTGTGGTATTTTCATGGTTCATTTTTTTGCGATCTTGCCTGAAATTGTCTCACGAATAAATCATACCCTCAAGAAAGACTCCATCATTTTCCAGTCTTTTTCCTCTTTTCAAGCTCTGTTAAAATCGGTAGTTTGTTCCATGGTATTGAAGCAAACTTTGCTTTGCAGTTTTGAAGGGATCGTCCTCCTTCCAATGACTTTCCCTTAAGAGTGCTGAGTGGGGAGGAGTTCATTGTGGACTTACCTGTCAGGGCAGATGACTGTATTTAAGGGAACATATAACCTTTACAGCGGAAGCACTGGGCACAACACAGCCATGCAATTTATAATAATGTCACAAGACATATTTCTATTGTAAAACTTCTGGAAAATGTTCATGGTAAATTGTGGCAGTTGCATGACAAAATTAAATTGTATGCACCCGTGCGAAGGGAAACTATTTCAGTCAGTATACAGGAAACCTGTTTTATGATACAGATTCCCACTAGGTTAACAGAGAAAGACCATGACTATTTTTTTTTCATTCATTAAAATTCCCTCACAAGGAAACCAAACCCATTGACATCAATAACTTGGATTGATTAGTGTCAGTACACAATGACCTCTGAAAAACCTACTCAAAGATCAGCAACCAGACTACATACTTCAGTAAGATATGGGGAGATTGGGGATGTTTTGGGGAACAACCCACTCCCCAACAGTTAATTCATACCTGGTCAATGGTTAATTACCATTTACCTGTCATCATTTAGGATGTGTGAATGGTGTAAGACTGGCTCTCGAGTTTACAGAGAATGGTGAAATAAGCAGGACGCATCTGATCAGAAGCATTTCTGTGGGCAGCAACATTTCATTAATGGAGAACGGCCAGACTCATTAAAGCTAACTGGAACAGAACCAATGAAGGTGTGCAGAAAGGCCTGTCCGAACACACAGCCCAGCCTGCCCAACCTTGAAGAAGTTCTCACGGAAAAGCTGGCCTTACGCAGTACTAGCCAGGCGTGCGAGATAAGGTAGCCACTGAGTGTGTATATCCTCATATGGTAAAATATTATGAGCTTTTGTCATGCAACCATATGCTAGTCTGGCAAAACAGTTTTCAATTTCATAGTGGAAACAAATTATAGCATTTTTTCAATTATGTAAATGTGTACTGTGCCCAATCAAACCAACTTGAAAAAAGGGAGAAAAAAAATTAAGGGAACACCAGTTTGGCTGTAAAAAGTAATAAAGTGTCCTGATGTTACAAATACCATCTGAATAACATTGACATTATTTTCAATAACATCTAATTTAAACTGGGACTCTGGCTGGCAAACAAAGTGAAACATGTCACTGCCATGCTAAGCGGAACAGTACCGCAGTAACTGTGAAAAACAAAAAACATATGAGTCGGTCTCCTGGGACAGGCACCATACCTGGCTGTTACAGCTCTCTCAAATAACACAATGTCTCGGTCATTTTCAGTAAAATGCACTTCTATTTGCTTAGTGAGAATGCATTCTCAAAGGGTAGGTCGACACACGATGACCTGTGTTGACACATTGACGACTTTAAGAAATAACTTTAGGTATCTTCAGTAACTACATTGCTGAGACACACAGCCAGCTACGGAAAATCCCACCTGTTATATACTGTTGATCACTTCATTACTTTCTTTGACTAAAAAATTCTTAAGAGCAGAGATGAGATTTAACATGTGCTGTCACTGTTGTTATATATGTTGAAATCCTAATTGTTGACAGATGTTGTAATGATTGTGTTGACTAAAACCATCCGGTTGCTTACATGAGCCATACTCTCAAAAGCAATGACAGAACTTCTTCTGAAATTGGCATATGCAGACGAAATATTATCAACCCATCTTTGTTTCATTTATATGTTTCCACAACTTTTAGATAGCTGTGATCATTGTAAGCCCTTTCGAAATATCCAATCTGGATGCGAATGATTGGATTGTCTACAGGCGTAAGTAGGCATTAGGAAAAATGTGTTGCTCGTCAGTTGTGTGTTGGCCTACAGTTAAAGGATGTGAATGATGTGCATCATTCCAGATAAGGCTAAAACATGGGGCAGTCGTTGCTACACTCCTCCACATCGTTGAATTCAGGTGTCCCAATCACTTCCACGGCCACAGGTGTATAAAATCAAGCACCTAGGCATGCAGGCTGCTTCTGTAAACATTTAGGAAAGAATGTGTCGAATTCAAGCGTGGTACCGTAATAGGATGCTAACTGTGCAATGAGTCAGTTTGTGAAATATTCCACAGTCAACTGTTTGTGGTATTACAACAAAGTGGAACCAATTAAATGTCATTAAAGCGCATGTGTGTAAAGGCAGGTGTCCTAATACCTTTGGCAATATAGTGTATCTCACAGACCTTAGTCCGTTCACTGTGTCTTTGTTTTCCACTATTTGTTTGTATCCGTGCAATTTATGTACCTCGCGTGTAGAAGAATTTCCCACTGGAGACAAAAAAAGTGTGACCCTGTCTTGTCATGTCTTATTTTATAAGCCTGGATGTGTTGTGCCACAGTGCAAGTAACTGAATCACTTTGTAAATGTATCATCCAAATATTCAATGCAGACATGGATTGCTGGACGTACTGCTTGTTTCATTGTGTAACTGCATGTTTTTTCTCTAGGTTAGGCATATCCTATACCAAAGAGCTAGAAGCTCTGCTTAAATAATAAGATGTCTGGGAAAACACATCTGTGATGGTCTACACGGATCCTTCTCTTTCCCGTAAATTATTATTATTACATACCAAGGTTGGCATGTCTTCTAGCTCAATGTTTCTCGGCCTGGTCTGTGGGACCCCCTTGACAGTTCACATATTTCATCCCGCCCAGCTCCTAGTCGGTAGCAAAAACATGGAGGTCCCCAAGAACTAGGTGGAAAAAATACCGTTTTAGCTTATAGTGTAATCAGAATGACCTACAACAACTTCTGGAGCATCACAGCTGAGGGTGAGACGGCTGGAATGAAGATCAGCACCTCCAAGTCTGAGGCCATGGACCTCGACTGGATAAGGGTGGATTACTTTCTCCCGGCAGGGGATGGGGTACTGCTGGAAGCAGAGGAGTTTAAATATCTTGGGACCTTGCTCAGGAGTGAGAGAAGAAGACATCGGGAGATTGTCAGGCAGATCTGTGCAGCGTCGGCAGTATTGTGGACACTGCACCACTCTGTCATGGTAAAGAGAGAGCTGACCCGGAAGGCGAAGCCTTCCATTTGCCATACGATCTACATTCCTACTCTCACCTATGGCCATGAGGATCAGGTAGTGAATGAAAGACGCAGATAGTAGATACAAGCGCCAGAATGAGTTTCCTCCCCCGGGTGTCTGGGCTCAGCCTTAGAGATAGGGTGAGGAGCTCGGACATCTGGGAGGGGCTCAAAGCAGAGCTGCCGCTCCTCCGCGTCGAAGGGAGCCAGCTGAGGTGGTTCAGGCATCGATGTAGGATACCTTCTGGATGCCTCCGTGGGGAGATGTTTCCGGGATGTCCGACCAGGAGGAGAACCCAGGGCAGACCCAGGACAGGCAGGAGAGATGAATATTAATGAGTTTTCCTGAACCGCTCTGTAAAACGGGAACCCTGGGAAATTATGATATCTGTCGACATACAAGCGTGAGGTGTAACATCGGTCATCCTGGTGCAGTCAAACTATCTAGCCCATGACTGTAATAAGACAAAGCAGCTGGTAACAGACTTCTCTTGAAGATGTTGGTCTGTCAGAACATTTAACATGGTTGAGTCACTGAAATTCACGGGAACTGTTCTCCTCCTGTAAGATAAGAACATTTCCATCATATAATATAGGGACAGCAGAGGTTCTTTTCAAGGCAGCCAATACAACTCAGTGCTCAACCCCTCAGAAGATGTTGCTCTGGGCAGATGCCATGTCTTTGGTGATTAAAGTTCATTCTTATTTTAATTGTGAACTTGCCAATATTGCCTGAATGCGGAACCAGAAAGAGAATGTCCTTTTGTTGTCTTCTCATAACATATACTTACAGTAAAAGCATTTTTTCCTTATTTAAAATATCATCTTACTTTACTTACTTTACGTTTTAAGTTTTCCTTGACATGTTTCCCTGTAATGCAAAATAGCAAAGATTCAACTGACTGATTGACAATATAAAATACACAAGCAGCAGGCTTTGTTTTAACACGATTTGTTTTTACATAAACAAGAAGAAGAAAAACACACATAGACCCAGAGGACATGATTCAGGTCTAAGTCATGACTTATGTAAAATCAGAATACAGTGTTGTTTATCAAGGAGATAGTATTTGCTTTGGTTAAGCCAGCAGAGCTTTTGATTGATGGCATAATAACGGTCAGGTACACGTTTTAAGCCGGATTAGCATCTGTGAACAGCTGCTGGAAACAGATAGAAGACCTGTGGGTGAGAGCATGAGTTTGCTTTCAACATCGGTGAGGACAACATCACTCCTCAACCCCCCTGAACACACACACACACACACACACACACACACACACACACACACACACACGTGCACACACACATACAAATGCATGTTTGTATTCATATATTTGTGGGGACCATCCATTCATTTCTACGGGCATAACCCTTTAGTCCTGGCTATGACGACCTTTAACCCCTACTCAGCCCTCCCTTGAGAGGAACGGTCAAAATAACAGGTTTTTATCACACTGTGGGGACATTTTATATATACATATACATGACCCCCCCCACCCGCTCAAACACAAATACACGGACATGCATACTTCAAAATAGCTGTTCATTGAATACTCAAAGATTTAATTGTGCATTTACACCATAATTGCAGCCCTGTCAACTAGACAATAGATCTACCAAAAGTTTAACTCGAAAAATAAGTTATCAAAACAATTATATTATGATTATTATTATTATAAAAATGCACTATAGCAAAAATAAAAAGTGCAAGAATGAAAGAAAATAGACTAAAGATGCAATAACAGTTTATTTGGGGAAAGAAAAAAAACACATTGTGTTTTACATAGAAAATCTCTGCAGACCATAATGGTGTAAAGGGGGAGATGCTTGCCTGTCACAAATAGTTACCCAATGACACTGGGCCATGTGCAAAAATTGTACCCTGCATAATCCTCTAAAATTCTCACAGAACGCACTTATAATAAACAAATTGAATGATACTCGTAGTCATCTCAAGTGGCTGCATGTTGTCCCTGGGAGCGACAAACCTGTGCATTAGGGTGGGACTTGATACTTTTAGATCCCTCCTCTCCTCCTTGAAAGATATTTCATTAAAGAGGACGACTATGTGTTGGCGAGACAGACGAGGAAGGAGATGGAACATCGGGATGCACCTTGATTTCACACCACAAGCATCAGCAGGAAACATTTTACCATTAATTCTGCTCTCATCATAATAATAACTACAACTGTATTGATCCCTGTGGGGAAGTTCTTTTTTTACGCCTCCCTCAACTTGCTCTTTGTTGAGCAAGCTGTCCGCAAAGGGCAGCCATCCGCTGGGGCGCCCAGGGAGCTGGGGGTTAAGGGCTTTGCTCAAGGACCCGCAGACATGCCGAGGCTGGGTTTGAACCTGCGACCTTGTGATTACAGCCACACAGGCTTAGCCCACTGAGTCACACGCTGTCCCCAATTCCCAAATCTGCACGCTTGCTTGGTAGGGACATGTGCCTACCATTGACACACAGACCTACACCCTTGCCTGTGGTGTTGGCACAAGGTGCGCGCAGAATTACCTGGCTTTAATGGGAGACTTGCTTGTTAGTCACATACTGGCTTGCCATTCAGTTACTGAAGCAGGGGAGAATCTCAAGAGCTACTGGGATGGAGTTACCTATTGGCTCAGCCAACACGGAAAGATGTCTTTGGGTTGCAGTGGAGAACCAGGTCACCCACAGAAGAGCCACTCACAGAAAGAGCATACAAGCTCCTGATGCATAAAGCAGAGGCAGGAGTCGAGCACTTAGCCCTGGAGTCATGAAGAAACGATGCATTATAATTTGATTGAAGTTTTTATCAAAAGCAGCTTACAGTCGCAGGAAGGGTTGCCATTTCATTATATGTGTTCACCAGCATCTGAACCCACAAGCAAATATTCTAATCGCTGTGCTACAGGAGTTGCCCATCGAGTCAGAATTTAAGCTCCAACCCAAAGCACACGGGAAATCAAAATGGATAAATGAGTGCTGAAATTGGGCAGGAGCACATGCAGGGTGGGGCAGGTTTCTGGGAAAGAGTGGGGGAACGGGAGCCAGTCTGTGACCGGCAATAGGGTGTCGGAAGATCGGTTGAAATATGATTTGCAGCTCCAATTAACAACGATCCATTGAAGGGTAAAACCCCAGGAAGGGCTACAGGATCAGCACTTTTCACCTCAGTATTTTAAAAATCCTGCGAATGGCCCTGCTTGTACGGGAGAAATGGACAGATGTACAGATACTGAAAACTCTAATGGTATTACGACAGAATGCAGTTAGAGGCCAAAGGCCTGAATCAGGCCATTCATGCAGGAGTGCGGTAAGATGTACGAGTGAGTATGAATAAGCGTCATTAGTCATGCTGGAAGTATGGATAACAACTTCTGCAGCGAGGAGAAATATTTGCATAACTTTTGTAAGGGAATCACACTTTCACTTCACTGCGACTACCTTTGTTCTGTCTTGTGTCATTAATTGTTGGTATTGGATCTATTGAGCTGAAATGAGTGAGTCAAGTGTCCATGAAGTAAAAAGTAGAATAAGGGACCAAGTAAGTGATCTTGACATCTGCGTGAAATAAGTGTATAACGCCTTTTTTATGAACTATTGTTGAAAAGAAACATTCCATTTGTTCCATATGTTCAATACTTGGCAGCTACATTAGTGTAATAAAGTTACACAGCATACTTATATATTGCTATCTTTGCACATTTGGTGTGTTTTAGAGTGTTTATTTAAATGATTTCAATAAGCTGCCTTTCTCTCCTTTTTGTCCTGCTCACTTTGATAATAATATCAGAAAAATCACAACGTTAATATTCCCCGAGGGGGGTTCTGTTAAAAGCCCCGCCGGCAGTCAGAATCACTGAAGCATGCAATTTCATTCACTGTCAAATTCTCTGTCAGTTTCTCAGCAAATTGACCATATAATTATTGTGCTTTATTGTACATCACTGTGCAACAGCCTTTTGCTTCGCATCTTGCCCATGATTTGCCATTCATCACATTAAGTGTGAGTGTACAGGACTATAATTAATGACGGATATCGGTTATAATGGATGTCGGCCATTGCCGGCAGTTGTGTCAGAAGTTTGATGTGGGGGGGGGGTATTTGCCCCTGTGGCGACAGGGGGCGCAGCGGGCACACATACGATAGTCACATCGTGAAAGGATGTGATGTTTCATAAAGGGTTTTAAATAATTCAAAAAATGTAAAATATTTCATTATTTAAAATAAGATCAACACTATTTAGGATGCAGAAATAAGAAAAATAAAAATAACGGATCCGTGATAAAATCATTTAGTCTGATACGAGACTAAGATCTTTGTTAGCTGGGCTTACATGTTTCGTTTTTGTCCTCTGCATGGGCGGCGAAACAGCCTCAGTGATGTGCAGATTTATTTATTAATTGGGGGGTGCCCCCCCGTTTCTGATGCCCCTGTTGGTTAGCATTACACCAATTAAATATTAGTTTACAATGTTACTGTCGCCAGTGTGAAGGGCATCCTCTGGGTAATTCACAACACCATACCTATTTACACCAAAATTCAGAACTGTGTAATGGCTACAGTAATACCAGGGCTTTTCATTGTCAGTTAAACATCGATATACGTCGCTCAGTGTCAGCAGGCTAATCCTGAAGTATCATGTATCATTATTTATGAAGATGCGTGTGAGTTTTATTTCTGACAACAATTCTCACTATGTCTTCGTTTTTTGTTGCTAAAAACCTAAAACATTTGCTGTGTAAAAAAGCTGTTAAAAGCTGATCCGTGCTAATCTGCTATGTCAAGTGTCACATGTGTTTTCAAGTTTGGCAGGAAGGAAGTTCATTTGGGAAGCCACTAGCTGTCTAAATTACAAAGCACTTAACAGAAATCGTAAAACATGATCCTCATGTACTGCATGACTTATTTTAACTGCCCAAAGGAAATATTTCGGCTTTGAAGGAGCGATTGATTTGCCCGCCTGAGGTGCCACTCCGGCAGTGAACATGTTATTCCATATATTCTTTATATGTTTTATTATGACAGTCATCAGTTTCCAGGATTGCACAGTATCTTACACCTTCATTGAATTCATTATTTTAAGGGAGCGTCTGCAAGGATGTAATTCGAGTCGTTCATTTCAGTTCTCGAGCAAACAAACCTTAGGGACACTTGTGAAGTTGCATAACCTGCGCCTTGATAACTGCCCAAACATGGATTATGCTTATGGAATGTCTGGCTTTGAAATGCTATATGTGTATGAATGTGCACGTCTGGGGGGGAGGGGGGGGGTGTCTGTGTGCCCTTTCACACAGGCCTGTTTCACAACATCCCTGACAGGCTCCCAAAGGTAACTGGTTTTTATGTTGGATCTGTACAATCCCAGAACAAGTATCGACTCATTTCAAAGCTGTCCTAAGTTTTCAATGAAGCAGAAATATTCGCAGGGGTATGTTAGAAACCCCCCCCCCCCCAATATCAGCCAAACTGAAGGCCAGAGGCAAACGAGTGTAAACCTGCCCTTCCTTAAGGCCCGTAACAGTAAAAGTGATGCGTTTCCACATACAAATTGAATGTCTTTCCCTTTTAATAAAACCACACCCCCAGTATACGGTACACCCGGACACAGATTTTTTGCAGTAAACGGGAAAAGTTTATGCAAAAAGAAGAAATCAGTTTTATTATGTGTATAGGACAACAATTGCTTAAGGATCCAAGGGGTACATAAAGAATACAAAACAAAAGAAGGACACAAGAACAACCCAGAGTTCTGGCTCAGACGCAACAATCGCCACAAGTGCATTCACAGTAGGCACCGCCTGAGCATATTTATGGCATCTTCAGTTCTTTGATCTTATCTGTCTCAGATACCACATCGAAGAAGTATATATATATTGCATATATACTGTGTATATATACTGTATATGCAGTAAGTATAGAACCTTTTCTCTAAAAACATCACATTCACTGTCTTTTTCAATGTTACAGCTTATCTTGCAAAAACGCAGTGGCACATATTTGATTTATGCATCATATAAAATTAATTATAAGCTCAAGGAAACCACAAAGTAACCAATACACTAATCCCTTTGGGGTTTTTTCTGACAGTTGTTTACCTGAAACACGATGAATGCATGAAAAGATGAAAGTGCTCCCATATGATAAAAAAACTGATTAAAAATAATTAACATATTTCAACTGAGCAGCGAAGACAACGGCACTCAGTTCTGGGATTTTTGTTGCTGTTTTTGTTTCCGTTGCAGTACCTGTAAGAAAGCAAGTGCAGGCGGCCCTTGTGTCCATTGTGTGTCACTGACGTTAAACAATGTACATGATGAGGAAAACGATGCAGGATTTAACCAGGCCAGGTAGAACATTCATTCGTTTTTCAAAGCAATGTTTTAAAATGTTTTATGATATATTCATTTAAAGTCCATTAGGTCACTTATGAAGGATATGTACAGTACTGTGCAAAAGTCTTATGCAGTCAAATTATGATTAAATGTTGGTCATACTGGTGTAAAACGAAGACACTAAGTCTGTTACGGTGCGCTACTTTAGCCATTT
Organism: Mormyrus proboscirostris; assembly: GCA_026779585.1. Taxonomy (NCBI): domain Eukaryota; kingdom Metazoa; phylum Chordata; class Actinopteri; order Osteoglossiformes; family Mormyridae; genus Mormyrus; species Mormyrus proboscirostris. The sequence goes on along the minus strand of JAODKF010000038.1, from coordinate 1,481,018 downwards.
CAAGAACTCAGTATCCGTAGTAACCGTCCAATGCACCCATCTATTTGTTAGTATACCATGTTTGGCTAATCAATACCTCATCATTTAACCATTTAAGCTAATTAATTAAGGGAGTTGATGGTGAAATTTAACCACATGGAATGGCTGCAGCCCCCTTGCAGAGAGGCTCTGTAGCTGAAGCCATGGTCTATCCATCAACAAGACACCGGTAACTTTTTTAGGGAACGGAAGAATTTTTTTGTGTTTTTGTGTAAAACACATTAAAGAGCATAGAAAAATACCTTTAGATATTTTCTTTGACGGCCTAAAACTTTTGCAGGCTACTGTATGTCATTCTTAACTGAGTTTTACTGCAGTTTCCTAAGAATCAAACATGCTGTCATTATCTACAAATACATTTAACCACTGGTTACAGCCCCCTTTGTGCCCATTTGCCAGCTTCTCTGCTTGGAGACTCTCCTCAGGTGCTGCTACACCTGCATGAACTCTGGCTAGCCAGCAGGGTATGCTGGCGCTTATACGCGATACATACTGAGAAGTATGAATGCTTTTACTGACTTCTCCACATGCACATTTCCATGCTAGTATGGTGCAATAAAAGAAAACACTGTTTATCCAACAGTACCCTTACAGCAAAGCGCAATGGAAAAAGTCCTGCTATTGAACCAAACTAGTTATGATCAGAATGAGTAGAGAAGCAAAGCTTTTTGTAACCTTGGAGAAAATGACCATCTATATAAATTCCTGAAAATGAGAACCTAATGGTGTGTGGAGACTCCACTGAACGCTGAAACAAGCTTATATGTAGCTGCAAGGTTACATACGTGACAGGTTGGTGTTCAGCTCATACAGAGCAGAAGTCACTGTAATGGCAATTACAGTGTATCAGTATTAAGCTTGTTTAAATGACTTGAGCTTGTCAATGATCTCCATCAGTGATTTCACCCAATCCTTACTGGGATCAGCACAGATTTGTCTCAATTTCCCTTTGTATTTCAGTTTGAACCTGTAGGACAAAATTATAGTACAATTGATAATTCATAGATTACTCTAAATGTTACCCAGTTACACAAAATCTAAAGAGCCTGTTAACAAGCAGCTGCTTGCTAATTACACCTTGGACCTTGTAAAGCACAGTTCCAGGAAAAATCCTTTTCTCCCATTTTCCATGTTATTATACTTGAAACAGAACTATAAATATGGCTGTAAGTATTAGTAACATTACTCTTTTGGTATTGCTGAACTTTTATTTGTATCAATGTACAGTAATGCTGGCTAGTACTCACACGATAGCCGAGAGGTTACAGCCGCCGTCTGTTTCCTGCCTCCTGTACTCCATCACATGTCTCCTAGTGGACTGCTTCATACCTGTTACATACTTGAGGCAGCAGTTCTCATACGAACCTGTAAGTCAACATGTTACCTAGTATTACTAGCAGGTACAGCATCATCTTCCTTTTAGGCTGCCCTGTAGCCAATACCAGCCAAAGAGGTCAGAAGATACCAGATTACCTAACATATGTTCTTAAAATTCATTTTTAGGCCTGTTTGCACAGATTTATAATCACGTTTCAAAATATGAAAAAAGTCAGCGATGGGACTGTTGGAGTTAACATGCGGAAAATCCTGCGATGTACAGAATGGCAACTATACTAAAATGTACTGTAAGCATTCATTTCAAGGCTAGGACACGTAGCTCCCTCAATCTGAAATTAACCCAGCAACATGACATTAATCCCCTTCAGAAGCATGTAAACATTTCACTGTGTTGTCAGCCGCTAAGGAATGCGGTCTGATACAGTAATCTCTTTAGAATTAGAATTTAGTGATTAATTGTCATTGCTGGCACACCACAGCGCACAGTGCACAACAACGAAATGTGTCCTCTGCATTTAACCCATATGTGCCAATGTGACATAGTAGTCACAAAATGAGCGTTAGCTAAATTGTAAAATAACAGCTTCTTTTACACATAAGCCTATGTACAGGCAATCTCCTCCCCCGTAGCGCACGCTGCCCGCAGGTGGCTTCCCACGCCACACTCACGCTCACCACTTGCCTGCTTTTCTCACACTCTGTCTTTTATTGAGCAACTCCTCAAGCTTGGAAGACTGAGCTGTTTCCTCCTCCGCCCCCCCAGCCAAAACGGTGAGACTGGTGGGAACCCAAACATGTCAGCGACCTGCCGGATCTAAGCCAGCCTCTATTCTCTGCCCTTTTTTCTTTCGCGGACAGTTAATGTGGCACAGCGGTGACGGAAACCGCGTCTCTAGGGCCGGCGGTACTTCGCCTCACCAGCGCGCCGCTGCTGCGTTTTCTCGCTACCACTCCTTCAGCTGCTCCCAGTTTCTTATGTTAAGCTGGTCGATCATAATCATCAGCATGTGATCCAAATACATTTTGCATGTTTGGGGAAAAAATGAGCAAAATCTGTCTGTATGCGCCGCACCGCTGGCATATTTTTTGAGTTTGTGGTCAATAAAAACGTTTCTTGACAATGTCAGCATATCTCTCTTTGCGTCATTTAAGATCAGCAGGATCTTTTTGAGCAAATAACTTAAACTCAGCCAATAGTCATATCACTGGATATATATTCTTTATAGGCTTTGAAAGGCAATGCTGAATATCTTATGGAAAACAGTCTGAGGACTTCATGGTCAGGAAAAGGTTAGTATACAACATAAGAGCATCCTTATACCCTATATGTACTGTACAGTACATAAGTTTAAGATGAACTTCATTCATCCGTGGGGGAAATTCTGGATCTACGTAGAGTATATATACACCGTGTGCAAATAGCATACCTTGTGCCAGGGTGAGGTACAGGCAGGTGAAGAGCAGGACGCAGAAGAGCACGCTGAACTTCATACCTGGAGAAGACAGGGCTGCATATACAATTAAGAATATGTGATTTCCTGAAACGTTATACAGAAGGCAAGAACAGCCATGCCTGCAATAATTTTTATGCCACATTAAAGGTCTGTTTAACATCCGCGATCATACTATTCTGTTCTAATCAAAATGCTGCATGGATTAATTCAATTCTGGTTAATACAAATGATTCTTGACAGTGTCAGCATATGTACCATTGTAATAATGTGTTATTACTTTAAAAATAACGCAAAAATCCCAGTATTAAATTACAGTGTTTATTGAGCTATTACAGTTTTCATTTTAAACCGGTTGCACTCGTTTACAAACAGTATATGATAACAAAGCTTATATTATATTATATTATTATCTCAAGATAATGAAGTAATTAACTTGTAATAATGAACTCTGCACTTAAAGAATAACTGCAGGCATTATGGATCTTGGCTTCCATAACTAATGTGTGGTGATTAAGCTGCACATTAATGCACTGGTTTGGTTCTTGTTGTCATTGACTTCAGTTACTATGATATTTAATACTGTAGCGTACATACTATTATCCTTTAAATTATACAATGATATATATACAAACCACTGTGCTCGCAATATTCAACAAGGAGGATGACTGACAAAAGTTAAAGGTACTTACACTCTTTGAATGAGAAGCAGTAACAACACTGGATTTTTGAGCTCCTTCCAGAAGGTTCTCTTGACTAGGATTTGATCAGGACCCTTTTATGATCTCTCCCGCCCCCAGTTTTCACCCCCCTGAAATACACCACTCCTTCTTGGCAGGCTTAAGTTTGCAGAAGAATGAAAAAAATAATAATAATTGACTAAATTAATTCCCTCATAGAGGTCATATACACAGTAATTGTAATGAAGTTTGCTATTAATGAAAAGCCAAAACTATTCTCCAAGATAGGAATGGTTCCAATCAATACATTAAAAAGTCCACTTTTTCCATTCTTTACTTTTTTACTTTTAAAAAGTCATAGTTGCATTAAGTTTAATCAAAAACACCTATACATCAGTTCTTAATACATGCATGTAAAATTCAGTCAAATGGCTTGTAGTTCTTTGAAATTTTTATTTAATGTTCCTTTCACATATTGAAATTCATTCAGTATGAAATATTTAAACAAAGGTAATATTTAGCGGTATGCTATTCACAGCCATTAAGAGTAACATCAGGATGAAATGGAATTGCACGTTAATGCTAAAGCAAAACTCATCTTTCCACATGATTTCACTTTAAAATTATTGCACGTAATTGGATCACTTCACATATCATGGTTACTTTCACTTATGGTTTCTCATATTACAGTGCGCACACACTGTTCTCAGATAATCTAAAGAGCACTTAACTTTCTTATTTTTGGCATAGATGCTGCTTAAAAACAAAATAAAGTCAAGCTGCGACAGGAATGCTGTTTGTATTGCTGCATCCTAATGGATTTACTTGCATGGAACAGTCAAACCAAACTTCTCGGACCAGGTCAGCAGCTGAGTAATTCAGACCACCCTGCTTTTGTTGATTTCTGGGAAATCAAGCAAATAATTGCAGCAAACGAAGTTGTAGGACTCAGCTTTAGTGTGGGGCAGACCAGGTTACACACTTGCACATAAAACAAATCGTAGGAGTTCATTTCTCCTGCAAGTAATACATCCTATGTGTATTGTACCAGCCTATTTTTGGATAGATAAACTCCACAGAGTTTCGAATTACGTTTAGCTTTAGAGAAAACCCTTTAACTCACAGGCCAAGAATAAGCCCTGTAACTGATACCCCTGGGGAGTGATTAAAGGCCAGTATTGTTATCATCGATGTTCAGAGGCACATATCAGGCAGTACGTCTGACATATAGAGGAAAAAGCAGCTCTGTGGTTAAATTAGCAGAGAACTCTAAAAATGTTTATATAAGCTAAGCTATGATCAGGAAAACGAGAAAACGGTAAGTACAGTTCAAGCCACAGCGAGATCCGTGCCCACATTATCTAACCAGCCATCTTCCTACGGCTGAAGCGGTACAAGATGGTGACACCCTGAACAGGACAACAATGCATCAGAGGGCACACGCACGTACACACAACGGGCAATTTCACGATGCCAGGAATCAGGAGTTTCCAAAGACTGATCAGATACACGGGCACTGCAGAGATGCAAACTGCACACACAGAGTGGAGGTGAGATTCGCCCATCTGTGGCAGGGTGACGCACACTGACTCACAATGTCACCTTTAAACCGGCTATTTGTTAAATACAAAAATGCCTTTAATGCCTACCCAGAACATAGCATGAGCCCCAAATGTGACCATCCAATTAACATGAAGCAATTTAAAAACATTAACAGTCCTTAGTTTTGAAAGACAGAAATTTCGGGAAATACATCATAGTCCAATTAATATTTGTTACCCTGGATCGCCACCTTGTGCTAAAACTGAATCTGCAGCATAGTATGCAAATAATTATAAAACAATATTTGAAAAGAAGAGCGTTATCAGCTTTATGTACAGCATGAAATGTGATGCACAATATCAAATAAGTGGAATGTCTCCAGGCACATTGAATGAACTCCTTTTGAAGTGTCAAAACCTTTAGGTTTTATTTATTAGTATTATTTACTTTTATATTATGTCTTAGATTTTTTGATATGTTTCAGACATACCTACTCAAAATCTACACTTAGTTCAAACGTGCCTAAATAAAAATGCATTATAGTCAATTTTATGTGAAGTAAAGTTATTGATATCTATGATTTCTTAAAATTTTATTGCAAATGGGCACCAATGTAAGCAGAAAATGCATGGAAATATCCTGCTCTTTGTGTAAATAGAATGGATGTTAGGATGATTTGGATCAGAGAAGACAAGAAAAAGTTAAAACCATAAAGTTGACCCTTTGTGTACTGTAAACTTTAAATAAAGAAGCAAAGGACTTTCGTGCTTAGACCGCTATTTTAATTAAGGTGGCAGCTACAATCAAACTTTGTGATTTGTTGTTTCAGTAATTGGTGGACACCCCCTTACTCTCCTTGATACACTGAAGCTTTGTAGTGCCCTTATAAAACCCAATGATGCTATATATAAAGTTAGTCAACCGTCTTAAAAAAAGATCTTTCTAAACAACAAAAGAATTATACAAGAAATGGTTCAAGTCGCCTATGGTAATTATACTGAGGAAATCAAATAGGCTCAGATTCAGGCCTGTCTGTGCTTGTTTATCTTAATTGTATCAGGCTCGTGTCAGATATCAAGTGGAACAATATTGATTTTTTTTTTTTCAATAATTATATCCATCTACAGCTACCTGTCGATCACGCAGTGAGGAGGAGGGGAGGCCGGTCCATTACAAGGACCACACCGATGTAGCTAGAGGAAACCCCCCCCCGCACACACACACAGACAGAACGCAGAGCAGGGCTGGAGTGTGAGCCCCAGTCCTGGAGGTGTGAAGTGTGGAAGGTACAGTATACTGACAGCAGCGGCCCAGCTGTGGAGCTGGCTGGTTGAAATAGTCTCAAAGAGACACAACAAACTTGACTGGAAGAGTCAGAACTGTGTTTATTAGGTATCGGCTAATTACCTGTATTCTCTTTTCTTCTTCTGTGTTGGTTATGGTACTTGTCGCAGTTCAGGATGGATAAGCTGCCACAAGCCTCATCTGCTGGGCAGGAACTGTCAGATATTGAAAATAAAACAAAAAACCGAAATTTTTGGTTAAATTTTTAGTTTATTGGTTGCAGTCACTGATTTTTATTAAATGGAGTTTCGCATGTGGGAACTGAAAAAGTGGTCCCCACAACATCACACTGTAGGAACACATACACTGGCATTTTTTTTTCAACATAATGATTTAATTTTTAAAATTGGTGGCTTAATGGTTTGGGATGCGCACTCATAATTGAAAGATTGCTGGTTTGAATCCCCGACCAGCAAGGCACCACTGAGGTACCCTGAGCAAGGTACCGTCCCCAAGCACTGCTCCCCGGGTGCTGAATTAGCTGCCCCCTGCTGTATCACATTGTTACACATGGATTAAATGCAGAGGACACATTTTGTTGTTGTGCACTGTGTGCTGTGGTGTATCGACAATGACAATTAATCACTTAATTCTAAAATAGGATAATAATTAAACCAATCAGCAATCCAGTACAGGTATACACAATGAAATAACAGACAGCCCTTTGATGTCACAATAGAATGGAATTTCTAATATTCAGCCTTAACAGCCTTAAATCACTAAAAATATTGTATTGTACATATAACACAAAACTTAGCCATGTTGTAATTAGGGGATTCAGATTTGATTATGCATGGTGATACCGAGGTTTTCATTCCAAATGCACAGAGATCTGAATCGATTTTGACTAAAGGTGAGATTCCCATCTTTACACACTGATGAAGTGAAGCAATCCTTCGTTTGCAGTTTGCACGAGTACGTGGGAATTCTTCTTTTCACATATCCCATCTTTTCTCCTTTGAGTTCTGGACACAGTTGACGGTGAAGCTGGGGCCCGGAGCACAGGTTCAGCCATTTATGTGGGAAAGACTAGCATTAGATACTTGGACTTCTTTGGATTTGGTTACATATGACTAATTATTGTTCAGTTTTGACTAAAAATTTCACATATTAAATGACAAAACTTCTTTTCACTTGGTACATCAAGTTTTTAGTACTTGTACTACACTATTTTTAAGTACTATTGCGCCATTGAGAATAAATATTTTACTGGAGAACACACCAAAAACAACACACCAACAGTTATTTTCAGTCATTTAGTTATTGTATTTATTTATTTTCTGCATGTATTTTTTTAATTTCTTTTGTGCTTATTTTCATTTCTTGTGTTTTTTTTAAAAAAACACAACTGGTTAAAACAGTGCTATATTAACAAGGATGGATATCAGGAATAATGCCAAACTGCCCTCAGGACCCGGGTACGAGGATGGCAAAAACAGATACTTCCTCTCAGAAGAAGGAAAAGCAAATTCAACATGCTGAATAATAGCAGACAGACAAATCTGGCGAGTGTAGGCTCTTGGTAAATATTGCACTCCTTTTTGTAAACTTGCAAAAACAGTGGAAAGTCTCGTGAACCCAAATCCTACTCAAAAACAGTGGTGGCCATAGGTCTGACCTTTGATTTCCCACAGCTTTTTTCCCCACAGGCCTTCTTTTAAAAAACTCACTTATCCAATTTATCGTAATTGTTTTAAACAAAAGGGGGACTTTAGTGGTCTCATTTTAAAATGTCACAACTCCAGAATGCCGATGATTCGTGTGAAATATTGTCCACTGCAGACGGCATTTAGCTACCCACAGCTTTCTCAATTGGATGCCATTCGGAAATTTTTGCTTCCCCAATTTTTATTCATCTCAGTAATTCTGAGAAAAAGTTTTTAGACTTTCCTGAGAGACGTTTGGCTTTCCCAGGCTATGCACACACACACACACACACACACACACAGATGCCTCTGCTGCTTGATACCCCAGAGATCAAGGGTTCAAACCCCCCCCCCTTTGTTTTTTTGGCATGCCGCCCATTTGGTATTTAGGTCTCCTCTGGTTTTCCAGAATTGACTAGCAGTCCAAACACATGCAATTAATTGGTCGTTGTGTGCTGGACTGGTCCTGTATACCGAGAGCAGCCCTGCCTTATGTCCTGTATGGACTGGGAGAAGCCCCCCAGCATCCTGTACTGGGTAAGTGGCTGGAAGATGGATGTGCACATCTGAGGTTCTTAATATCATCAGGAACAGCTGCAAAAGTGTGCTTTGGTTTCCCGGAATCCTCCGCAGTATGCTCACATGATCCCCCCCAAAGCCCAAATGTTCTTGCCTTTTTCATTCATACCCATACAGGGATGACCGCAATTGGAAGGAATCACAGGAACTGCACATTACATGACCGTCCATAGGTCACTGAAGCTGGAAGGGAATACTAAAACACCAGCACAAGTATGAAACACTGTATACCTTCAAAGTTCCTCAAAGATGGCCCTGCAGAATCTGCAGTTGCAGAGATTGTCACAAAGAGCATTTGTGCAACAAAAAGAACCATATGAGTGCTGCATACAAGGGCTACCTTACGCTGATATATTATCCGGCTGATTAAATTGCCTATTATTAAGGTGGCATGCATATTTCGGCACTGGAGGAAAACCCAGCGGCAATGTCCCTTTAAATATTTAGCATAAGAAGTGCGAGGAAGATGAGATCATTTTACTTGTCGAAATGTCATTTTCGATACATAGGTAGAGAGCAGGCAGGCTGTAGGTAGCGTTGTCAGCCAACAGGCAGTGTACTGTACAGTGCTGCCTGACATATTATGCTACAGTACTGTAAAGAATTCCAATTACCTATATTTTACTTCCTGTTATCAGCAAAGTATCTAAACTACTTAGTAAAGTATTAAAGACATCTTACACTCTAGCAGGGTAAAGTAGCCTTGTGAGTGACTATGGAAATATTAAATTAACCCCCAAATCGTTTAACATCCTTTTTTTACAGAAGGTAATGCAGACGTTAGACGAGGGATACCTGTGTAATGTATGATATTATAAATGGGGTATTGTTGATAGCAGAACCTCAGTTTCACAGCGAACGTAGGTTCGCTACACTTTCACAATGATTGTCCTGATGATTTTGATCTGTTATTTAATGTCATAATTCAGCAAAAATTTAATGTCATATACCAGCATATACTGGCATCTTTAAAAAATGGCACATATACAGTTTGCTGAACTCCACTTGATGGGCAACATGAGGAATTCCAGTGAGATTATGTGGAAAACCTAGAAGGGCGCTGAGCCAAGTGGAAGTAGCAGGGCAGGTGGTGTCCGCAAGAATACCCATAATTCTATGCTGTGGGATAGGAAAAATGGGTCAGGTGGCGGCTGGAAGAATACCCACAATTCCTTGCTGTGGGATAGGAAAAATGGGTCAGGTGGCGGCTGGAAGAATACCCACAATTCCATGCTGCCGGATAGGAAAAATGGGTCAGGTGGCAGCTAGAGGAATACCCACAATTCCATGCCACATCTTCACTTGCCAATATTTGCCCACTCTTCCTTGCAAAAGAGCTCCAAATCTGTCAGACTGTGAGGGCATCTCTTGTCAAATTTGTAAGAAAAGACTTCCATCTGGTGACCCTCCCCCATAGTGCAGACATATTGAGAATACAGGAGATTGTTGTCACATGTAGTACACACCAAGCACTTGCCAGAAATTCCTGCAGCTCCTTTGATGTTGCTGTAGGCCTCCTGCAGCCTCCCTGACCAGTTTTCATCTTGTCTTTTCATCAATTTTGGAGGGACATCACTGTTATTGGTAACGTCACTGTTGTCCCATATTTTCCCTACTTCTTGATGACTGTCTCCACTGTGTTCCATGGTATTTAATGCTGTGGAAATTTTTTTATACCCTTCTCCTGACTGATACCTTTCCACAATGAGATCCCCTTGATGCTTTGTAAGCTCTCCCAAACAGATTTGTTTGTTTTTCAATTGAATTGTGCAGGTTATAGGTCACATTGAAGGTGGGAAAAGTTTTTAAATGATTCATGTCTCATTTTATTTGTACTACACAAGAACCTGGCATTTTAACAGGGGTGGGGGTGCACACACTTTTTATATCCTCTGCACAGCCTGCATGGAATTCAGCAGCTGACTTTGCCGGATGCCATGAGGCATATTCACACCAACCACAGCAATACCTTTGTTTACTTCAGGCTGATGGAAGAGTTGTAGGACCAGCAAAGATGACACTCTCTGGCCCTGCAGCAAGCTCACCTTCAGGGCACAGGCATCCCCAATCACTGTGATGTACACCACCTGTCCAGCACTTCGTAACGGCTTCCTCCCTGCATCTGCACTAGCTAGGCCCCAGCTATTAGTGTAGAAGCTGGAGGTAGTCTAAACACAATTTAACATAGACAGAAGGAGATTAAACTTTGCAATAGGATTTGCATGCATGCTGCTCGTGTTTTTATAACAGAAAATACACAATCTCATTTGGGGCCTACTTGTTCTTGTGTATTTCTTGGATAAACGTCAAAATCTGTCAGTTTCCATATTTTTTGTTATCTTTAAGGGGTCAGAGATGCAGACACAGTAATTCTCAAGAAAGTCTGGAAAAGGGAATGGAAACTTTTATTCAACAAAAATTCTGCATATTTTGAAAAGATCTGCAGTGTTCTTGAAAAAATAGGTAGAAAACACATAATGTGGCAGCAGAAGCTTTGGGTTTCGATTTGTTTTCTGTGATTGCTTCAGGCTGCATCTGTGTTAATGCAAAAAGGCTGCAACATCAACAGACTGCGAATCAGGTAACTAACAATCACAGAGGGACAAGCCAGGGTCACAGTAATGGCTATTTCTCACGTATGTTTGTAACAGAAGTCGGTATTCATGTCATGTCACATTTACAGTAATTCCCCTGCTCCCCTCCGAATGCCACAGCCGGTCCTTATACACAGAAACCACTCGCTAGGGAAACGGCAGCCAGCTGTGTCTAAAAGCGTTCAGTCTGTGGGTCTTGAGCTGAGGAAGGTCACACGGGCTGGTACGCCCTCCAATCTGCCACAGTATCACACGACACCCTCAGCAGTGGAAAGGCGCCAGGAGGAGTGATACCCAGGAGCTGGATTTCATGCGAGCGGCTGCCATGTGAGCTGATCACCGACCTCGTGCCACCGGCTGACCCATGAGCAGAGGCCAACTGGCCCCGCTTTGCTGAAGTGACACCGCTGGGGATGAAGATCCCCTCTGGACGGCACGCTTTGGCAGTATGCCATTTTTGTGCGTTTTGTAAAGTATCACAAAACACGACACTGCAAGATGTTTTTCTTTCTTACGTCGTGCCCAGAGGGAATTGGACGCAGGTGTGCAGCAGGAGGAGCACGGAGGCATAGAGCCCTGCCGCCCAGATACAGCCAGTGTCGGCAACGAACCCAACCAAAGCACTTCGGGGAAAAAAGAGCTACATAAATAATTCATATTGAGTTCAATCAAAACTACTGGGAACAAACCTCAGTGTCACTAATGTAAAAATTCAAAGTGGTGTTTAGAAAACAATGCCCATCATTTTACCAAAAAATACTCATTAAAAAACATTTCATTTGACGTGACTTGCTGATTGTAGTGCTTCATTCAAATTCTGGTGACAACGAGAGTCCGTGCCCTGCTTCACGTTGATAGTTTGGTCCCAGTTCGCAGAGGGCTAGGCCCACGGAGATCAGTCTAGTAACTGGTATTCTTGTTTCCGATACAGACAGTAATGTTGGACCATGAACACCACGTCAAAGAAGATGGAGAACACGCCCAAGCCAAACTTCGTCGGGTCCCCGAAAATCAGCCGCCACTCATCTGCAAATAAACACAAACCAAACATAGTGTTAACTGACGCATAGATGGGGGGGGGATTCCTCAGGTTCACCTGCTTTACATAAGACCCTGTAGCTATTATCTGCAGTACCCTGTGATTATTCCATTATGGAACATGATCTAGGAAGACACATATAAGAGTGTCACCTTGACTGTCTGTATCTGAGTGTGCAACACCTCCCTGCGCCCTCCCTCAGTCCAAAGACATGCAGACTCTCAGCAGTGCCCAGAGTATGCGTTTGTGTTTGCCCTGTAACTGACTTATCCCCCACAGGCTTGCACTGCTGCCTTACAGTACGTCCTGTGCTGCTGGGATTGGCTACAAGGCCACCTGTGACCCTGCTCTTGATAGGCTGCTGCAGGACGCATGGATGGATGGCAGAATGCGATTATACTAATTAATATGATTTGGTTTGCCATCAGTTCCTCTCCTTACAGAATCATTTCAGGTTCTGGTCAGAAGGGAGGCAGATGAAGGCCAGCCAGGAGCTGGGGTACCAGATTGGGCAGGGTAGTATTACGGTGATAACGCATACGGTGTTCATTCTGGCCAAAAATATCTCCGCCATGCGCTCGCCAAAATAGTGTCGCCTTTTAAAATACTGTATAGTGTGGTCTAATGTCTGGATGGTATGACTGTATTAAAGATCAAATACCGCCCAAGCACAGTGCTGGTTGGGGTCTCAGTAATTTTACAGCCAGTGAATAGCATAATGACAGATTTCCAGGACATTATGCATCATTTGAGGGTGACAGGGAGGTGCCATCACATTGCGGGAGATTGACAGGACATCAAGGATAAGGTGGCAAGTCTGATTTCTTAGATTCTCTCTCTGGCGATTGTCTTTATAGCATTTTTGACACGACGTTTTAAGTAGTGTTTGTACAGCTCTTGCTTCCACAACTATCTTGTTTCTCTTCAGCTGCTGCCAGCTTAGTCGAACAGCCCGGGCACTTAAGCCGACTCCCTGTTAACTATTACCAGCTTCACTTTAAATCACTTTGATGAAAATCATTTGGCAGACAAAAAACACAAATGTAGATGTACCATGTTAGCTACGGTGCAGTGAGCTCTGCCAATAGCATCCTTCACTGCATCGTACACTGCGTCGTACACAATCCCATTCATACATTCACAGGGTAGCCAACTTTGGTCAGCTGGCTGGAATGATATTATCAATTTGAGAAGTTCGCACACACATGCAAACATATTTACACATATGTAGCAGTTTTATTACCTAAATGGTCTGCAGGGTTTGCAAACTACCCCAGACACTTTTGATGTAGCTAATTTTATGTTTATAATGGAATAGCACAGATTTGCTGTAAGATTTCTCAGACGAGTATGAGAGTCGGAACACGTGAGCGTCACGCCAAATGCACGAGAGTCGGCAGCCTTACGCCGAGTCTTAGGACCCCTGCATGCAGGGTTAGGGTTCTGAAGCTCACCGTTATTGTAGGACTCCAGAAACATCTGCAGGAGGCTGAAAGTGCCCCCAGTGAAATCAAGCAGGACATTTCCGATGCTCCATCCTTCAGTGCTCTTTCTCTGATAGTTCATGTAAGCCTTGGGGAACAGACAGGCTACCATGAAGCGACAGTGAGAAGTGGGCAGACAAAGGAAGACGGCCACATCGCTGGCTGCATGCGGAGCCAGGCGGGGCTTTGATCCTTGGTATATTAAAGTGGCATGAAGATCATTCAAGACCTTCTGTGCGGCTGAGAAAGGCGGCTCTTCACAAGACCAAAAGCTCACAAATGAGGTAAATCATAATGTCTCATTTAAGGTTGTCGGCTAATAAAAATAACGTGAATTAAAATTGCCGGATATTGTACTTATTCCTTACTTAGCATTAATCACAGGGTTGCCAGCTTTGGTCAGCTGGATGGAGTGAGATTTTCAATTCGAAGTCTGCACACAAATTTTTCATGCACGTAACAGTTTATTACCTTGTAAATGGTTTGTAGGGCTTGCAAACTGCCGCAGTGATTTTGATGTAGCTAATTTTAAGTTTATAATGGAATAGCATAGATTTGCCTTAAGATTTCTTATGCAAGCGTGACAGTCTGAAAGTGTGAGTGTCACGCCAGATGCGCAAGACCTGGCAACCCTGTGATCACAATACGATTTAAACTTCCTACAAAACATAGAACTGCAAGCAACAAACAAGTATACCTGCGGTATGTATTTCACCAGAGTTACACCTAACTTAATGTAGGAGAAGTAATAGAGATATTCCAGCCATGTGATTGTGCCAGCCAGAGCCAGGAACAGGGTAACCAGAGCAAACGACCAGCCGACCAGCAGCAAAACCATGGCCGCCTTGGATATCTTCTGTCCACCTCGCTAAAAGGCAAAAACAAAAGAGTCACATTTTGCAATTTTTTTTTCCTCATTAGTGGAAGATGGAGGGGTCTTCAGGCAAACGGTCAGTCCTTATCACACGAGAAGCAAAATGCCTTCTTGCTTACCTCGTAAAGCGCACACTGACAGATGTATATCAGTGTCAGCACCACCGCATGCAGACTGAAAAACACGTCATTGGAATCTACTGGGTTCACACCATTTGGATTCTTTTTCAGGAACTCCTCCTGAGAAGATGAAATCCCAGCATTTATCAGCACGTATAATATCCCCTGCATGGGCTGCAAACATGTGCCCCCACCCCGAAGAAGTGAGCCCCTGGAATATGTGCCGTCAGAGACTCCCTGCAAGGCCAGGACCGTATACTGCCATTAAAGTCAAAGCAGAGCTCACCGAAATCTTTTTGTGTTAATTAATATAAGAACATACAATATGCACAAAGCTTCTGTTACTTTGCAAACCTCACACTTCCCATGCCTAGGCTACAAAAACATCAGGATTTTAAAAAGAAAACAATAAAATCTTGTGATTACCAATTAAAAGCTAACAAGTTAAAAACCTACCTTCATATAGGGGACCCAGAACAGGCCCACATTGAAGACGCTGTAAGCAATAAATCCAGTCAGATTGAGGGCTAGGAAGTCAAAGTTCAGGCCGACCACACTGCAGAGATGAGGGGAAAAAAAACAAATGTTACTGATCAATTCATGGCCAACTTGTATTCAGTTTGAAATGACAAAGGAAAACTACAAACAAACAGCTTATACTGTAGTATATGTATAAAGAAAAACCTTTTTCTTTTCCAGTTCTCATATACTTGAGGGTAGAATGAAATCGACCAAGCTACGAAGTAAATCCAGCCAATCACTTGGTTGATAATCTCAAGGATTCTGCTGCGTATGACCAGGAAACGGATCCGGGCTGCAAATCTGATACAAACAGGAGATTTTTTTTGGGACAAGCAAACACAAGTTTGAAGTCTTAAAGTTTCTCTTTCCCTTTGCAGATCTGCTGAAATCTCTTTGCAGTACAAAACTAAAACAAAAAGTTACAGAATTAACTCTATGTGTTTCACACCCTAAGCAACTAGTAGGGTAATGCAGGGTTCAATTTTAGGACCATTATTGCTCCTAATTTACATTAATGATATTGACACCAATACATACAGTAAACTGGTTAAATTTGCAAACAACACCAAGGTGGCTGGTGTAGCAGATACTAAATTAGCAGCACAAAGGCTACAATGAGATCCTGATTTAATTGGCGACTGGGCTGATACCTGGCAAATAAAATTTAATATACATAAATGTAATGTAATCCATGCAGGGAGCAGAAATATAAAATACAGATATGTCATGGGTTCCACTGAAATAAAGGTAGCTGTTTATGAGAAAGACCTGTGTGTATGTTGATGTTTCCATGTCCCACTCTCACCAGTGTGGGGAAGCAATTGAAAAGGTCAGTATGATTTTGGGTCACATCTCTATGTGTGTAAGTCAAGGGAGGTGATGCTATGATTATATACCTAAAATATTGTGAGCAGGTTTGGTCACCATAGCTTAAAAGGACGTTGCTGCCTTGGAAAAGGGTCAACGTGGTGAAACAAGAATGATTTCCTGGTCATAGAGGAATGTCTTATGAGGAGAGATTAGCCAAGCTGAATCTGATCAGGCTCGAGCGAAGGAGACTAAAGGGGGACATGACCCAGGTATATAAGATTCTAACAGGTGTGGATGCTGTTCAGCCAAATGGCTACTTTAATGTTAGTTTAAATACTAGAACTCATGCCCATGGGTGGAAATTATCAGGAGATCATTTTAAAACAAATTTGAAGAAGCACTTCTTTACACAATGTGTAGTTAGAGTATGGAATAGTCTTCCTGCTAGTGTAGTACAAGCTAAAACCCTGGGTTCCTTTAAATCAGAGCTAGATAAGATTTTAGCAACTCTGAGCTATTAGTTAAGTTCTCCCCAAACGAGCTTGATGGACCAAATGGCCTCCACTCGTTTGTAAATTTCTTATGTTGGTAATTGTTCAGAATTGAATTTATAAGGCCCTCCTGTTGTACATAAAAATCATTCAGTAATAATACAATTGACTGCTGTTGGATATGACTGTAGTTGGTTGATCTCAGCTGTATCAAAACGTTTTAGCTCATAAAATGTATATTTACTTGTCATCTACTAGCTGGGGCTTTAAAATTAATTAACTTTAATCTTTAAGCCTGATCTGTCAACATGACTCCAGTTCCTCCGCGTCCTACTTTCCCGCTTTCATGTTGTGGTGACTTACCCTCTTAGGTCACTGCTGTCGCTGTAGAGGTAAGCGGTTACCTGACCCACTTTTTCAGCACGGACCTCAAAGCTGCTGGATTGGGCTCCTACAGGCAGCAGAACCTGTCAAAAAGCATTCAATATTCAAACTAGTGTATCATTAACATTGGTTTGAACCTCAGGACATGCTGCTAGCAACAAGACGCCGTGATGGCCCTCAAAAGTCACACATGACATCACAACTTTCATGTGGACACTGAGCACACAACTCATATGGAAATATAAAAGGCAAGAAAAATATTAATGTCCCTCCATCCATCCATCCTTGTGCAGTGCAGGGTTGTATTGAACCCGAGACTCACTGCAGGAAACACACAGCATAAGGCGGCAGCTGCCACAAACACACAGTTTAAATACGCTTATTCGCCTGCCAATACGTTTTTCGACTAAGGGAGGAAATTAAAGTACCTGTATTCGGCAAAAATAAGGACAGAAATGCCAGAGAGCCCTTCAGCACAAAACATCTTACCTCTTCGGGGAACAGAATAATGTCGGTGACATTTCGAGAAGAATAAGTAACATTGAAATGCAGGACGACAGTGTGGTTCACTGGAGAACTGGAAAAACAATGGCAATAACAAACATATGAGTCACTGTTCTGCTAAATAATCAGCTCCAATAGCAAAATATACTCAATATCTAAACACAGCTCTGCCTGAAATAATATGCGATGCAAAAAGAAACTTGTACTTCAAAGACTCAAACAAAAGCTCTACCATCTTTATGTAATCATGCAATACTTTCTTCTGAAAATGACTAATAATACAAATGTTTCAGCTACAAAGCCAGCTCACAGTAGGAAACCCTTTAATAATCTTGGTAAGCCTAGCTGACACTCTTATGCACATTCCGCATCAACGGACCACAAATCATAGCTTACAATATTATGTTTGCCATTTATAACACGATACATTTCACAGTATTTTACTTCAAGTGAATTTACAGCAGGTTAGACAGCAGATCGCATTTCTGATTTCTGTATGTATAATGCTACAGTATTTTTTTCAACAGGAACAGCACAGTACTTTAATGTTTTTTGCTAAAGGTGGGGTCACTAATCATTACTATTCACATGTTAAGCGTTAAATCTTCCACTAAGCGGAGCAGTATGGCAGAGTCTCGAGTCAGGAACCCATAGCAGATAAGAAACCAGCCAGCACTGCGGCTTTGGAACCACAT
The DNA here is from genome assembly GCA_026779585.1 of Mormyrus proboscirostris. Lineage (NCBI taxonomy): Eukaryota > Metazoa > Chordata > Actinopteri > Osteoglossiformes > Mormyridae > Mormyrus > Mormyrus proboscirostris. The sequence goes on along the minus strand of JAODKF010000038.1, from coordinate 1,462,883 downwards.
CACTTACAGTCATGATCAGTCCTGATTTTTATTCCACTGACCGCAGCAACCTATGCACACATGAGTTCATACATGTTTTACCTAGAACAGTGTCGTATTGGTGACATATGAATAAAAGGCCTGAATCATTAAAACATAATAATAATAATAAAAAAAAAAAATCACCTTAAATATATTCGTCACTGAATTTCTTTCCCATGTGGTTGTGGGATGATTTGTAAAGCTTTTCATATCGTCACCCATCACACATGATGCCACCCCAGCAGTATCTGACCGAAATATCCACAAAACACTTCCCAAAAACATATGGTCGACATTACAACCCATTGTCTTCAATTCTAAGAACTCCAACAATAGTCGTAAAGCTGGCCCTTTGTGATAATCTGATCCAGAATGGTTCTGACACATTGGGCCATGATAAGTTTAGATCACAAGATGGATCTGCTTCGACTCTGAAAAGGGAAATTGTTTCTCTCTGAGGCTGATCTCACTGAAGTCTGATTTTCACAGCCATTATCTCATTCAGGTTCATAGGCTGAGATCCCTCTTTATAGAGGCTAAACAATTCATTTTTATTACCATACAAAGGGTATAAGGGAAAACAACAAATGTATATGGGTTATATGAATCTGCACTGAGCAACTGAAGACAATTAAAAGAAGTCAAAATATATTTAACATGATATAATAAAAAAACTTATTACTGTAATGATGTGGCCTCCACTAGATGCATAACAAGCTGTATAGTATATTTTTAACAAGAACATTTAACTGGTATGCAAATACAGCTTTGCATACAGTATCATGTTCTTACTGACTTCTTGAAAATGAAAGGTTCCTGTTAGACTTTCATAACTACGATACATCAAAAAAATAAACATTCTAATTTATTTATCATATAGGTGTAATCACGTATAACGATGTATTGTTATAATTAATTGTTTCTCAATTTAAAAACTCTTGAATTACCTTGCCTCAAAACTGATGTTTTGCGAAGTATTCTCCACTAAACTTACAGCTGGTGCAGCAGACAGGGTCACATTTGCGTCTATAGGGAGAAGAAACCAAAAACATCATTACACTGAAGATAATTCTATACTCATCACTGGTAATGTTGTCCAAATTTCACCATAAAGCGTAATATTAGCTGCGCGATCGCTTGGTGATCGTATTTCGTTGAATAATCCATACCGTACTTTAGAAACTCACCACATGTCATAAGAACTCTTAATGCCAGGGCCAGAGTAGGGAGAACTCTGTACGCTGACATCCTCAGTGTTAAAAATGGCACCTGTCTGCTTCTGCTTTAAAGAAAATTTCCTTTCCTGGTATGAAAAAAAAATGCAAATCAAGCAACACTACTAATTTTTCACGCCGTAACAGAAAAACAGTAAACAATGAATTTAACTTCATCATGTCACAACTTTACGTAATATATAACATAACACAATGAATACATACTGTAATACAGTACATGTATATACGCTAATCCTTCTGCTTTCGTGTATGGTACGAAGTGAGTTAAACACAAATAACTAGCAAAATAAAAGCGGCATTGTTGACGAATGAAGGGTAGCACCTTTTATTTTAATCACATATCCATACCGCTCCATGTTTAACATTCACACGCTCACATCCATATTTTTACAATACAATTTACAAACTCACCACTTCGCAAACTGTCCGGCTTCACGTTGTTTCTTCCGCGTCCGTCATGCGGGTCACATGACAAAAGTCAGCTGATTTGTGACCGGGCGGGTGACGTATAGTTTTTTCATCTACCGAGATGCTGTTTATTCAGGAATGCTCGTACAATTAGGTTATTACTTCTGTGTGAACTCACTTCTTCAGCTATGATCGCCATATGCTAAACATAATTTACCACAACTATCTGTGATGTAGTTGTCACAAATATTTGTAAAAACTGTACAGACATAACAATGACATCTGTTACGGAGTTGACAGGGCAAAAGCAGAATAAAACAAATGTATAAATAAAAACACGTGCATTTCCATCGATTATCACTGCACCATTAATCCTTTAAACTTTCAGTATGGCTTCTTGAAAAGAAAACAGTATCCTGGCTTGGTAACTTGCCAATGAACACCGTAATCTTATCCTGTTGTTCCTACATCATACTGACATCATGTTTCCCCAGGCACAGATGACGATAAACTACGTTCCAAACAAGATTATTTAGCAAACCCTGTAGATGCCCCTCTCCCTCTGTGAATAACCTACATATTCATCACATTTCTCCTGATTAAAATAAGTATGTACTTGAAAATAATCATGTTGTCAACCGGTCGAATAGATCAAATACCTAATATTACCGGATTTATGATTTATGACTGTAAGGTATACGGGTGATCTTTTACAAATACACAGCAGGTATAAATTAACACCTGGATAAACGCAAGTTCCTTTTTTATTTATTTTTAAAAAATAAATAAATAAATAAATAACAAAAAAACAAGGTCCATATCGCCATCTACTGTGCAGGAGTGCAAGCAAATCTACCACACACTAACCTGACACAAAAAGTTTTCCTGATCAGTTCAAAATCCAGCCCAACAAATCTCTGTTTAAGAAACTAATCAGATATTTTATCACATATAAGAACAAACATATTTCCTATAAGCCATACTGCGCGAATAGCTGGTATGGAAAGCCTGATGCAGCAGTAGAAAGGCCGGGAACACGCAGAGGTGGAGATTTCAGGTCCAGAGAGTACAAATCCAGACCAGGATTTTGTTTCAACCAACCAGTTGAGTACTCT
>JAODKF010000038.1:1443068-1453662 GCA_026779585.1 Mormyrus proboscirostris | reverse complement strand
GGTTATTAGTGTGTGATTAACCAGCTGGGTGGTCCTGGGAAAACATTGCCAGGGAGGTGGGGTGCTTTTAAAATGGAGACGGCTATGAGTGGTGTGTTGTTACATTTTATATTACACAGATTTTCTTTTTTGTTTGTTTCATATCAGTCCATGGATATTAATTGTGATGTGATTCAGGTTGTTTCTTTTCTTCAGGGCTTCATTTTTGACTCACTCAGAATTCGCCTCACATTGAGAAACTGAATAAATATGACAAACTGAATGGACATAAAATTGAAATCTAGTTAATAAATTATACAAAACTTGGCTTTTTCTCGTTGGGCATAATATTATGGAGCTTGACAGTACGGTCGCAGGTTTGATGGGATTGCCACCCGTCCCCAGTTTGTATGGGATTGTCCCCTATTGGGAAAAATAAAATGCTCCATTCTGAACCAGTGCGGCACATAGTGTCTCATATTTCATCTGATAAAGGTAGAAACCCTTCCTGCTGGTGTCTGTGACTGTAAGCGCTTGCAGTCAGTATGTTCTGTGGGATTTCGAGGCATCAGGTGCAGATTTTCTGGCAGCTTGCGGTACACAGTACCAGTCAGTTCTGTGTCACTTAAATTGCCAATGTACTGCCACACTACTGACCTTTTGTTTATTCTCCATTTTTGAAAGATGTCCACCAATAATCAGTCTCTACAGTGTCTGTACACCGATGTTGAGCTGTCGCTTCCTGCTCTGACACTGGAAGCTCCCTCTGGAAGGAGCCTTATCTCTTCCATAATACAACCATAACAATAGCACATGGCAGGCTCCACTGTCTTGCCAGTCTTGCCATGCCTTCTTAAGTCTGCCATCTGATTGGCTGGAATCGCATTTGTTTCTGTGATTTAAGCTGATATAACACATCAGGCGATGATCTTCGAAAGTTAATCGACATTTCTTGTTCTCTTACCGTTTAAATTTTTATAAGTTACCATATAGTTTATATTGCATAGCCGTAGTCGTTTGACTGAATTCTGTAGTAGAAAGCATGTTTGTCTGCTGGTTTTGAGCATTTTCTTTCCCTTCCACAGAAAAACCTGCCATAGCTCCTCCAGTCTTTGTGTTTCAGAAAGAGAAAGCCCAGAAGGTGAGCTCTGTCACTTTTTGTGCTGGTTTGCTGGGGAATTTTCATTCTGGAAATGAATGTTCCTGTTGCAACAGGTCTTCCCTTCCTATGGTTATTATGTGGGTGAAGCTGGTTTGGCAGATGAGAATTGACCAGTGATTTTTGCATGTCGGCTGCTCTTTCAGAGATCAGCTGATGGATCCAGTGCAGAAGATGGTAATGGTGAGTCTGGATTTGTAACGCAGAAGATGGGCAAAAATACATCAAAATGTATTTTGATACAAAATATCCTATTTGTAAGTGTGTCAAAATAAAACTATAAAATAATCACCAAGCCAAGTATCAAAATAAACTACAGTATTTTGATTTTAATAAATTCAAAAATACATTTCCTGTATTTCTGTGCTGTATGAACCTTGTCCTTCACAAGCATAAGAGCAACATTTTTTTGACCACTTGACTTCATTTGTGTTGTGTCTTAAGTAAAAGAACAAATATTCTGAAGTGTCTACACACATGAACACTCATATTGGTAAAGGAATAAATTGAAAAAGTAACGTTAACTAAAAAAAAAGAAAAAGAAATTGACAAAACTGCTTCCTTTTTTTTGTACCACAGAAGGAAATTCAAAACAACTATATTTAAAATGGGAAAATAACAAACACTATTTCAACACCCCACAGCAATATTGCCATCTTAAAAGATGAATAGACCTGAATGTAGTTTGCGAGTCTCTCGGTTCGACACAAGTGATCAGCTTTTGGCTCTTATTGCCATTCATTAAAATATTTAAAGAAACTAAACTTCCTCCTTTTTGTATGTGTCAACGTTTAGCACATGTGACTTCTTCGCTCCTGCGTAACAGGGACAGTATTTCTTGTACTTACAAAAATAATGCACATCAAAGTGTTTTGATACAAATTACATACTGATTTAAAGCAAGTTACAAATTGTCTTTTGTAAATTGTATTTAATATATATTTTAAATGGTCAGTCCTCCATCAATGTGACTAACACATTCCTGAAAAACCATGTTCACTAAAATACACATGACAAAATAAGCTTGGGGGATTGCAATTCCAAAATTTAGCAACTTGCATCAAACAAAATGAGCTGCACGATAAAAATGATACTGGTGGCCAATAATGTAATTGCATATATTTCAAATAAGAAATATTACATTAAGAAATGACATCATAAACATCTCCTGTGGGTCTTATGAGTCTCATGAGAATTGCCTCGTAACCAATTCAGCCAAACGTGCCGAACTCACCAACTTGTCGATTTGCTGAGAGTCGGGAGTAGTGAGCAAACGCAGCACAAAGACAACGGATTACGGTGTGCGGAGGGCCACTGTGCGGCCGGGCACACACACGGCACAAATGCAGCCAATTATGCGCAGGGGCACTGAAGGCAATTTGGCTACAGTCAGTCTACAAAAAACAAGTACGAGTGAATTTGAAAAGGTGGCTGTGTATTTATATGATAAAACGTCAAATATTTTTAGAATCTGCGATTTTGATCCGTGCAATGCATGGATGCACGAAAAGTCAGATTCTTTTAGATCTGAAAACCTATTTCACCGGTTCACTGAAATAAACTGGTTCAAAAGAACAATTCATTCACTGATAAAACATCACTATCGTTCCCTATTGCTGCTTTTTGTTTGCAAGTAGTGTTTCTTATTAAGACTATATCGCATTGTAATGCACATAGTGCTTTTCTCTCCCACTGAAAATCACACAAATGCAAATGCGATTTCATATTGTGTTGGACTTGGATATTAAAATATCAATCGTGTTAGAACAGATTTACAGTGTGATATCATGCTGTAGGAGGACTGTGCATGTATCATAAATACTGCCCGTCCCTGTTTGTAGAAACATATCAGTACTGGGGCATCTTCTTGCTTTTCTTTTGTCATTAGGCCTTTATTACGTTTCAGATTCAGACAAAGAAGATGCTGGTCCGCCGGTGAAGAGAGAGAGAACATCCTCCTTAACGCAGTTCCCGCCGTCTCATTCTGGTAGCTCGCTACGCTTTGCGTCCATTAATGTTTCTTATGTTTTAGTCTTTTATTTGTATCTTTTTGATTTAATTGTAGGAAATTCGTAGTTTATCAGCAGTTCTTTGCATGCTTTTCATACATGACAGATGTTTTCTGCAGTGATAATTCCATTAGTTTTATTTTGTTTATAAATGATCTGGAAGCCTAAGTATTGTTACATATTTGTTTTTATTGCAGTTTCCAAGAACAATGTTTTCATGCCATCAAGTTTATGTCAGTCGCCATCTGGAAATTCTGACTCTGAACCTGGTGAGACCTTGGATTTTTGTTGTAGTCAGCTTGAGTTTATGTAATTTAAAGGAAATGACATTTTTGTATTGTACCACTTGTTGCTATTCAGTTTGTACATATTTTGAAACAGTCTTTATTGTGCAATGTCCCATGCTGTCATTGACAATTAGACAGGAGTACATTGTGTCATCAAGGCAGCCTGCTTAAGCTCTTTAAGCTGTCACTTTGCTGTCTCGCGTGTAGCTATTCTGTTAACGGAAAATTCCGGAGTATGACCGCAGGGACAAGTGCGAAACGCATTTCAGCCGCTCTCTTTCTGTGTCGTCTTCGTGCTTTGGCCACTTGAGCTAATTTAACAGTATGCAAGTTACAATCACAAAAGTACATTGATCCGCCCTTTTGGGCCTCGGACCTCCCTGCAGAAGAGAAGTCCTTTGGATTCCGCCTGAAGCCCCCGACGCTGATCCATGGACAAGCTCCCCGTGCAGGTGGGTGCTCGTCCTTCGGGTTTCCCTTCCCCCGTCCTCATGACTCTCGATGTATGCTGCCTTCCTGTCCGTTGAAGCACTTAATTAGATTTGATGGATCATTTTGGATGAATTGCTTAAACTTACATGATATGAATATTAAATGGTGCTTTAGCTGCAGACAATTGTTAGGAATGATTGTTATAGTGAAACTGTCATCATTGTTTTTCTTGCTAACCCTTCTGGTTTGCCCCTCTAACTCGAGTGTGTAGTCCCCGATTTTTAAATAATGGGTAAGCACAGTATCTTTGTAGTTTCAAAAGCCATCCCCCCCATTTATCCATCACCCAGCTGCTTATCCAGCACAAGCTATTTTAGGCAGCTTGGGGTAGCAGGCATGCACACTGAGTGATGCCAGTCTGCCTAACCTGTGTGTGAATGCCAGAGTATGTCAAAGAAGCCCCATGGCGCTGGCAGAGCCTGCAGGCTCAACACGAACAGTAGACTGAGATTCACACCCCCCAACCCTGGAGGTCTGAGGCAGCGGTGCTGCCCACAGAGCTGCTCTGCCGCCCTCTTAACAGATTTATGTTAAACGCAGCTTAACTCAAAATCCCGACTCATACAGACCTGGGCTGGAAATACAATATTCTATAGGTCTCAGGTGAAGTACATTGGGAGCGGCTCGAGGTCAAGGGACGCGCATTACGTCAGGAAATCGTCCAAGGAAATGACACTTCTAACATTAACGTTCAGCCCCTAAGGCACGAGAACGACCACTACTGAATATAGTAAATGACACGCACTGGCTGAAACGGGAAAGCCAGTGTCATCAAAGGCTCATTGTCAGATAGGCTTGAAATACAAGAGTATTAGGGGCGGTGAAGGCGGTGATGATTTAAGCCCAAACCACAGGGCTGTTTTCTTTCAGGGGTCCCAAGCCAAAAGCCCAAGGAGCAGCAGCGCAGTGTGTTACGCCCCGCCGTCCTGCAGGCTCCGCAGCCCAAGTCTTTCATCCTGTCCAGTGAGTCCATGTCTGTTGACCTCCTCTATTCATCCAGTGACATTATACAGTGAATGTCTACTGACCGCCTCTGTTTATCCAGTGACATTATACAGGAGATGTAAATTGCTGCGTCTTTAAGAGCAGAACGTGTTTGCCAGTATAGTAGTGCATAAACTGGACCATTGGTGTAGTGCATGCAGGTTCATTGTTTCTTGCTGATGGAACTTCTCGAAAGGGTAAATTTCTTAAGGAAGTAAATGACAGTAGAAGCTGGAATGTTTAATAAACATACAAACATAGCACTTGCTCAAGTGACCCGTCAGTTATATCGAGATGTATTTTGCAGCTAAATTTGTAACTGCAGCTTGTCTTGTAGCTGTTCCAGACTCTAACAGCGGGACAAACGGAGTGAGTAAGTCCTCTGAGGGGAAGGCCGAGGGGCAGCTGACCTCGCGGAGTACCGCTGAGAGCTTGGATGGCGTTTCAGAGGAGACTGCCAAATCGCAGGTGAGAGACGATGGCCGCCCATCCTGACGTCGTACTATCGGTGCTTTCTGAATGTTTGGTCCGGGGGGTGTTTCCGGTTGGGGCAGTATTGTCCGAGTGAGTCTAATGCTCATTTAATGTCTAGGAAGCAGGAAAATGGGAAAACGTAGGGTGAAAACAAACAAGTGGCTCTTGATAAATTTTTCTCGAACAGGATATCAAAGATATTCTGCTTAACTAGGTTTAGATTTAGTGAACTTGATATTGCAGGTTGGGGATGTGATTTATTGATATTTCATATCTATATTCAATTAAGAATAAAATGCGGTATTTAACAGTGAGCAGGCAATTCTAGCCATTGTGGTATTCAGTCCCACAGCAGAGTAGTACAGTGTTTCCCAGCCCTGTCCTTGGAGACCTCCAGCTGGTCCAGGTTTTTAGGGAGCTCACCAGTGATCCCTGTGGCTCAAAAAGGCTGAATTTGGGCATCACTGGGCATCGCATGCATGCATGCGGTTTGTATGTTTCTGCATGTGCCTGCTCTCTTTCAGAGAGGTTTGCCATGATTTCCGCTTCGTAGGACTGCCCGCCTTATCACCCTGTATATTTAGCCATGTAAATGCATAGATATATGGGACAAAGTTCACTTGAGCCCATCTTTAGCATAATTTGTTGTTGCATTTGAGCCTGCAATTGTCCCATTGTGTCCTAGGAAGATTGGCATGCTTTATGTCCCATTTCACAACAAGCATAGTAGGCAAAATGTCTCCGGCGCCTTTAACTTCCTCCATTTGTGTTTGGTTTTTATGAAATATTCTTAAATTTCTTGGAGTGACATTCACTGTTTTCAGAGCTGGTATTGTTCCATGGCAGCCAAGCTTGTCATAAGAACATCACATCTTTACTCTATATTTAGTTACAGTGGCTGGCTTTAAAATGGTAAGCTTTTAAAATACCGGTCTGCTTTCCATAAATGCTTGTCCAGTGCAGGGTCATGTTGAGCCTGGAGCTGGTCCAGGGTGGGCGACACCCTAGACGGCATGCCAGTCCGACGCCCCGGCACACGGTCACTGTAGAGACCCCAATCCGTGTCATGGTTTGTGGATGATGACTGGAAAATGAATGGGTTCCCCCTTTGGTGGGTGTGCAGAGAGCGCGCACTAGGGACGTGAACGCCAAACCCTGCACGTCCGCTGCCGCAGTGCTGCTCCGTGGGCCACAGTGCTGCTCCGTGGGCCGCCGTGCTGCTCGTCACGGTTGGAAAAATAAGGCAGTGAAGCAGCTGTGACTTGTGGTTGCGGTCCGCATGTTTACAGTAGACCATGATGGTGAATCCATGGAAGGACTGTAGTTACAACATTCTTGTTCCTTCAGGTGGAGCAGAACAGTGAACATCTGGAAATCAAGGAGAGCTGTTCTGTAGCAAGCGAATCACAGTCGGGGGAGACTAACTACTTCTTACAGTACATCAGCCCTCCCAGGTAACGCTTAGGGGAATTAACAGCCCCCCCCACAGCCACTGTATGGTTTATTCCAAATTTCGTTCTTTGTTTTTCAGCTCAAAGAAGGTCTCTGACAATGCCGATTCAGGGTCAAAATTTGTTTTTGGACAGAATATGTCTGATCGTGTTCTGGTGAGTCCTCAGGAAGGATTTAAAAAAAAAAAAAAAAAACCAGCGAAATGCTTTTTATAGGTTGAAATGAGCATGGACAGTGACAGGCTCATGCTTTCAGAACAGAAGTAAGTTTGCTTATTGTCTCCATTTAAGAGTCCTCCAAAGTGCAATGACTCGACAGCAGAGGGCAGCAAAGAGTCCCAGGCTGTTCCAGGATGCGAGACCACCTCAAAGGATGCCACGCCTGAAAAAGGCAAGATAAACAGGCTTAACAAATGAGTCCCAGGTCCTTTATTAATAATTGTACTCATTATGGTGGCCTATCTGTGCTTTTACCACAATCTTGACACAACATGCTTTGTAACGAAGTACTTTCCCCCGTGTCGCTGACTGCTTTGCTGCTTGTCACAGCTAATAGCGTAGCTGAGTCCTTGGAGGAATCTGCAGCAGCCTACACTAAAGCCACAGCCAAGAAGTGCTTGTTGGAGAAGGTGGAAGTCATCACTGGAGAGGAGTCTGAAAGCAACGTGCTGCAGGTACGCCTGCGGATCCCCAGCAGCTTCTCAACGCACCCCCGTCGCACAAGCGACGACACCGTCTGATCCGCAAGCGCTTTGACCTGCCCGCTCGTTTGAGTGGAAGTGCGCTAATCTTGGTGTCTCGTCTCCGTAGATTCAGTGCAAGTTATTTGTGTTCGACAAGACTTCCCAGTCATGGGTGGAAAGAGGCCGGGGCCTGCTCCGGCTTAACGACATGGCGTCCACTGACGTGGGGACCCTGCAGTCGAGATTAGGTAACGGGGGCCACTTTGTATGCACAGAAAGCCCATCGGGGCTGGCAGGCTGACGGCATTTATATAAAGTCTGGTGCTGTACGTGGTCTCGATACACCTTGGCAGTGAATGATCTGTGATTTTTAAATAGACTGCAGTCTTTTTAAGCACTTTTTTTTATATTGTGATGCCTAATAATAGTAATTACTCTCACTCACAAATGGGTGAAGAGAAAGTCAAACATGTTACTCAAACTAGTTAATCACTCTTACTCTGGTGTGCTCCAAAACACATTGTCCCATAAATGTAGTAATATCGCACTGACTGTTTGCACCGGAGTCATTTTTACAGTAGGGTATTCTCCTAGCAGTGATTTCGAATTGATGGCCTGCTAGCTGTCGTTACCTACCAGACCTCGTCCTGGCAACATCGCTCAGTTTTTTTTTATTTTTATTATTTCAGTTGCTGCCAGTGGCATTGCTTTGTGAACGTGTCAGTGCCGTTTATGAGTGTCAATGCGATCTGCTGGGCTGCGTGCTTTGGCGCGCCCAGCTGTGGGGGGGGGATATGTTACAGTCAGCTGATTTTAAGCATGTGCCTGTGCTTCAGTAATGCGAACCCAAGGAAGCCTTCGTCTGATCCTCAACACAAAGCTGTGGGCCCAGATGCAGATCGATAAAGCCAGTGAGAAAAGCATCCGCATCACTGCCATGGACACTGAAGACCAGGGGGTCAAAGTCTTCCTCATATCGGTACGTGCCGCTCCTCAGGCATGTGTAGGACCATGCGACAGCTGCGAAGGTGCTGAAGCGTGCGCGTCGTGACGTTAACGCGGCGCGCACACACCCTTGCGCCCTCAGTCCCATGCGAAGCTCCGTCCCGGCAAACGTCTCTGACCTTCCCCAGGCGAGTTCAAAGGACACCGGGCAGCTGTACGCAGCTCTCCACCATCGCATCCTGGCCCTGCGGAGCCGCGCCGAGCAGGAAGCAGAGACCAAGGCGCCCGCCCCGGAGACGGAGGTGCCCCCATCCAATGAGGACGACAGTGACGAAGATGACATCGCCCCCGCGACCGGCTCCACCCCGGCCAGTGGTAAATAGCTGCCTGGCAGCGGGGGGGGGGGGGGTGCATGTTTAGAGCAGCGTTAAGGAAGGGAGCAGCGTCTGTCTGATTTTAGCCACCTCCTCCTGCTCTGGTGCGAGGCTGCGCTTGTATTAGCCTGTGCTATTTTACATATCGAGTAAAAGCAGCAAACCTTTTCTAATCTAGCATAAGACACCGCTATACCTATTCCTTGACTAAATTCTGTTACTTGTTAAATCCGTGTGCAGATTATTTAAACGTTCCTTAGGGAAAGATGCTGTCAGTCTGCGAGCAGGAAGAGAAAAGTGCTTATTGCCCAAAGTGTCTGAAACTGCCAAAGCCCTAAATTTTAATCTGATTTATCTCCTCAGTGTATATAGAAATTTAACTTGATCGCAAACTCTGAAGTGCCTCAGGGACAAGTGCTTACTGTAATGCCGTGTTTCCCAATCCGCTCCTCGGGGACCCCCAGCCAGTCCATAACTGCTGTAATGGCTTTGTCTTGTTGAAGTCTCAGTATGGGACCGTAAGGCTACTTTGAGCAACGCCCTGATGAAAAGTACCTCATCAGTGTTTGATTGAGTTGCGTGTGGTGGCACCCAGTCTGTCCCCCACTTTGACTGACATCTCCACAGTGAAATGCCCCCCCAGCGTCTGCTAGCCAAGGTGCTGTATGGCAGAACGCTGGTGGACCTTCCTGGCCCACCCCCCCATCAGAGCCACATGTTCTTCAGAGTAGGCACTTCTGCTTCGGTCTCTTAGCATAACCTTGTTTGTTTTTTCTCAACCCGGGGGGTGGCTGTTCCACAAAGCAGATTTTCTTCATTAGCCAGATAATTTAAGCCAAATGTAAAATGTCCAAATGTCCGATAGGAACGTTACTTACCCCTCCTGCAGATTTAAGCTCCCTACTGTTTTTGTGGTATTAAGTGCACTGCCATCTTGTATCTTGGAGCTCTCTGTAGAGGACCTGAGCAGACAGGAAGCCTATGCTGACCTGACATGCATGCAGCCTTCCGCTCTCTTCCTTTTTAAGGGGTGTTTTTGGTGATGGAGTTTCCTTTTACCTCAAACTCATTCTCATATTAATTTCCTGTACTCGCCACACTTGTACTGTGACCTGTTTTTGCACCTTCCTACAGTCAGTTTAATCTTGTCCATGTGTTCAGTTTTCTGTCCTGGTAGTGAAAGGCCTAGAATTATTTTACCATTTTTATGCTACTTTTGCCAGCACTTTATGTCCAAACGTGGAGGTGTCTTCCTTTTTTTGAGCTGCCATCGAAGGATTCTAACATAAAGACATGTTTACGGGTCCTAGACACATTTAAAATTCCCCGACTTGTGTGTGGTGAGGTGCTATAGAATTAGTTGCCCATATCTTTCTAGAATGTTTGTGTTTTGTTTCTGACAAGTTTAAGTCCAATGAGTTGGTTTCTGCTGTATTTACTGCCTTCCTGACTTTTTATGACCATGGTGTTTATTTCATTTTTATAACATGCATAAACCGGAATTAGAGGGATATAAATCTATCCAGTGAAATTTCCTAACTTCGTCTAGCTGGGCTTACCGTTCATCTCACAGGCTTCTGGTTGTAAAAACATAACCGTATGTAGGGGCCGACTTGGGAACCTCCAAATGAGTCGGAACTTTTGAGCTTTAAAGCATTTTCTACATATTACTTGTATAACAAACAAGAGTGGATCTTTAAGTACATTTTGTTGCTGTGTATGTAGACTTGGCCCGTTCATTTATTTATTTATTTATT